>CM061536.1:44049431-44653323 GCA_030545055.2 Neoaliturus tenellus
CCTGCCATTGAGATTTTACGTTCAGCCCTAGGCAAACTTGAGACCCACCTGTAGGGCAAAATGGTGAACTCAATGTCCTTCCACTCATTGATCATCTTGTTGAGGTTCTTCTCGAGGTTGTTCTCCTTGGTCGCTGAGTCGCTGATGGCCTCGAACCTCGGGATGTACTCCTCGAGGCCGAGGTCGATGATCTTGGCAAGCGTGAGGTCGGCGTCGGCCCGCAACGGGAATCCTACAATCTCCGAGATCTTCTCCCAGTGGCGCTCCTTCATCCCGGGATTGCCCAAGGTCATGATGATGGGCATGTGGCCCTTGAAGTCTTCCACCTGTTGTCTAACCTATAATGTCAATTGAAAATATGTTGTGAAGTATTTTTTCAGAATAAACATGCAAATATACAGATGAACAAAAAACAAAAAAACTTTATTAGTTTATCTCACTGGTCTAACCTAGAATAAAAGTTTGTGATAACGATTTAATAAAGATATTGGTAAATAATCGTGTTTTCAAGAGTGATGAATTTTCATTTAACTAGGGCATAAAAGGTAGTGTTTGTTTTTGTAGCAGAAATAATTATCTTTAACACTTTCTGACGTCTGATAACACTGGGGATATTTCCAAAAGAACAAGAAAAATTGTAAAAGCACATTTTACTGCATTTATGGTTTCAAAAATGTTATTCTAATACAATTCACGAAATTGAAAAATTTTAATTTAACGTTGACTAACAGATTGAAAACATTTGAGTTTCCATTCGATTGTTAAGTTGACGTATTGAGCACCAGAACGATTTGATGTTCAGGAAATCTGTTTTCGTCACACAGTTTGTGTTATTTTATATCCATTATCCCTCAAAATTTTATGATAAAAAAATATCCAAGCATAAAAATGTCTTATAATCTCATTTTAAATACTTTTTCATCATAACTGTAGGTTTTCCACCAATATTATTTTGCTTTTCTATAAAGATGATTGTAGGCCTACTGCGGAGATTACTGAAAAATGTATAGAAAAGTCAAATTAATTATTTGATAATCAGAATTTCAAGGAAAAAACACTTAGCTTTACATATTTATAGGAAAAATATAGGACACAGCTAACTCACCTTGAAAAGTATTGATGAGCTTGATAGAACAACAAAATAAATAAATCTACTATATATTTGTCAAATACCACTCACTCACGTATCAGAGTATCTCCAAAACTATAAGGCCTAGAGTGTTAAAACTTGGCATGTACCTTCATCTTTGCTAAAAAACGCTCACTAAGAAACGGTTTTGCAGAATTCCGTCAGGGCTCCGCCCCACACGACTTCAAAATTTCGTCACAATATTATTCTTATGGGGGATTTTTAATACAAATCAAAGCAACAACGAATCTCCAAAAGTAGAGAGCATGCAGGATTGAAATTTTTTATAGACGTTCCTTTCTACCCATTGATGCTCAATAAGAAACGGTTTTACGAAATTCCTGCAGGGCTCCGCCCCACACGACTTCAAAATTTCGTTACAATGCTATTCTTATGGAGCACTTAAAATACGAATCTAGGAAACAACGAATCTCCAAAACTATAGGACCTACAGGGTTGAAATTTGGAATGGTAGTTCCTCTTTGCCTATAGGTGCTCACTAAGAAATGGTTTTGCGAAATTCCTTCAGCGCTCCGCCCCACACGACTTCAAATATTTGATGTAATTAGCTGTTAAAGATTCAAAGCTATCAGCTGTTGGTGAAATAATACATTTTAAAGGATGACATTACCATATGACAATATTTTTATCTTTGTAAACAATTTAACTGGTGTAAAAATGTGTTAGAGTTAAGGTTAGGTTAGTTAATCTACTTTGTCAAATACCACTCACTCGGTATCATCGAATCTTTATAACCATAGCCATAGGGTATAGGGGGTTGAAATTTGCCATGGACTGTTTCCTCTGAGTTAAAAAATGCTCACTAGGAAACGGTTTTGCCTAATTCTTTCAGGTCTCTACCCCATAGGACTTCAAAATTTCCAGTTAATATTATTCTTATGGCCAATATTTTATACAAATCAAGACAACAACGAATCTCGATGTTAAAATTTGGCATGGGCGTTCTTCTTTGCTCATAGATGCTTACTATGAAACGGTTTTGCGAAATTACATCAGGGCTCCGCCACATAGGACTTCAAAATTTCTATCTAATGGTATTCATAGCTAATTTTTAGTTTGAATCAAGGAAACAATGAATCTGAAAAACTATGATGATGAAATTTGACGTGGACGTCCCTTTTTGCTCATATGTACGCGTTCACTACGAAACTGTTTTGCAAAATTCTATCAGGGCTCAGCCACACACGATTTCAATTTGTGTCTAATGTTATGCTTGCCAATTTTAAATATGAATCTACGGAACAACGAATATGAAAAGCCAGACTACTTAAGAGGTTGAAATGTTAAATGGAAGATACACTTTGCCTATAGGTGCTCACTAAGAATCGCTTTTGTAAAGCATCTTTAGGGCTTCGCCCCACAGGACTTCAAAATTACTTTTGGGGCCTTCATGGTTGAATTTTGGCATGGACGTTCCTCTTTGCTCAGAGGTGCTCACTAAGAAACGCTTTCACAAAAATCCCTTCAGGGCTCCACCCCACATCCCACATGTCTTTGAAATTTCAATTTTATAATGTTACAATTATTGCCAATTACAATACGAATTGAAAGAAACAACGAATCTATAAACTATAGGGCCTGCGGGACTGAAATTTGGAGTAGTCTCTTTGGCCATCCATGGGTGCTCAATAAAAAGTGGTTTACACATTTCCTTTATTGCTCTGCCCCAAATAACCTCAAAACTACTATAGAGCATACAGGGTTAGTTTTTTGAATAGACGGTCATCTTTGCTCATAGGTATTCACTAAGATACTAGATACTGGAGAGGAACCAATAAAAATACTCTAAGGACCTGAGGTAAACTATTAAAAAGAACTTCAAAAGAACCTTCAAAAGAGAGATGAGATGGAGGTATATTCAAAACAAGAGTAAAGAATGATATAAACAATGACATGATAGTTAAAATACAAATATTGAAAAGATATGATAATGAAAGTAAATTATTAAACTAATGGGGTGTGATTTGCTACATGTATTACTTTATATAAATTGAACAAATACAGTTTTGAAAATATCGTTTTTGAAGTCCTTTAGGGCTCCACCCCACTGGTCTTAAAAATTACTCTATGGCCTACTGAGTTAAATTTGACATGGATGTTCCTCTTTGCTCATAGGAAGTCACCAAGAAACGGTTATGGAAATATAGCTTTTGAAAGGCTTTAGGGCTCCGCCCCGCACTGGACTTAAACATTACTCTATTGACTATGGGGTTAATAGTTGACATGATCGTTGTTCTTTGCTCACAGGTGCCCCGCTCTCACTATTTCAATGTATTAATCTTAATGTATATCTTAAAAATAAATATTTCGGAGGTCTTAAAACAAATTTAAAAAAAAATTCAACACGGGTGAAGCAGTGACGGGCAACAGCTAGTAAATAAATAAAAACTAAAAAGTTTTTTATATTTTGACTGTGTAGTCTTTTTCAAATACAGGGAGATGTGGCAGTTATACGATAGGTTTTTAATTCTCTCCAATTTTTTTATAATCAGTGTTTTATGAAATATGATGGAATAATATTTCCAATGAGATTCTAAGGCGTTTGTAAGCTTAGACATATTTTTAGATGTGAAATTTTCAAAGATGTAATGAAAACCCTATGTTATTTGTATGAAATAAAATTCCACCACCTTTATCTCTTAAGTTGTAGGGATTAGATGTAAAGATTAAATCATAAAAAATGCTATTAAAAAGGGGGTTTGTACTTACAATTAACTACTTCCTGTCTGGATAGGCCACTATCCAGGCCTTTACATTGGTAATGGTGTCAATTGATAGAGCGTAACCGGTTTGTCAATAACATTAAAACTAATGAAAAATTAATCCTGCCCATGTTAATAAGGTCATCCGAGACACCTGATATGGAAATGAGACTGGTTGCTTACCTGACTGGCCAGCTGACCGGGGGCGGGCAGGTCGGAGAACTGCTTCTCCAGCTTGTAGATGTTGCGGTAGAACATCTGCGTCTCCTCGTCAATTTCCTCGGGAAAGTCTGAGACACCTGATATGGAAATGAGACTGGTTGCTTACCTGACTGGCCAGCTGACCGGGGGCGGGCAGGTCGGAGAACTGCTTCTCCAGCTTGTAGATGTTGCGGTAGAATGTCTGCGTCTCCTCGTCGATTTCCTCGGGGAAGTCTGAGACACCTGATATGGAAATGAGACTGGTTGCTTACCTGACTGGCCAGCTGACCGGGGGCGGGCAGGTCGGAGAACTGCTTCTCCAGCTTGTAGATGTTGCGGTAGAACGTCTGCGTCTCCTCGTCAATTTCCTCGGGAAAGTCTGAGACACCTGATATGGAAATGAGACTGGTTGCTTACCTGACTGGCCAGCTGACCGGGGGCGGGCAGGTCGGAGAACTGCTTCTCCAGCTTGTAGATGTTGCGGTAGAACGTCTGCGTCTCCTCGTCGATTTCCTCGGGGAAGTCTGAGACACCTGATATGGAAATGAGACTGGTTGCTTACCTGACTGGCCAGCTGACCGGGGGCGGGCAGGTCGGAGAACTGCTTCTCCAGCTTGTAGATGTTGCGGTAGAACGTCTGCGTCTCCTCGTTGATTTCCTCGGGGAAGTCTGAGACACCTGATATGGAAATGAGACTGGTTGCTTACCTGACTGGCCAGCTGACCGGGGGCGGGCAGGTCGGAGAACTGCTTCTCCAGCTTGTAGATGTTGCGGTAGAACGTCTGCGTCTCCTGGTCGATCTCCTCGGGGTCGTAGGAGCCGACTTGGCTTGTCGTCCACAGCTCGTGTTTCTCCAGGAACTCCACTGCATTGTCGTACAGACGCTTGTATGGCGCCAGCCTGTCCGCTATCTGGCCACACAACATACATGTTAGTGGTAACAGGTGTGAAGTTGATGCTTTAACAAATGATGAGCTTAAATTAATTACCGTAACTAAATATGTGTTACTGGACAAAATGAATCGCATAAATTTCCACACCAAACAAATAGAAACAAACTAAAACCAGATGTGCAACGGACAACTACAAAATACATCAGTGTAAATAAACAACATTTTTATGACAATTATTAGATAAAAATTTGACTTTAAGAAAAATTATTTCTTCAGGATTATATGCTCTTTCTAAAGTTATGTCCATATATTGTCTATTAGAAACATTAAAAAACTATTACTATGCTCAAATACATCGTTACTCTTTCTTTTAATGTTGAGTTACATGGGGTAACTGGTAACAAACATCTCATAACATTTCTGTGGCTCTAAAAGATGTTACAAGAAAAGGCCTATATATTTCAGAAACAGTCATGTTTGATGGGTATAAAGGTGAGAGATTACTCTTAACAACTAGAACATTAAAGTTAATCCAGTGAATACGGGAGGAGTTGCCTTCTCAAAACAGCCTAATGTGTTATCTTTTATTGTAATCAAGCTGTCTTTTAAAGGTCTACGAAGGATTCCCAAGAGCCTGTGGAATTGGAGGAAGAAAATGTAAAAGTTTTTAAAGAAAACTCCTAAAAAAACTTTTAAATTAAAGAACAAAAGTGTTCCTTCTGCTAAGAAAATAAACTTTAAATTGAGAAAATGAAAAGATTTTTATTATTTTTCAGCACAATTGTTTTAATTCATCTGGGACACAATGTAATTTTGTGTTTGTGCATTCATACTCTATCATTTCCTCTACAAGATACAATTAATTGTTAAATAGTTTCAATCCATGAAATGTTTAAAATATTTTTTAAGGGTACTAAAAATTAGGACCTGAAGTTAGTTATAGAGTAATAACATGGGGTCGACAAAAGGGCCCTATTCTGAAACATACGAGTCCACCTTGGTTGAAAGAAAACTTGTCTTTCCTGAACTCTCGCCTTGACCAAGGTTGAACTACAATGGTTTTCTAAAGAGCGCATACATTTGGCTGCTTCACAATCGGGTCTGTTATCAGTCAGCTAATAACACAGTACAGTAGTTGATTCTCTCTTCTTCCCCAAGAGTACACTCCGCCTTGCCAATCACAGCAACTGTTCTCTGGTTTTCCGTTGGAACCTAGACTTAGCATTAGCCTTGACCATTCAAAATTTGTTATTTCTCATGTCTATCTAGTCAATTGTTGGGGTATTAAACTCACATTTTTATAAATAGTTTCAATCTTATAATATAGGATCGACAAAGGAACCTTTTTATAAAATGCACTTGTCTACTAGATGTTTAGAGTTAACAGTTTTGCGAAACTACAAGTTGTTTTTCTACAGAGAAAATCATAAGGTTTAACTTACCAGAAAAGGAGAAAAAAAAGAGAAAAAGGGCTTTCATTCCTTTAGTTCCAACATGTGGTGAAATACATCTAATATCCTTAAGTACAAGCTGTTTTTTTGTGATCTGACTAGTTGTAGTGGCTATATCATTTTAGCAGCTAATGAGACATCCTATTATCTATTATATTACAGTTCTTCCTGCAAATCGATACCAAATTCATTGCTTAAATATGACAAATATATATCCTGTGTTTATTTAAACTTTTATAAGAGCTTTTACTCAAAATGCCATTTTACCTTGGAGAGAGTTTTGACTCCCATAACTCAAACTTGTAAACCAAAATCCATAGAGACATGGAACTTGCACCAAATTGTTTAGAATTTAAATAAATGTGATCTTGAAAATATTAACGATTGTGAATTGTAAAGTCGCGCCATTAGACCCCTACCTGTTTCCGCATGGGGAAGTAGCTCTCCTCCCACTTGTAAGCCTTCTCCTCCTCGTTGAACTGGTCTATCCGCGCCATGGCCTGGTCCAGCTTGCTGTCCAGCATCTGGGCCTTCTTCTGGTAGCGGTGGAGCTCGTTGATGTCCCCGTACGTCTGTAGCTCGTCCACCTGCTTCATGTACGCCTCCAGGTCTTCTTTGAACTTCTCAATCCTTTCCTGGAATAATTCCAAAATTAATATCTCAAGGAGCAGTTAAAAAGATTAAGTGGTGTTAAATTTGAGAAGTACAAAGTGTGATGCTGAACAAACAATTAATGAATTGGAAAAGGGTGATTAAAAGTTTTAAACCTCTTTTTAATGTTATAAGATCAACAAAACTCAACATGAAATCAACAAAACTTTATTGAAAAATTAATAAAATCATGAAAATTGCATAAAACTATTTGGTACATCAACTAGTTTTAATTTGCATTACCAAAAGACCACATACATATTACAAATGCTACATATAAGTAGAGTTCTTCAATGCGGAAATATCCAAGAGATATTCCAACACTGCACCCAACACTCTGCATTAAGGTCTAATATTTCCTGTATTAGGAATTTTGCTGCTTGTTCTGTTATGCAATTTCTAGCAGGTTTTATACTATAAGAGTGTAGAAAACTTCTTTAAATATTCCCACTATAAAAAAAATCATTAGAGTAATTTCCGGTGAATGTGGCAGTTAGTAAAAAAGTGCAGCCAGCACCATTGCATGCTGGGAAATCAAAACAACCATAGCGACCTGGACGGTTGATTGATAAAGGCCACACATGGAGTCATAGTACTACTTTTTCCTTTTAGTGTTTAAATCCAACTCTTCTTTCCAACTTACGTTAACATACGTTAATCTTATCTTATATCTTTGCTCCCTTAAGCCCAAAGATTTTTCAAGTGTCAACCTCGTGGTTCTCAACTGACCTTGAGTGACTGTTGATACTCAAGCGTCTTCTGCTCCACTATTCGCCGGTTTTCCTCCAGCACGCTCGACATCTTGTTGTACCATTGGAACGTCAATGAGTTCTGCTTCATCTCAATCGCTGTGATGATCGTATAGTCGGAGAGGAACAGAATGTAGCCCATCACCTGGTGAATCATGAAACACTGTGTTATACTATCCTAGAATCTGCCTTATAGGTTAAAAGATAAAAATCCACAGAGAAGATGTGACATACACAATTATAACACTTGAAGAGTCAAAAACATAGAACTTCTGATCCATCTGCCACACTTTAAAGAAACAACCAAATCTACTAAATATAAATTTTTAACACCCTACCAGACGATATGAAAAACATTGAAGCTGAGGATAAAGTCACAAGGCTTTTTCCCTCTAAACATTTAAATAAGTTTGAAAACTGGAGACTATTTCAATTTTTTTTTAGACACTTTTATTTTTAATACAGTATATTCTGAACCCGCCATATATATTCATCTAGTCAAAACATTTTTCTTTCAGAGAATTACCAATTTTTTTCTTTAAGAACAAAGGAAATCCTGGACAATATTATTATATGGAATTTTCGGTCATTAGACACGTTTCCCTATCATTTATTTGTTTGTAAGTTTCTATGTATCACCGTTGTTTTTCTATGGTTTGATCACTGTTGACAATATTTATTACAATATTTGATTGGTATTCTAGATACCTTTTGTTGTTAGATACAGTCCTTGAAACATTGACACACTCTGTGGTGCGTATTTCAAGGTGAGTATGACTGAAGGGTGAGTGTGATGGATTTAGATAAGGTGTAGCTTTGTTGGTTTGTTTTTTGTGGTTTGATCATTGGGTGGTTTGACGATATTACACCTCCCCGAGTAAATAGTAGGAGCCTTGGATTAAACATTAAAGTCGCCAATTCTACAATACTGCTTGAGTAAACAGGATGCGGGTACAACTAGTCTATAATAGCAAGACTCCTATATAGTTTTAGTATCACATATTCTGGTCTCAATGAATAACGTAAGCATATCGTCTATGGTAAAACACCTCCTTCAGACGGTCCTCCATCTCGAACACAGTCTGACACTCGACCACGCGGACGTACTCGATGAGTTGCATCAGCTCTGCCGTGTTGGCCGGCTCAGTCAGTGCCTTGTCTGCGATCTGCTGGTAGTCCTCGCCCAGCCTGGGAAAGGAAAACAGTTGTAGCCTACAATGCGTCCCAAAGTTATTGACCCAAACTTCACCAGTCTACTCCTTAGCTTAAAATAAACAAAATTCATTATTTGGTGTATAGTCCTATCTTGCTTGGTTTTTCGTCTGTCCGTAAGTATGTGTTTTCAATAAATATTTGATTATCTCTTTTGGTAAACATATTGAAACTTCACTTGGTGGTTTGCATTACATTTCTGAAAATGTCAAAACTTTTTTACTGCTGGTTTCAAAATGAAGGAAATTTTAAAACTATCAAAATTATACATCTGTCTCAAACATGATATATTTTACAAACTGCAATATATCACAAAAAGTTTTAAAATTTGATTATTTAAACAACAATACTGAGATTAGAAACATCGGTCTATAAATAACTGAGTAAATAAGATTTTTTATAGAAAAACTATTAATTTTACACTAATTATTGGAAATTAGCATCTTGCTTTAGAGAAAACTCTAATTATCTCTGATATTTGTTGTCCAATGTTTTAAATTTTAGTAATTTTGTATAAAAAATAACTTTTTTTAAATTTTTGTATTGCAATTTTTATGAGTATTAGTTGAAAAATACATATATACAGATGGAAAACTTAGTAAGATATTACATACATTACGTCATAAATTTTGTTTCTTTCAACCTAAGGAATAACCTGCTGAAGTTTGGTTTGTTATTTTGGGACAGAATATAGAATATAATACCACACATTTGATGATGACATAAGTAAAATAATCTGTAAAAATAAACCAGCATCAACTATGATGTGCTAAAATTTGTCACAAACTCAAGTTTATTATACTTGACATGAAGGCTGAAACTAGTGGACAAACATCAACTGAGGTTGACTCAAACATGCAGCTTCTTTTTGACACAAATCTACCTGTTAATTGGAAGTTTATCAGTCCGCCAAACAAACTTCCTATAAAATTTGAAAATTATAGAATAAAACGAGTTATGTATCACATGCCTACTTGAAAAACTTACAGGAAAACCCCTTACTGGAATTCAAGGTATTTTACTGACAATTGTACTCACATTGGTAAATAAAATTTTTTTATGCAGTGCCCACGAAGTTGTGTCCAAAAACTAGTGTGCTCCCAACAACTGAATACCTAACTTCTGTGACCCAATGGACTACCCTCACAACAATGTCTGCACTCACTGTTTGCAGAGGTTCTGGTAGTCGCGGGTGAGCCTTGCAATAAGTTGATCGCGCAAGTTCCTCGCCTGCGCCACCATGGTCGCGATCAGCTCCTCGCGGTGCATCTCGAACAGCCCCATCGTGATGACGTGGGCCAGCTGGATGGGGATCTCCTTCATCAGGGTGTCGTAAACTGCCACCTGCACCTTGTAGTCGTCGAACGTGTGCTCCTGCGACAGAAACTTCTCCACCTCCTCTTGTGCCTAGAAATTATTCATAGTTATCTAAAACGATAAACTAAAAACTAGGGGAGTGCGAGTACTGATTTGATGAAAGTCGAGTCGAGTTTTTGAAAAAAACTTGTGAGTTTTGAGCTTTTTTGAGTCAAGCTTTTCCAAAGTATAGGTGTGAAAAAATAATTTTAATGAATACACTAAAATAATTAACAAATAAAGTAGAATGTGTTCCCAAAATAGTAAGAATACTTTGTATTTACTTTTGGTTTTGGAAATAATGGTATGTTTGTACATGTCTAATCAATGCCCAAGTACAAAAATTATCAAATACAATGTACATTAATCATGAGTTCAATGTATATATGAAGAATTCACATCAATGAAAAAACAGTTAGTTATATGTTGATCATCAGCAAATCCCTCCACTATAATACATTTGTAATGTTAATATGCTGTAAAAATAATCAATACCAATACTCAAAGTCAATATATTTTACAGAAGAAACAAATGAGAAACAGGTTTTATAGGCCTAATGGTTTTAATTTACATACATCACTCACGCAAAAGTGGCAATGATAACCACATGATGAGCATTTTATAACAACACCATCTGAAGTTATTTTCTATCTCGTTCGGAATAGGCTAGCCAAAGTACACAATGAAACATAACTTCTTTCATTTCTTAAAACATAGATCTAATAATTATACAAACAAAATTTAACATGTTTACTTAAAAAATTAGATGAAAAATAATTCCAATCTCATGGGAGAATTAAATTTATTCCTTATCTATAAATCTGTCTACAGTTTACCATAAGTTAGCTTGAAAACTCGGCTTGGACTGACGAGTTTTATTGAAAAATTTTGGTCGAGTCGAGTAGTACATACTCGTCTTGAAAAATACTCGATACTCGAGTACTCGCACACCCCTACTAAAAACCTAGAAGCTGATCAAGCTGAACTGCTGAACTGAGTTAACTCAGCTGTTGCTTCAACACACTGAGCCGGGGTCCTAATTAGGAGAGATAAGTGTGTACCCAAGGGCACCAAGGACCGCTCTTCTTCAGTTTTATTTAATTCCTTTACTTTAACTCTTGGATCGTCAAGCTTAATTTTTATTTATATGAAAAATCGTCGATTGATTTACTAATTTTATTGTTTTCATGATTGTTTATTAACTCTAAAACAATTTCCAAGATCCTCACAAACATAGCAGCCTTTTCTGAATCAGAACACCAATAACTTACCTTTCAACATAGAATGTGCATTTCACATCAGTATTTATTAAATTAATACTCTTCTAATAATTTTTTATAATCCTAGAACAAACCCCTTTAAAATTCATGCCAACTGTATAAAAAATAGAATAAATAAAATTTGCTAGGATTGGATTGTAAATAAAACTCACATCTCCGTTAATCAGATGGATGTATTCATCAAAGTCCTGCACCCGAAGTTCTGGTCCAATCCTCTGCTCATGGAGAGTTTCCTCCACCTTGAGCCGACACTCATTTACAATTTCATCTAAGATCACGGGCTGAAAATTAAATGAGTTTATTTTAGAAAACTGAAAACATGAGGGTTTTCTTATAAACGGCCAACACAAATTCTGATTCATCAAAATAGTTTGTAGGTCAATAATGCTTAAAGTAGAAAAGTAGAAAAGAAAATAATCTTCAAAATGTAACATTTGGATGAATTGAATATTTTATAAGTCTCTTCTGATACACAAAAATACAGGCCTCTCATTATGTGAGGGTTTTATAAATTTGTAATAGAAAGTAAAGATTAAAATTATCCAAATTTAAGAGTCATAAACAAATTGTACAAGCATTATGTCTTTAGAAGCATGATATATATGGTTTTGCTATAAACTAATTTTAAGTTCAAAAAATAGTTAAAAAGTAAATAAAACAATTCAAGATGAGGCCCCCTTTTTCTGTGGTCCAGGTCAATTGTCTCGCCCCC
Source organism: Neoaliturus tenellus (assembly GCA_030545055.2). Lineage (NCBI taxonomy): Eukaryota > Metazoa > Arthropoda > Insecta > Hemiptera > Cicadellidae > Neoaliturus > Neoaliturus tenellus. The sequence continues at coordinate 44,061,790 of CM061536.1, forward strand.
CCCCCCCCCTAAGCCGTCCTGTTAATTGGCTCTTGGGGGTTAGTTAAAATATTTTCAGCGAAAGTACCAGTAAATATTGTTTATTCATGATGATCTGCCACCTGATTGATATCAGACTGTAATAATGTAGGTTACAATACCTCAAACTACTATCAACTAGTTTTCCAACTATTCAATCCAACTAGTTTTCTTGATTGATTACTAGTTTCGGGAACAATGTCCCACTGTCAAATCTTCAAAATGTCGAAGTTGAAATTTACTTAACATCTTGTCGCTGTTGAATGGTTAAAATGACACATACCATACACAGTACACAAAATACGATACATTCCAAAAACATTATTACGGAGAATTAAAAATAGTGTGGCCGTTCAAAGACACCCGTGTTAAAGAACGTATCACCAAACCTAAACTAAAAGTTCAAAAATCGATATGTACAGAGCACCTGTTCCAAGGAAATCATAATATAAACATGCTGCAAAGATAACTTGAAAATATTACATAATTGCTCAAAGGGCCCACCCATGAATGTTTTAGAGAGCCTAGAAATTTAAAGAGCAGTAAAGAAATCGCCAAATGATGTCTTAAACGAAAAATTTAATTTTAATTCAAACATTTTATTTGGCAGAATTGAGAAATTACAAAACAGAGGGGGAGGAAGTGATAACAACAGTGACAGCTGCGTGCACCACAAGGTCAACGAAATCAGGTAGGCATTAGATGAACTACGTCAAGCCATCTTCCGAGTGATTACCGGGCCCTCGGTTTGTCAGTTTGCACCTGTCTTTAGCCAGCCATGCTATTTTTAAACCTCCATCATAATGTTTTTAAATGTAACATATTTTTTGTTTGTGTATGTGTCACTTTAACCATTCGACAACGACAAGATGTTTAGTAAATTTCAACTTCGACATTTTGAAGATTTGACAATGGACATTGTTCCTAAAACTAGTAATCAATCAAGAAAACTAGTTAAAATATTGTTTGAAAAAAACATTTTTGAATAAAAATCTTCTGTCACATCAAAGTGGTATGCAGAAGAATTAAGTATTTGTAAAGCCATTGTAATAATGAATGGAAATTTCATGAATTTTGGAAAATTTACCCTTAGTTCATGAGGGGTGTCTTCCAAGTCGATGTATAGCTTAGTTTCCAATCGAGGGATTTTGCTGACAGCATCGATCATCTGGTCATACACTCGTAGAATAACCTCGTGAAACTTGGAGAACGAAGGCTCAAACTGGATGATCTTGTTGCGCTGGAGAATGCTAATCTCAAAACCAGGGTTGGACATCTGCAAATAGATAGATATTTTCCTCTCTTAATGAGTGGCTCTTTAATCTATATATTAATACGCAAGCATGTTTCATTTCCTCCTTTTTTCTCAGCTCGTGTACATGGTAGGAGAAATCCGAGCATACCGTTAGAAAGGTATAGTCCTGTAGATGAGCAGAATCCCATTCTAATTTACATCGGACTCCAGGGCTACGCCCCACAGGCTTTCAAAGTTCCAATGTTAATCTTATGGGGAAAGAAAAATTGGATGAATCATAAGACAGTTGTTGTAAAACAACTGCTAGAAAATTAGGAAGAACAGATGTTTTCGTTCTAAAATGTTTTTTAAGCTTCTTGGGTCCAGATCAACTGAACTTTTGATCGAATGTCGATCAGGAGGCGATCTCTAGTTAGGATAAATACGGGAAAAGGAGTGAAAATGTTTTAAAATGAGTCATTATAAATGACTATCATCTCTGAAGTCAAAGCCATAAAAACAATAATACTGCATGATATGTGCTTAGTTCTTAAGGTTTTAAAGAAAATATGCATAGGCTATTAGATAACAACACGACTTATAATCTTTATTTCTATATTTGTTTTACTGTATTGATTCTTCCACATAATACAATGACCAAAACATTAAACCCATGGTGACCCATTAAACCCATAACATTAACCATTTAGTGATTTGCTAAAAAATGACTGAACCCTTTTGAATGTAAGACCACTAGAGAAAAACAATGGTGAAAAGCCTACCTCTCTCCTAAAGCTAATATTGTTTCCTATGGCCGAATTTTTTAATGTTAGTTTTAAGTTTTTGTTGAATATCTTTTAAACCATTAAATACAGAAGAACTATTTAAATTGGTAAACTTTAGAAAATTAAACTTTGCACATTTTTATATATGGTATGTAGCCTATTAGGCCTATTTTTTACATGTAATAATAGTAATATTGCTCTTTAAAGCTACTTTCAATTGGGGTATTTTAAACACATTTCTTTTGTTGGGAAAACCATATTAAAGTGGTGATGAAGGTTAAATATAAGCCTTTGATCATGTTAACTTTTTACTACTGGGTCCCCAGATGCCAAAAAAACATTCATTAAATTTTTTAGTTATGCATATACAATATACATCTAGATTAAGTATTTAAATAGATATGAAAATTCCGTGAAAATTGAAAACCTATTACCATATGACCTAAGTTGTTGTCCAACCTGGCATGAAGTTGTGAGACTTGGTATATTAATTTTTATGCTGATTGGGATTATCAGACTATCGGAAAAGGGTTACATAGAGATTCAAAATTGAATAAAATAAGCTTAAAACCAAACCTGATTTTGGGCTAGTTTTAAATGGTTAAAACTTTAATGAATGGTGTTTTTGGCAACTGAGGACCCCATATTAAAAAAGTTAACATGGTTAAAGGCTTATATCTAATCTTCGGCACCACCGTAATATAGTTTTTCCAATAAAAGAAATCCGCTTAAAATTCAGCAATGGAAAGTAGAGCGAAAGGCAATGTCACCTTTATTACATACAACTCACATATATAGGCTATTAATATCAAAATGTGCATAATTTAACTTTCTAAATTTTACTAAATTAGCTATATTTAATTGTTCAAAATATATTAAACAAAAACCCAAAAAACTACAGCCTCTATTGAAATATTGGCCATAGCAGGCAAACAAAGCTTCGGAGAGTGGTAGACTATTCATTATTGTTTTCCTTTTGTAATTTTAAATAAGAATCGTTCAAAATAAATTTGTTTGAAATTAATTCCGGGTTGACCAATAACATTACTGGACTAGAAGTGTAACAGGAAAATGTGACTAAAAAATATAGTACTCACTTGCAACAAAGGTTAATTTTGAGTCTCGGAATGCTATTGTCAAGAAATAAAAATAAAAACTAGCAACTTATGAAAAAAACTCTTTGGAGTTCAAAGGGCAACCGCCTCCATGCTAATGGCCTAAAAATGTTCATTGATACTGATGCACTGTACACCTACCCCTATATCAAGGATAAAATTTGTGTAATCCAAGATGGAGTTGAGACAGAGCGATTGCAGCTGAAAAGTCATTATAGCTGACACACAGTCGTAGAAACGTTTTAACCTCCGTTTCAAGTGATCCGGTGGAATCTGTTTTTTCTTGCTCCCCTAAAACATAAAAATTTATTGCATCAACTCATGCAACTTATTATAAAACTAGCTGTTATCAGTAAAGCCCAAGGAATGCTCACTGGCTTGTTCATTAATGCTTCTTAGTAAGACAGATGCTTCTTTGAAATTTTACTTTTTATTATTTTTTTTTAGTTGGTGTTAATTTTTGTGTGTTTTAAGGCCTTGTGTTCAAAAAGAAGGAGTAACCCCTATCCCCTTATGGGTCGCGCACATAAACTACGGAACACTCTCAGATATTTTGTTATGTGCTTGTTACCAGTACCTCAAAGAATCATCTGCTTGCATAATACTTTGTCTTATTAAATCTAGTGCTAATAAATATTTCAATGGAGCTTTCAAAACTTGTAGAATAGAGCGCTTAGGCAGGTTTGCTAAATTTTTCTCAGTGAAATGCGAATCAATGTGCTTGGAATTAGGGATGGACGGGAATGGATTTTTAGTTCGGGACGGGACGGGACGGGAATTTTTATTTCCTGTCCAATTTCGGGACGGGATCGGGACGGGATTGCTCTTCTCAACGCTATCGGGAAATATTCGTTTTGACTTTTATCTAAATGTTGTATAAAGACAAATTAATGAAATTAATGTTAAATATCAACTGGTTCTCTTTCCAAATATTTCCACTTGTTTTTGTATAAGTTACAATGAACCTCCTTTTGTTGAAAAGATTAAAAATATCTAATTTTTATATTTGCAGTATACAATTAAGGATAAAGTATAAATTTTCTTGTAACCAAAAAAATTTCAATCAAATCACTAAACAATATACATATAAAAAAAAGTCCATTTAACATTTTATAAAAGTTTTGTTGAATGAAATATTAAACGTTTTCTTTAAAGAATGGTAAGAAAAATTAAGTACATAAAAATATAGATTAAAACTATTTGAAAAATTGCCAAGAAAATAAAACTGTATTACATAAATACAGTTTAAGGCAGTCTAAGGCCTGCTCAGTTGAAAAAAAAACAACAAATTGAAATTATAATAAATATTCACCCTAAGGAATGAAGTGGTTCAACAAACCAAAGCCATTTATAAACCCAAGAAATGTTTATTTTTATTTATTTTATACTTATTGATTTAACTGAGACAGGTTCTTATTTAGAGATTATCATAAAAATTGAACTTGAAAAAAATACACTATTAGACCTATTTTTATTTTATTTCTATACACATTTAGCTATTTTTTGCTATTAAAAAAAGGAGTGTCTGATGAAAAAATCAATAAAAAACAATAAAAGTTTAAAGTTATGAACCTCAAAATCTAATAAATGTATTTGTAATGTTTAATTTTTAAAAATATATTTAATGGGATTTGAAGTTTTTCATTTAATAACTATATTAAATTATAATAAGATGTTTTTAACATTATAAAACAGTAATTCAATTAAAGATTAATTTATTTAACAATACTTTGTCATTTTGCCTTTGATTGGAAAGTCACACAACTTTGGTTGACATTTTGTTTAATTTGTAAGAATTAGACGAATCAAACGAGCCATCCCTTAGTTTTCTACGACAATTGGTTCTGAAAGTAGCATTTGGTACTAGGAGCAAAAAAGACCCCTCTTGAATAAATTACTGCCAGAGGTCGAACAATAGATTTAATCTGAACAATAGATCGTCCGAGGAATGTGGCCGCGTGTATTTGTGCCGTTCCTCGTTAGCGAGACCGCCGGCCGCGATCGCCGACCGAGATCGCTGGCCGAGAACGCCGGCCGAGATCGCCGGCCGCCGCGCCGTTCGGCAGTTCCCGTCCCGATAAATTCCCGAGTAAAAAAAAATCCCGCCCGATGATCGGGAAAATTTGCTCCCGAAATTTTTCCCGAAAATTCGGGTCCCGTCCATCCCTACTTGGAATACAAATATCTCAAAAGATCGAATGCTATTTTTTTTTTTTTTTTTTTTTATACTGTCTGGTAGCAATTAAAGTTGATTGTTCAAATGCTCTGAATTAACCACTTGCTCAAATTACAACCAGTTTATTTTTCAAGTTCAAATCACAAAAAAAAAAAAACTTATTCAAATTACAACCACGATTCTGCTTCTTTCTATGTATCAAAATTTACAACAAAATCTAAATCATGCTTCATTTCAGAAGTTATCAGTTTTCCACACAAGTATTATACAGACATATATTATTAAATTGCCGGACAACGTAAATAAATGTTTACTATTGCTTATTAGTCATTAGTTTTTTAGTTGTGAACATGAAAATAATCTACAATCTACTAATAATCTAATAATCTAATAATCTACATCAAAGCTGGGAGCATTTAGGCTTTGTTTGAAAAAAAAAAAAAAAAAAAAAAACTGTTTTATCGTTAGATTCATTAACAACCATTTTGAAAATGATGAAAATCGTACCTGGACAAATATTGCTTGTATGGACGGAATCCACTCACTGAGCAGATGACGTTTGGCGTACTCAATGTGTCCCGATACCAGCTTGCCGAACGGGTGGAGCTCCAGAGCCGACTCGGAGGTGGACAATGCCTTGACATCCACCAGCCGCAAGTCACTGATGTGGACAAAGCAGCGAATCAACTCAGGAAGACACAGTGGAATCGTTAATACTTTAATGACTAACTCATGAATTGTTGGAGACGTTCCTCTAACACAACAGAAATCAGGGGTGCCCACAGGGAGGGGTTACGACGCAGACTGCGTCATTGAAAAATTTTGGGGGGGGTCGAAAAAAGGGTATTTTTGTCCGAGATGGGGGGGCGATTTTTAAAAGTATACTTTAACGAGTAGTATTAAAACTAAAGTTTTTTGAATAAACAAATCATTTATGACCATCAAAAACTGTACAGCTTAGGATTTACCAACAAATTTCCCCAACTGTTGGTCAACAAACACAGTGACTCTCTGTATTCATTTCTCTAAGGTTGGCGGAATCTAGAAACCTATGGTTGCTATGGAAACGGGCGAGCTGTAAATGACGCGCGCTATGTCGTTTGCGGAAGCGGCGGAATTCGATGCCAAAGTTGATTCTCTTGCTAATATCTCTTTTTATTTTATGCGACAACACCAGAAACAGACACATCAAGATGTCTGTAATTTTGTCCGGAAAGTAGTTTTTCATAGCCTTGGTCAATGAAATTTCACGATAAAGAAATCAGAAATCTGACTGTTGTGCGTGCGCGATAACCTCAAAACGTTTAGTTGGTAAGTTAGGCATACTCAAGGTTTCTGTGATTCAAAACCAGACAATTATTAAATTTCATTCTAAAAGTTAACAATGTATTAAGTTAAATTAGATTGCATCAAAACCATCCACAAAAAGTAAATTATAAAGATTCATGTGTCCCTGATGATTGATGAAACACCAAAACAAACGGAACAAACAATACCAAGTTTAGTCTTGACGCCGTGTCTTCCTATGCACGTTGTCAAAACGGTGACCCCCGCACAATTCCCTTTAAAAACATAAGAATTTACAAATGAAAGTACAATTTTATGTTCATAAGCCAATATGTTTAATAATTTTATTGGACAAGGCCTTTCATCCAATAAAATTATTAAAAATATTGGCTTATGAACATAAAATTGTACTTTCATTTATATATGATCCAATATTGAAGCTCTAATGTGCAAATAAGAATTTACCTCTGTTAGGCCACATCAGTAAAAATTGAGTTTAGTGTGTAATGTTAGTAATTGTTTGAGTTTTAATCTTAATCTTCTGTAATTAATTGCATTGGCTCGAGACTTTAAAGAGATATAGGATGTTGACTAATCCTGAGGATAATCGTGTATTTAAAGGAAACAATGCAAATATATACTCATCATGCTCTTTAAGAGTCATCTTCACTCTTGTAATAACACTGAAAATATGCCTCCGTATTCCTCGGTTTCGGACAGTGTTTTTTTTAAATATTTATTAGCAAAATTTATGTTTTATTGTAAATTAAGGTTAGATCTAGGTCCTTAATACCTTATACATTAGTAAAAATTTATTGTATATTTACAAAAAAATCTTAAAAGTAAGTAAAATTGATTTACTTTGTGACGTCACAGAAAGTAATATTTGTTAAATTTCAAAACTTTTGAAGTATGAGGGACCTAAAATAACTATTCAACTAAACCTTACCAAGTTTGAAGAAAACCGGCTGAAAATGGCTTCCGAAACAGGGGAATAAAATACCATGTTTTACATAAAAGCCGTATGGTTAACATTGCCGACTGCGCAAAAATGGGCTACTGTATTAGCCCAAAAGTGAAGATGACTCCTAATGATTGATACATAAATCATGAAAATTAGTTTAGTAGTTACTAAGAACATAGCGTTTCAATTGTATAACTTATTAAGATAGGCCTATAAATGTAAAAAAATGTACTCCAAAGCCGACATTCTAAGAACTTTCGCAGTTTTTTTTTTTTTTTTTTTACAGGTTTCTTAACTAATAACTTTAAACAGCCAAACCTACATTTCAATTAATTTCTTGATAAATTAAATACAGAGAGTTTACATAAGAATAATTTATACCGTACTTAGAACAGGACATTTTTCCGGGGGGGTGGGGGGGTCACAAATTTTATAGCCGCGGGGGGGGGCATTTCGGTTGGTGGGGGGGGTGAGTCCTGGTCCAAGGGGGGGGGGGGGGGGTGGGCACCTCTGACAGAAATGGTAGGCTATTCTTGACAATAGCATTCCGAGACTCAAAATTAACCTTTGTGTCAAGTGAGTACTATATTTTTTAGTCACATTTTACTGTTACACTTCTAGTCCAGTAATGTTATTGGTCAACCCGGAATTAATTTCAAACAAATTTATTTTGACCGATTCTTATTTAAAATTACAAGAGGAAAACAATAGTGAATAGTCTACCACTCTCCGAAGCTTTGTTTGCCTGCTATGGCCAATATTTCAATAGAGGCTGTAGTTTTTTGGTTTTTGTTTCATGTATTTTGAACAATTAAATATAGCTAATTTAGTAAAATTTAGAAAGTTAAATTATGCACATTTTGATATTAATAGCCTATATATGTGAGTTGTATGTAATAAAGGTGACATTGCCTTTCGCTCTACTTTCCATTGCTGAATTTTGAGCGGATTTCTTTTGTTGGAGAGACTACATTGCGGTGGTGCCGAGGATTGGATGTGGGCCTTTAACCATGTTAACTTTTTTAATATGGGGTCCTCAGTTGCCAAAAACACCACTCATTAAAGTTTTAACCATCTAAAACTAGCCCAAAATCAGGTTTGGTTTAAAGCTTATTTTAGTCAATTTTGAATTAGGGTGTTAGCTGAGATGGCTAAGGCGTAGGCATCCCTGGCCAGGATGTCAGCGCGAGTTTGAATCCGCACACGACCAAACCTGACCTGGTAGTGCAACTCTTAAAGGGTTAGCCGATCTGTGGCAAGGTTGGTGGGAGGGCCCACGTATAATAAACGGTGGCAGGCTTGCGTGGAAGTTGACGGGATCGGTTAATTCTTTGAGAGTTGCACCTTGGTCAACACTGATTTTGCTATTTTTTACTTATGTTGACTGTGTGTGTGCCACTACGGCTATTACCGGAGATACGGAAGATAACCATAATTTAACTCCAAAAGGCCAATATGCAATTATCATATATAAATAAAATATTAAGTAGAAGATAACCATATTTTTACTCCAAAATGCCAATATGCAATTATCATATATTACCATTTACTAATAAAAAATATTAAGTGTATTTATCTGGAAATGAACACAAAACCTAGAAAAGGGTTTTAAAAATAATGAAGTGGAAAAAGGAAGTTTATCAAGCCCTCGAGAGGACATTAAGCTCGTCAGTTCATTATAGAATCCTCCCGGTAATTATTTTTCATTTGTGATAACTTCATTTTAATAATGAGAACCCAGATCACCTTATTCATAACAATCAGTGCCTTCTTCCACCAAAATTCACAATCCCATGTCATTGTCATTTAAACGCAAGTCAAGTGCTGGACGAAACCTTCGCTTAATAAGCGATGGTTTGCAAGATTAAAAACAGCAGGGAGGAATTCTCCATGTGACAAGTGTTGGAATTTTTTTAATTAAGTGACCTCTGGAGTGTTAATATCTGCTGAGGTTAAATTTATACATCTGCTGTTATTTCATTCAAACATTAAGCATTAGTTTGAAAATACTCAAAATATTACAACTATATTGCTATTATTTCTTTTAGTTAGCTTATTCAAAACTTTTTCCTTGAATTCAATGTGAAACTACTGGTTGAAGAGCCTTAATCCAAGATCTAAATCCAATAAAAAAGTACAACATACTCTACCTGAAATGCTTGTGCCACAGGTCCAGTATTTGAGCCAGCAGAGGATTTACAGTGTGAAGATTTTTTAATATTTTTTGCCGAGCTGTGTTGTAGGAGTTTCTCCACAGTTTGGTCAACAATGGCAGTTCTTCTCGCAACGGAGTCTGGCTATACGTTGATGTCAAGGAGTCGATGTTTGAATCATTTGGATCCCTCAGGACAAAATCAACAGTCGCTTTCTTGATAGCCATCATAAACTCTTCCTGGGAAGGAAACAATTTAGCATAAATTAAAAGCCTACTGTACTTGAAGTTTGATGAATTGTTACAAATGGGTGATGAAAATGCTCTATGGAATAAGCCTTAAGCACAATAATAAATATATAAGAATTTTATTGTCGCTATAAGCAAATGGCGATAGATAAAGTCAGACAGATATGATTCAGTGCTAAACATACAGCATTTACAGTTCATTACATTAAAAAAATTCATGGAAAAAATAAATGGAGTACAGTAATATAATGGTATACTTTTTTGTCATCTTACCTTCATCTCAACCGTCAATTTTTCCAAACTCTCAGTTTGTTTTCGAAGCTTGTCCGGGATCAAGGCAAAAACGTGATCTAACCAAGCCTTCTCAATAGGGGCTATGTGGATGGTGTCAATCCCGTGCCGGATATAATAGTAATAGCGCAAAAGTTCCATTTCATCAGCTGTTGGAAACACATTCGATCCTGTTTCCTCACTTTCCTTTTTGACAATCAGTTGAACCAACCGCTGCCGAAATTCCTCTCTCTCCTTCCTCAGCGCTGTATAAGACCGTAGCTTTGCCTATAAACAGGTGAAAGTATAGGGTGTACATTAAGTTTAGGCCTACTTCTGAGGCTTTTAATGAAGTCAACAAGGTAGGATGTTTGCTGCAATAATAAAAACCTGTTGGTAAAAAATTTATTTGTGAACATTGCTTGATTGTTTTTCTGACTAATTTAATATAATTTTCAAGCCTATGATAATTTAATATTGTTAATTTTTTCATATACTGTAGGCTGTTACATAGGCCTGGTTTTATAGTTATTAGCTTCTTTGAAAATAGCTGATGTTAAATTGGTAATCTTCGGCACAAGCACTAGAAAAATCAAAAGGAAATTATTAACAACCTACCTCTTCTTCTTTTGCCTTGGCAAGTGCTGCTTTTTTCTGAGCTGCTTTGGTGATAGGTTTTCTTTTCATAATCTCCCTGGGGTCTCTTGTGATGGTTTTTGGCAATGTAAACAACTCTGGAGGGATCATGGACCGCTCCTCCTCAACTTTTCGAGATTTTCCGTCACCTCGGCCATCGCAGTACTGAGACAGTGAGCCCCGCTTCCTCTCTGGATGACGCTTCATGTTCTGGATTACACAAAACTTAAATCATAGTACTGCAACATAATTATTAGTGTGGCTACTATAGTAGTATATGTAAAGCCTAATATTTGTTATCCAACTCCATCGCTAGAATCGATGTTTGTAATTTTATTTTTATCTTACATATATCCAATATGTGTATTTAATTGAGGCGTTAAAGATAAACTGTGTTCAAGAGAGGCAGAAATTTCCAGTTATTCTGTTTAGTTAGGTTTTAGTTTTAGTTAAGGGATAGGAGTCATAAAGGGACAGCTGGGGCAGAAGTGGATAGTTTGGATTTCTTGCTCAGTGAGTGCAGACTCTAATTGCCAGTTTTACCATACAATAGTATTAGTAGTGGGGTTTGGTTACTTTCAAAACGGAAGTCGTGCCATTTGCCAGCCGCTGCCGGACAGCTGCCATAGGCCAGCTGCCAAATCAGTTGCTGCCGCCATATGCCATGCCATATAGCTTCCGGTGGGGTAGGAGATGTTATTTGAAATTTGAAATTCAACTTGACAATTGGGTTATGGAAAGTATGTCAAGGTCATCCAGAGTAAGTTTTAAAAAACCCTATCCCGCTACCACCGGAGTAATAGTTCGGAGAGTGGAACTAACTCTGGCGATAGCGGGATAGGTATAGAATTAGGTTTGTGAATTTTATTTGTGAAAAACATACAATCAATGTGTGACAGCAGTGTTTAAACAGGTTGAAGTTTTGTTATGAACTACAGAGTTGTAAACACAAACACCGACGACGATGAGAAGGTAAACGCAGAGTCCCCAGATGATGTATTTAAAAAGTTTGAACAAACGTAACATCTCGAGTTGGTTTTCCCGTTCCATTTCCAATCGTTTGATTTCCAATTTCAATTTATCCTCTTCCATCCTTGTTACAAATGGAACTTCATCCATCATATCCATCATGTTTGTGTTTTTTGAAATTTTGAAAGAAGCGATGTTGATAGTGGAAGAGGCGACGATGGAATGAGAATGGAAAGAGGGAAATGTCGGTTAAATAAAGAAGTGGTGGGGGGAAAGAGCGTTGTTACATAGAAGTGGTGGGGGAAAGATGCTGCTTATCATTTGCCTCAGAAGTTGTGTCTGACTGTAGAGGGGTAAGAGGAGTAAGATTTAGTAAACTGTCTTCATCAGAACTTTCAACCTTATCACAAATAGGACAAGCGTAAGTTATTTCCAAATTCATTGTAATAGTGTTAAATTTATCTATAAGTTCATTTAAAGTATTAAATATTTCTTGTAAATTTTCTTTTGAGTTTATTTCAAAACTAGCATTCATTCGTGCCGATGGAGAGGTGTTCATGGTTAGAAAGTTGGCAATGGAATGAGGATAAGCGCCTAGGGAGGGGGCTTATATAATGGTGACCTTGAGCAGGCATCTAGGGAGGGGGGCTGTCTAGGGAGGGGGCTTCTATATAGGGGACCTTGAGCTTATGATTGAATAAAACGTTTAGTTCTTCTTCTTCGTCTCTTAATTCAATTATTTGAACCGAAGTAGTTGTTTCATCTTCTTCACTCGATGAAGAAAACAATTCACCAGGATTTAAATATTGAACTACAATCCTGAACCATCTTATAGGATATTCGTCAATGACAGAAAGTAAGTTTTGAAACAATTCTTCCATCTCCTCCCTGTCCGTTATTATATGTTCAAACTTGATAAATTTTCCTTCCATGTTTTTAGTTAGAGTGTTGGAAGTGGAATGATTTAATATTATATAAAAACTAGAACTAGTGGTGGGGGAAATCTCAAGGTCATTCAATTGAAGTTTTAAAAAAGAGTGTAAAACTGAAATTAAACATTTGATGGTTCTACAGGATCGGAATACCAATCTGATCTGTATTTACATCTTTTTATCATATGTGTACAAAAATCATCTTGATGAGACTTGGTGCGTTGACAATGAGCAAGATCTAGAGGGTGAAATTTGAAACATCTTTGAGGACAACATGTATGAAAATATCTTGATTTGTAAAATTTGAAAGTTCGCAATTCCGGTGGTGGTAGTTGTTTTGTTTTACATTTGCAATAACAAGATCCGAAGAATTCACATTTAGTACAAGCTAACCCATCCACCATCATTGGTCCTAAATCTGTACACTGTTGTTCACAACAGTAACGAGGTTTGTACTTGTATTTTTGCTCTTCCATGTTGACGCTGCGGAGTCTAGTGAAAGAATAAGATTGTATAGTGATGAATAGCGAGTTTTATGTACTATGAAAAGTGGTAGGGGTAATTTCAAGGTCATCCAAATGGAGTTTTAAAAAATTATACCTTACAAGTGTAAGGATTATTGAAATTTAGGAAGTTTGTTTCTGTTTGTTTTCTTCAGACTTTTTTTCTCTCTCCGCCTTAGCCATAGCAATAAGTTCTTCTGTTGATAGTGGATGTACTTCAGGAAATTTTAAAATTAATTTAGCTTGATATCCTTCTTTAGTTAATACATCTAAATCTTGTGTCATTTGTTCAACAGTGTTATAATCCTTTCCATAGATTTTCCCATCAAGTTCAATCATCATTCTGTATAACATTTTGTAGAATAGATCTTGTTGTGGCGAGAGCTGAGAAGCGAATGATTATTTATCAAACTGTTACATCCTTTTTATGAACTTGACATTGATCACGTGATTCCTTAGTTGTAATTTTATTTATTAAAAGTTATTCAACATTGGTAATACTTCTGGAACTTGACGTTATGTTGACCAGCTGGCGATGAAGAAGTTGTAGGTTGTGTAGAAAAAAATATTTCATCATCGCAATATTTTGTTTTAGTGAACATCCTTGTATTAGTAGCAGTAACATCAACAGTTAAGTGATAACCACCGGTAAGTAAAACTCGCATTTCGTTAGTTAAATCTTCAAGTTGTTCAAAAGTAGTTATGGTGTTGGTATCATAAGATGCACACTTAACCTTTAGGGACATGTTGAAGTTTTGTATTTAGTGATAGAGAGTGAGATGTGTACGGTACGAAAGGTAGTCGTAGACTGATGAATTTCACAAGTTGATTTTCACTTTTATTATCACACAAAATTGTGTCAAGGTCATCCCATGGAATTTTTAAAAAAAAGCAACATATTGTAATGTACAAACACATTACAATATGTTGCTTTTTTATTATTTTTTTTTTAGGTTTATATCATATTTATTGAGAAACAAATACAAAGAAATATTTACAATCTTATGTACAAACTAATCAGTAGTAGGTGTTACATGAATTGTTAGTTCAGTAGAGTTGTTTCCACTTGGTCCATGTGATACCAAATAGAGTGCGCCGGGTTGAATTATACGAAGATCTTCATTTTGTAGTAGTTGTACGAAGCACTTTGGTAGGAAGATTTGAAATTTTGCTTCATCACCAATTGTATAAGGTGCCTCGCTTAATGTGCAATTTATACCATCACCTACTGAAGTTTCCATCTTCTCTATTGTATGAATGATGTAGTGTTTTTCTTCTTTCAGCTCGGAACATTTCTTCGTAGGTAGGATTGTTGATTTTGAATGAGCGTTGAATTGTTCAACTAAATTTTGAAGTAAGTTGTTTGATGCCATCTTAATGTTTTTGCTGATGCTAATCTTCTTGTTAATAAGAATATCCGTTGGAGATGTTGTCTCTTCGGAGGTTCGAGTAATACTCATGCTGTGTCATGGTAGCGCTCTCACTTTTATTATCGAGACTACCCCCACCACTGACAATACCCCCACCACTGACGCTACCCCCACCACTTTGTTGAAGGAAATTATTCAAGCGGTAGGCATTCTTCAAAGCACACTGTGACCTTCGATGTTTAAAACTTTTTGATGAAATACAAAGTTCATTAAAGTAGCATTGGAAATCTCTATCTATTATTGCATTTATCACTTCATTGCTTGTAAATGATTGTATCCAATTTGCTTTTTCCAATCCTCTTGTGTAGATAGTTTTAAATTCTTTACAATAATGATTCATAATATGTGGCATCATGTTATAATGAATAAAACCTTCATCCCATTTTAAGTTGTGAAAATGTTTGTTTAACCATTTGTTTGTAACTTTCGCTTTAGTTGTTAGTTTATTGAATGGAAATGGAGGTTTGAACAAGTAATGATAAATTACAGATGTGTTCATATCCAAAATTACTAATTCTTTAATAATGAAATTTCCATCATTCCCTCGAAAAGCTTGAAATTCAATTATACCTCTTTTAACTTCCATTAACTGTGATGCAGTAGAAAACGAAACCCGTTTGTTCATGATGAAGTCTCATCAACAACTAACTGTTATTACAAACACGATTGTTCTTCTTTTATTTCTTGTGCTTCTTCGTTTATATTAAAATTGGTGTGATAGTTGTTTAATTGTCTCCACATATCTACTTCTTGAGGTATTCGATTAAAAATTGAAGTATCCACAGGACCATATAAAATTGGAATGAATGGTTGTCTGTCCAATGTATCGATTAGATAATCTTTAATTATTGTACTTGAAAATACTAGTTGTTTTAAGTATCTAGTGACAGGACCGGTAGTACAACTTAAAGTGTAAAATTCTTCTTTAGTGAAATGTAATTTTACATCATGTCTAGTTAAATCTTTGAAGCGAACAACTTGTCCCCCACGATGTTTGATTATATCAACTTCAATATTTGATTCTAATAAACTTAATCTTGTTCTTTTTCCAAATGTGTTGTTAGTTAAATAACATTCCAAAAGATGTAAATGTTTCATTAGAGAATCCCAAGAAGTTTCAGTAAAGATAACCATTTTACTTCCTTGATTTAACATAACAATTGGTGAATAATCCAATGATTTTACAATTCCAACCGATATACTTTTTGTCATGCATGAAGAAATAGGGTAGAAAATTCGAAGAAATACTTCTGTTAAAATATTTGTTGTAATGTTAACTTCAACCTTTTTTCTTTTCACTTCTTTTTCAGCTTCTCCTTCTTCTTCTTCTTCTCTCTTCTTATGTTTGTTAAACTTGAGGAATTCATCCATTTCTTGTTCAACTTGTTTTTCTATATCAGAACTATTTTCATCCATTAGAGGTGTATTTTCTTCTTTGTTAGTAGAATTCATCTTGCGAACGATGTTTCCCATACGACGGTTGAAGATAGAATGAAGTTTCTACTAATTATTTTCTTGCTTTTATATTTTTTGTAAAATCCTTGAAATTTATACGATTACATAATTGTTTATTTTCAACTTGTCTTTTAGAAACAAAATTCTAACCTTAAAAATAAAGGAAGATAATTCTAACCTCAATATTTTGCAGTAGTTGTACTAATTCTTCTTAAAGTACATTCTTCACTATTCCGGTCAGAGGTGTGTAAGTAACTATTTTATCATGTAGAATTAGACAGTATGCCGAAGTTCCATCTGCTACTGGTTCTTCAAATTCCATTTCAATTTTTATATCCACACTTGATGATTTTACTGATTCATTTTGTTTAGAACAATCGATTACAATTATTGGAGCTTTGGAATAATACTGATCAGGTGATAATAGTGGTGTATTAGTCTTTCCATAATATGATGATTGAAATCTTGCATACATATCATATAAAATGGAAAAACGTTTTTTGCTAAACATGACATTTAAATTGTCATATGGAAAGAATTGAGAGTTTAAGAAAACTTTACAATTCTTTATTTTACAGTGATCAAATTGACCAGCATTTGCAGTAATAACATCTTTTCGCTTAGTTTGAAAACCGAGTATTATGTACCTTGCACGTTCCAAGTAAGTTGATGTTTTGACGGTCCATGTTTGTCGTTCTGTTTGAGGTAATGTAGGGTATTCATGAAATTCCCAACTTCGGAATGGCATTACAATGTCACGGTCAGATTTTAACTTTCTTAACAATACGATTCTATGTTCATCAGCCAATTTTACATGAGGTACTCTCCAAACAACTTTATCCAATTGTAGTTGCCATTCCAGTTTATCTTCCGTAGTTGCAGGGTCTGCAAGTATTAAGTCCTTATTAGTTGAAGATCTGAGTAATACTAATTCTTGTTTAACATTTATTATAACCCTTTTGTAATCTTCAGCAAATCCTAAAAGCAATCGTAAAGGTACATGAAAATCAAAATGACCGTTGGAAGCAGGTGTTATAGTGTCTTTATCGGGAGCAACCCATCCGGCGGTGACTATTGAATTCTTCTCATGTGGTGTTAATGATGTTAATCCTTTTAATGTAGTTGTTATACCAACCTTTTTTGTTGAATCAACTGTCACCCCTGATATCTCATATCTTATTTCATCAAAAAGATATGCCATTGGGTTATTTATAAAAGGAACTGTTGAAGCAGTTTTTCCATCCAATTTTAATACCCTTCCTTCGATGTACAAATAACTTTCACATGGTAATGTGTAAATATCTTGTTGTTGAATGGGAATTCTTATTTCATCATTATTGTTTAATTTTGATGAAGTGTAAGGGTTGTGTGTGTGATATTCCTTCTCCCATAGTGTTTCGTCGAATGTCGGTCCTTGAGATATATCCAGGATATCCATCGTTGTTAAGTTTCAATCCAATCTTTTGTAGAAAACGAATGTTGTCTGATGTTAACTCTTCCAATGTCGAGGAGCTACTGAGCTCCCGACTCTTCCGTTGTGGTTTAAATGATAATCCCATGTTGATTTTTATGTCGCCGCTCTGATGTGTATTCGTATAGTAATTGTTTCTCCTCTAAAGTCAACACTATGACCGTCTTGATCCAATATGTTCAGTACGATGTCTGAAATGAAACTGGTGTTTAATGGTAGGTATATCAAGTTTTGTGGCTTCTCAACAATTTTAAAACCTGGAGCAACTGTTGGATAAAATGTATGTAAGATATGCTGATTTACTCCTTCTCTATATGATCCATGTATAATATTACATGTTACATCAATACTATTTACTTTTAATATTGTAACAGTTGTATTACCTGAATGAGTAGTTCCAGGAGTTAAGATTTTCTTTTTTGTATCTGTAAATCCAAGTAAACTGCCAATAGAGTTTTTCATTCCGACATCTATATAATATTTTGAAGTTATTTCTGCTTTTAAAGTATTATTGTTTCCTTTGATTGTGATATTATCTTCTCCGAGTTTTTTCTGTAATAATTGGTTTATATCATCAATTTCATAAGCTCCAGTAGGAAATGTAATTATTTTCAATTCTGAGTATTTTCCTGCAGCATCCTTAGTTTCATAATAATGTAGTAAATTGTTTTTTCCTTCTGTAACATTAGGAATTGAATTGTAGGTAGTCAAATCAAGTAATGCCGCTTCCCATAACCTTTCCTTGGATAAACGCAATGCTGGGAATAGAGTACTTTTTAACGTGGATGAATTTCCACTCAGTGACACTGTATACGATGACATCTTAAAGGTGACTGACACTTTTCGCTAGAAACTCCAAACATAAATGTCCACATATTTCAGTATTGTTAGGTTGTTCTCTTTTGTAATTGTAAAAAATGTTTTTGGAGTTTTGAAAATAATGTTGAAGTTCTTTCGGCGGTGGTAGATTGCCAAAACTGTCAAAGTAGTAAACGGTTTGTCCGAGCTTTTTATAGCATACCCAATGAGTGCCTGGACCATAGGTGGAATCCAAATTTACTATTCCAGTTTCATTTTTCCATATTTTAGTTGGTAATGCATCTTTCATAAAAACTCCTCGAAAGAATGGTATTTTCAAACATTTTACATAATCATTTAACTGATGATTAGTTAAGGCTTTATTTGGAATTATCAATTGATTCTTTTTATTTAGTACACACGGTACGGTCTTAGGTATAAACCTGCTCCGTTTTTTACCATTGACCAAACAGAAGCCTTTTTTACTTTTGCTTTACGAGTTCTACGACGTCTCTTTCTAATATTTCCACCTTTTTTGGGAGCTCTTCTTTTTGCAGGTCTTCCTCTGCGACGTCGCCTTCCACCACCAAACTTAGCTTTTGTCTTCATGGCTGTTGTTACTGCCCAAGCCGCTGCTTTTTCTGCAATACTTGCGTCACTTGATTTTACTCTTTGCCAAGCTTTTTCTGCTAGAATTTTATCTGCTATTGATCTATTTGTTGAATCTTTAAACTTTGAATATGCTATATCGTGTTGTTTGCAAGCTTGATCTAATTTATTAATTCCAGGATCTCCTCTTGCTAAACGTTTTGCCAACTTAGTTCCAGGTCCACAATATTGATAACCTCCAGGAATATGTAATTCGTATGGTAGAGCGTCTATCGCTCGATTTACAATAGCACCAACAGGTATCCGTTTAAGCAGGGATAACGCAGCTGAAGTTATACCACGTCCTCTCTTGTTGCTGTCTTGATGATGACTGAGTGATACAGCCTTCATTATGTAGTCTTATATAAACTGGCGTGTTTACTCCACAAGATACTTTACATAAATGAATAAGTTAGGTATAATTTTATATATTTAAACACTTAGTTATTGAAATTAATGATATACTGATTTATAATTCTATTTTTAATCCAAGCTTCCCGTTCATCGGGTTGAATTATCACATGACTCGTTGTACTAGCTATATGATTATGGGTATCAATAAGTAAATTGCCCACTATTCTTATTAAACAATCTAAATTTACAGCATCTTTTGGATGTTGAGGATCATGTAATTGCATAATACGTTTATCATTACATGTGTAAGCTGTTGAATCACTTTTTGATGTTTTAATGACTTGTCCAATAGTAGCAGCATCATTTGAATCTTCACCTGGTAAAATATTAATTATTTTCTTCATCTTTGCATCATATTGGGTCCCAAAGTGTTTATCCCAAGTTATTGTTTGTCTCAATGTAACACAATCATCATCTTCATAACCAGGATAAATATTTTTTATTCTTCTATTACGACCATCGTATGTACCTAATCTACCACCACTCGCAATTAATGTTTGTACCATCAAAGGTACATCCGAATCTTTTATACCAAATCTTCCATTTGTTATTGTTTTATGTCCTGCATCCCATTCATCATTTTTTCCTTGCATTAAATCAAACTTTTCATTTCCATGTATAAATGTATCTCCTCGCTTTAGCACGGCATCTTCATGTTTTACAAAATTTGATGTTCCCCTTTTTAATTCTTTAGATAGTTGTTCCATAGTAACAGCATCTTTTGGTTGAGAACCGAACTTTACATTTGACAACACTTTCCCATGACAATCGATTTCATCACCATCTTGTAAAATACAGTTGTCCTTGATATATTTCAGGTTTACAGCATCGCCGTCTTCCTTTGGGTATCCAATGTCATTTATAATAAATTTATAAAAAGAATATCCATGTTTAGTTTTTTCCGGTATTATAGAATGTAAATATTCTTTATTAACTGAATCTTTATCATTTTTGGGATTTCCCACGTTGGTTATTCTATAATTTCCAGCATCATATGTTTGTCCATCTTTTAAGTTGTTACCCCATTGCAATTTTAAAGTATTTGAAAGTTCAGATGATAAGTACTCTTTAGTAATTGCATCAGAACCTTCAGTTGGTTTACCAACATTAATTAATCTATGTGATTTAACATCATAAGTATTCTTATGTAATTTCAATGATGTTGAAGTAGCTTCTTTTACTGTCTTTAAATTTGCTCCATCAGTATCTTCTTCTGGATCTTTAACTAATTTTAAACGTTTATTACTTATGTTATAGTCACCTTCAGGTGTTTGCGGTAATCCGCTTCTTTTTCTGTCTTCTCCAACTTGCACTCCTAATGCGGAGTAGCGTCCGAACTTGTCGACGCTCATGTTAGAACTGATACATCTTATACTTGTAACTTCTTTATATTTGCGGACAATTATACAATTATGCCACGATTTTTAAGTTCATCAACTAGAGCCACCCATTCATTATTTAAACCAGTATGACCGGCTTCCATAGCTTCATGCAATAGTCTCATTCTGTCAACTAATTTATTGATGTCGTTGTAATAGATAACATTTGTATTGTATAGATTTTTCATTAATCCTTTACCAGATGTTGAAGTATCTCCTTTACTCTTTTTACCATGTTGTTCAAGAAGTGATAAATCCATAAGTGATAAAGATTTTCTTTTTAAAGGTTGTCTCACAGCCGGTGTGGTACGTAATGTTGGTAATTTTCGTGGGGGAAACAATTTTTTTATAACAATACTATATTTTGTTGCACGTGAACGATTAATCATTGCATCCTTTGAGTAGTTTCTTTTATGAGCGTTAGTATTTTGTAAAATTTCTTTAAAAGTATTTAAATCTTTTGCTGAATATTTTATTGGTATATTTTTAAAAATTAATTCATATAATCCTTTTGTTCCTTTATATCTATGGTCACCAATAATGATATAATCGTCTTGAGTTACTTCAAGCTTAGAGTTACCAATTTTCAATTCATTTCCATCAATTCTTGCTCCATATACATGTGATTTACTTAAATTTGGATTTGATTTCATGTCATGTAGCATTTTCATTATATATTTTCGTCCAAGAGGTCCATGTTGTAATATATCACTACTCAATTGAGTTAAATTTGGAATAGATTGTTCTGCTTCAGGTATTGGCTGTTCTTCCTTTTCAACAATTGATTCTTCTTCATCTTTTGTTTCTTCTTGTTCACTAGCACTTGTATATGAATCATCATCATCATCTTCTTTTTTTAATGCTTGTACTTCTTGTTTAGAAACTGGTAGTAAAACATCTCCTTCATAACGAGGTTTACCAATAGTTTCTGATATCTGTTTTAAAGGTTCCGTGATAGGTTTAAATGTATTCTCTAAAAATTCTTCTCTTTCACTTAAACCCATCCTTAATGCACGATTCTTTATCCTAATAGAATCACTGAGTGATTTTATTTCTTTTAATAGTTTTTCTTGATTCACCATGTTTACACTGTGAAGTTCAACGTGTTACTAGATGTAGCATAGGTAGTTCAACGTATTAATACAAATTTATCCAATCCTATACGATATCTACCATTTTTAATATCTTCTTCTTTCATAATAACGAGAAATCCATATTTTTCATTCCATGCTTTACCACACATTTCTTTAAATTTATCAAATGGCATATCCGCATTAACATGATCATTATATATATGCTTTATATTTGTCTCATCTTGCTTAAAGATGATCAACATATTTGCATTGTCTCTTATAAGTTGTTTTGGAATTTTACTGTATGTTTGACCAATATAAATGCTATCAATATTATTATGTCTTCCCATAGCAAAATAATTTCTTATAGTATCATGATTTTCACAAGAAACATCGTCAAATATAAAAATGGAAAATGGTTTTGCTTCACTTGGTTGCATTATTGTTTCACTAGCATTAAACTTGTAGAAATTCACTTCAGGTACACTTGCAAGTATTTTATCTAATAATTGATATTTTGGTTGTTGCAATGATTTTGAAAAAATATATATATTGTTAAAGCGTAAACCTTTAGGATTAGTTATAAGGTTAAAGACAACATTAGTTTTTCCACAATTTGAAGGACCAGTTATTAAACATCTTATAGTATTTGGTAGTAATTCACCATGTTTACCATGATTTAACTTATTATTGTCAACTGTCAATTCATCAATATTATTAATATTAAATCGATCTTTTTGTTGTACAATCTCCATCTTGTTTAAAGGTTAAACACATAATGAGCTATTTAATAACTATACCAAGTCTTTTGAAGGAAGGAATCCAAGAGTCTTCACTTTTATCAAATCCTAACCACCTAACTTTAACCATATCCTTTTTCCTTTGTAAAACCTTTTCAACAAGATATACATCACCAACTGTTGATTTTAACAACTCATGTCCATAGAATCCACCTTGAAGTAATTCACCCTTATTATCCTTTAAAATGTAAGTTTCAGGTATAGTTGGTTGCACTTTATAAATTGTAAATACTTCATTAGTCCAATTTGGCAGATATCTTTTACTAAATACACCTTTGTATTTGCTTATACGAACTTTATCATTAACCTTAAACTTTTTTGGTTGTAACTTTTCTATTTTTGGTGTTGTATTATTTTTGATGCGTTGCAATACAATTTTAGCATTAGCACTGTTTACTTGGATAGGTTTCATTCCAATGGTGCGATGATATTTGTTGTTATACTCTTTTATAAGTTGTGGTAATATGTCATACCACACATATGATCCTCGTTTTGAAAATTGTTTATACATAGCTCCTTTTAATGTTCTATTAAATCTTTCAATTATTGAAGCTTTAACTTCAGAATTTGTAGAATAATGATTTATTTTATATTTTTTCATCAAAGCTCCAAAATCTTTATTAAAATATTCTTTTCCATCATCCGTTTGTAAATGTTTAATTTTAAATTTATTTCTTTGTATTGTTGTCTCCATAGCTTTGGTAACACTTTTACCAGTCTTGTCCTTCAACGGTAAAGCATCAGCTATTTTAGTAAAACAGTCTATAATTGTTAAAATATATTTAAATCCTTTGTTTAATTTACTGTGTGGTATCATTTCAATAAGATCAGCTTGGTAAAGATCATTCATTCCTTTAATGATTGTACTTCTTCTTGGAAATCTTCTTCTTGCTGGTTTATGTAGTTCATTTACAATCTTATCCTTTACACTTTCCATCTTAAAGTGTTGCTTGCACACTGTTTGTAGAAATACTGATCCATACAATGGTTTATTCTCTTATATATATAGTTGAAATATGGGTCAAGGTCATTTAATATTAGTGTAAAAAAGAGGGAACATGGCATTGGGCTTGCCATGTCCCCTCTTTTTTACGGAAAGGAAAAAGGAAGAAGGTAAAGGACGAAGAATAGGTTTACTGGTCGATAGGGTTTAAGGAATAGTGGCCAAATGGTAGAGTATTAATTTTATCTTCTAAAATATATCGCTTGTCGTCTTTGTAGCTTAATGCCCACTTTGTTTGTTTGACACTAAAAAGTTGGTGGTTATAACTTCTAATAGTGTTGAATGTTGCAGTTGTTTCAACATTTTCAAACAAACATCTTTTATAATGTTGAAACTGTACATTCTTCTTTAGGAAAGATGTCTTTATTCCTTTGGCTTTCTTCGTGACTTGATGTTCGTTCCTTTCGTTTATGTACAGTTGAAACGAATACAGTTTGGACATCAATGCTACAATTTCCATCATTGGCACACCATTTGTTTCATCTTTAAATTTTCCCAATACTTTTTTGTTTTTGTCATAGTCATAATTTGGATGGTCCTTAGGATAATCGGAAAAATCAAAATCATCTTTATATACAAAGGTTCGTAAATCCTCATACATGTCATTTGTTTTAATCCAGTAAAAAAGTGCATCTGTATCCATATATGCAATACCAATGTTATCTCTTCCATAATGATTAACCATCTTCTTATAATGAAACTCGTACATGTGTGTTTTAGAAATATCTAATATTGACATTCCAAGATATAAAGGACGATCCAATAGAACTGATTTTTTGTTCATAGAAATGACGACAAGATTTTCATTTATAATTACGGATGAACCAAAGTTTGGTTGTTGCACTAGTTTCTGTAATTTTACTGGATCAGTTACTAATTTGATATTCTTATGTTTCCTTTTGTTTTCTAAAGTCTTGCCAAATATTGCATTGTTCATCAGTTTGAAGAAATCCTTTTGAAAACTTGACGTAGCGGCAGCTCTTCTTCTTGTGTTGTTGTCAATGTATGGTTTCAACCAACAAGATTGAGAGAATTGTAGTATTCTATTAATTTTTGTAATTTTTAATCCCAAGTCTAAAGCCTGTTGTATCATCCAATAATGTCCAACATACCTAGACTTATTGTTTAAAGTCATTAATAATTTCGGCCATCTTCCAGTAGGGGAAATTTCAGTCTTTGGAAGAAGTGGTAAATCGTAATGATGATCGTGAAGATGTTCAGGATATTCAAAATCAACATCAAAAATGTAACCAGTTTCACCATGCTTTGGTATATCCATAATGTTTCCAATCGATTCTGGATCTATCCATTTAAAATTATCATATGGAAGGGGATTTGACATTGCCCATCCGTATAAGTTATTTGCATCGAAATAACCTAGGAATGTCGTTGGTTTTGATGCATCATAATCGGGCAGATACTTGTTATTCGCCTTAACATGTCTGGTTACACTTTGTGTCAATCCCCCTCGAACTCCTGATTCTAACATCAAAACCATATCTATATCAGTAAGAAGTTGTAATTTACAATTTGTTTCTTTCAACATGGCTTGCCATGCTAGTCCAGGTGAAGTGTATGAATGAAGAGGGTCCAATCCATATGCTGCAAAACACGTATTTCTAAATTCTTCCATTATATCACATAATAAAGTTACATCTAATTTAACATAAAAATCTGAATATTCTCCCAATGTTGTAAATCCTAATTCATTCCATACTTTACATGCATGATCATAATCCTCTTGAGATATGTCCATGTCGTATAGTTTACTTTTAAATTCTTCTTTTGGCGGAAGTGATGTTTCATTAAACTTTTCTAAACTGTCTATATAATCATATGGGAAAACACCTTTCCGAAGTACGAGATCCAGTTTGTCGTTACTTACAATCTTCTTTGTTTCAATAAAATCTTGTTTCCTTAAATTTTCAGAAAGTTTAGACAAACTCGACGGCATAAATCGGTAGGAGTCTAAGAATCTTAATTTGACATTTCCCACTGTTTTAGAGAAACTTATAAATTTTTCTGAAGTTTCAGCCAACACATCTATCGAACCATCGTCTCTTCCTAATTCAGGTATTATAAAATGAGCATCATACCCACTGAGGTTATGCAGAACCACAGGAATAAATAGTGGTAAACGATAGCTCAAATTACATTTATTACAAGCAGCACCCCTGTAATAACCTGTAAGGTGGTCATGATCTTTAACTTTATAATTGTCAATGGTAAATTCATTTTTACATAAGAAACAATGAGTTGCATTTTCATGTTGAATTTCCTCTTCTTCCTCCATCGGTTTCATTGGTATGATATTTGTATATAATCTTTGTACATTTTCAGCTATTAAATATAAATGGTCAAGAAATATTGTTTCCACATTTTCACCACGATATACTAGAGGTTCTGAAGTTAATCCATATTGGTTTAAATGTTCTTCTGATAATGTTGATTTAACCATTAAACAAAAACTATTTGGTTTATGCATTTGATATTTGACACTTTTTCTAGCTTCACAATTTTCATCTTCTATAGGAATTAGTGTTGATTCAAAATCAGCATATACAACTATAGGGATACGATATTGATGATGAACTTTTTGAAATGTAACAAATGCTCTGCTTTCTGAAGGTAAAATAATTTTTGCTTCATAATTATTGTTACATAATCTTTTGTGCTCTTGTAACCATTCCATTCCTTGTCTTCCTTCTCGTTGGAAATTAAAACATCTTTTGCAGATCAGCTTTTTGTTTCGATTTTTTGAAAGTTGTTTATTAACAAGAGAGTCAAATTTCTTTATATACACATAATGAGATACATCTCCTTGTGTTAGTAGTAGTAAATCTGTATGATCTGCTAGTTCTTCTTTAGCAATACGTAAAGGATAAACTTTATTTGAACTATCTAATCCAAAAACATTAATAGATGTGCCGGGATTTTTCTTCTCAAATTTTGATATATCTTTTAGTGATACAGGATAACTAATTCCTTGAAAGTTATATCTATATCTTTGATTTTCATAGTGCTGGTTTGGTTCATTACAATGATTTGGTACAAATTTACATGTCATCGCATATCTAAAACATTCGTTATCTTGATTTTTCACATTAACACATGATCTTGTATCCTCAATTATTTTTGGTAAACGAATATAACTAGATCCCATTAGTCCATATCCATGTTTATGAACTCTTATATTTAATCCTTCAATACTTATAAGACTCCACCCTGATCCTCGTCCTTCATGTTCCTGAATTTTAGTTAATATTTCTTCTATACATTTTTCAACTATTGAATCAATGTCTGAACTTCCTATGATAGTTTGATTTTTAGTTATAAATCCTCTTGGTGATAATTCTTCTTGTACGTTTATAAACATAGCTTCTAGTAGTAATCCAAATTTGAGAAAATTTAATCTTTTTAATTCTTCTTTTAAAGTTCTACTGATAATTGGTTTTGCTTCTCTAATAAATTCTTCTAAGTTTAAATCTTCATTTTGAATCTTATGATGCATTACTACCTTTCCGGGTAAAGCTGATACTTGTAAATTTGGTAAAGTTGTTGTAGGTCTTGCTGTTATTTCATTTTGTTCTTCTTGTTCTTCTTGTTCTTCTATGTTGTTGTGAATTAGTTCCTTATGTATTTCTAACAGAATATCATCATTAAACGATTCCAAACATTTATCGCAATGATACATGTTTGGTGGTGTTCACTCTTCAAAATTTCGCCAAGAAATGAAATGAGCTCTCCCTTTCCTTCTTTTATAATAGTTCCCCCACTACTATTTCATCTTCTTCTTCTTCTTCACTTTCAGAAGAAAACAAACGTCTTGGACAAAATATTAATCTTCTACAAACAGATTCTTCATTAGTATTCTCTATATGAATTGGAGTTTCAATATGTATTTCTTCATATTCAAATGATGACGAAGACTCTGATATTACTACATCCATATCCAAATTTTCATTCTCCACATCATTGGCATTTTCTTCTTCTGATGTTGTTACATCCACATCCATATCATTTATAGTTTCTACTTCTGAAGTTTCGCTATTATTTTCATCTTCTTCCATATTTAAATCCTCTAATTGAATTTTATACAATATTTCAATCATAGATTTCCTTGGATAATCGGTGTTGTCCACAGGAGCCATTTCCAGTAAATGAGGAATAACTGTTTTTGATCCGGCTTATATGATATTTTGCTAAGTATGTCAAGGTCATTTTTGATTAAGCGAGAACTGGGAATAGATCACTAAGCAGCATGATGATTCATTACTACAAAGTGATCTATTCCCCATTCTCTAAGAAGTGTCCAATCAATAACCAAAGTCCAAGTTCATTTTTTTTGTTTTGTTTAATTTAAGTCTTTTACATCTTCTTCTTTTATTACACAATTTATAGGTTCATTGTTCGATGTTTCAATATGTTGTTTTATCTTGTGCTCCAGCTCTTCTATTCTTGCTTCCTTTATAATTAATTCCGATTGTAAGTAACTGATGTAATCAGCCGCCATGTCTACCGTTCTTGATCTTATTTCTCCTAACTTAACACCAGGAATCAATCTCTGTAGTTTGTAAAATCTCAACCTTATTCTTGACTCTCTTACTTTAGCCATTTCTCGAAATCTTTGTTTTCTATCTTCTTCTTTGCTTGTGGTCAAGTCCATACTTCTGACAAGTTTACTTTCAGAGTGATTCCTCTACAGTAGGCTTCTCCTTTATACACTTTCCCCCACCATTTTCAATTTCCCCCACCCTACTAATGTAGGTCAAGGTCATCCAATATAACGCGAGAACGAGGAATAGAGCACTAAGTGGCATGTTAGTCCATTACCACAAAGTGATCTATTCCTCGCTCTCTATTCTACATCTACTTTTTTTTCATTTTACTATTTTATTATTTTTTTTTTGTTTTTCTTGGGGGGAATGAGTGTTTACTTTTTACAATGTTCATTCTTCTTCTCCAACTTTTCAATTCTTTCTAACAATTCCAACAAATATGCATTGGTTGCTTGCAAAGTTTGTATTCTAGTACATCCCACTTTAATAGAGGGAACTGTTAACTGTAATTTTGTAAATTCTATCCTTTCTTTCTTGCACCTTTCTCTCATGTATGTGTTTTTCCTGATTCTTCCTGATTGAGCTGATATTAACTTATTACAATCCGAATGGGGTTTTGATACTTTAAATACTGATGTACAAAAATTAGTTGATGTTGTCGGCTGTTGATTTTCATAGAAATTTTGTGTTGAAGTAATAGTTTGCTGATTTCCATAACAATTTATACTTGAAGTGGCCGGTTGCTGATTTTCATACCAAATTGAACTTGAAGTACTAGGCAGCTGATTTTCATACCAATTTGAATTTGAAGTGCTAGGCTGATGATTTTCATAACAATTTGAACTTGAAGTATTTGGTTGATAATTTTGATGCCAATCCACAGATGCCAATACAGGTGTTGTGGAAGGATGCTCCATCGTTGTATAGAGTGAATTCTGTTCTACAATTTTGCTGGTTTTATCTCATTTCCCCCACCAATAACTTCTACATTTCCCCCACCACAATAATTTAAATTAGATACCAAACTTCTAGGGTCACATCCAAATCTTCTTCTTTTAAATATTTTATAAATGCAGAGCTTTCTGATGTTACATTAGGTGTGTTTAAACATGCCATTATTTTGTCATGACTTTCTTCATTGTGAATATAGCAATGTACATTTAGCAACTTTTGATTATCTTCTTTAGACTTGACAAATCCTGCAACAGAGCTCCAATCTTCATATTTAATTTTAAAATGGCAAACTTCGAACTGCATGTTGTTTCAATAAATGCTGCAACAATATTAAAAGTCTCTTCAAACAACCTACATTTATACAAGTTCTCCCACCACTTTATAATCCCCACTCTTTTTCTTCCCCACCTTCTTCATATGTAGAAGGGGTATCATGATTTTAATGCACTATACTTAATAAATTCAAACAAGTTTTGTGCACAAATGTTACATTTTTTCTTGACTGTTTCAAATTTCATCACTTGGCCTTTTACAAGGTGAACTAATTTACCTCCATCATCTTCAAATTGTTCAAAGTCTAAAACAGATGCTTTTCCACAATCATGACACATTTTTGTTCCATCTTCAAAAATAAAAGCAAGATAAATACCAAATCCACTATTGTCCTTCTTAAATATCATGACCATTTCACGAATTGGTTGAGGTATTTCACATTTATTTGATGTTATTATATAACGGTAAAGAAACCCATTATTGATAATTTGTTGTAAACACAAAACTAACAAGCTGTCCATAGTGTTAGACTTGTACTGAAAGTTATATCCATAACTATCTCTTTATATGCTCTTACCCCCACCACTTTTATGTAGGTCAAGGTCATCGGATATTAAGCGAGAACTGGGAATAGATCACTAAGCGGCATGTTATTACATTACCACAAAGTGATCTATTCCCTATTCTCTAAAAGGGGTGCTGATAATTTAGATTCCTAAAATTTCTTTTCCTTCTTCTTCACCTTCCCTAACAGTTGTATTACCAGACATGTGTGATATTAATTTCTTCAATTCTCGATTTTCCATTTCTAATCTTTTCAATTTTAGATCTCTTGCTTCAACTTGTACTTTCAAAAATTTGATATAACTTCCAGCCCAATGGAGAGTTTTCAATCTTGGTGCTCCAAGTTCAATTCCTGGTATTTGAAATTGTAATCTATTGAATTCCATCTTCATATCTTCTCGGTCTTGTCTTTCTTTTTCTAGTCGTTTTAATCTTTGTTTTTCCCTGAAGGAAGAAGTCGGTACATGATGAAACATTTTGATCAACAATTTCTTGAAGAGTGAGCTTCTACACAGATAGTCAACACATTTATCCACCAAATTTAAGTCAGTAGTGGGGAGATGCCAATGGTGGGGAGACGTCAATGGTGGGGAGAGTTATACTAATGTAATGGTTATTTCTACCGTTACACTCGCTCCATTCTCGAAAAGATATTTGTAATATGGTTCTGGATATTGTTCTCTTTCAGATCCTGCATGTTCTTGAATAAAGTCGAAAGCCAATCTTTTTGAATAATCATTATGAAACACTTCTCTAACACAAACAAGAATTTTTTCTTCCAAAAATTTTACTTGAACTAATGGTATTTTGCTTACATCGTCCTTGTCCATGATGGGTAGCTTGTAGGTAAAAGTATTAGGTGGTAGTTTTTGTGGTTTATCGAGTAGAGAACAAAATTTTCTGTACAATTTCTCCTCAATGTCTGGAAAACGATGTATATCAAACAGATTGTAGTATGAAGGATCAAAAGGTATTTTACGAAACATCTTCAGTCACTAGTCTCCCTAAGACTGATCTCCTGCACAAATATTTAACACATTTATAAACATTCCCCCACCAACTTTTAACTTGTGGTAGGGATATTTTTCCCCCACTACTTCTTCAAAATAGTGGGGGTACCTTAGTCCAATTCAGATTCAGATTCAGAAGACAGTAAAGGTGATATAGGTGATTCCAATGATGAATCCAATATAAATATTTCAATAGCTTCCTTAATTATATCTTCATCACTATCGTTTATCATTTCTTCAAATAGTTCTTGTTCAATCTGTACCATTTCTTCCTCTTCCATTGTAGAATCATTGTCAGTTTCGTCATAATTTTCCTCTATGTTTTCTTCCTGTATTTCATTTTTGCTTTCAAAAACATCTTTAACTTGAGAATAATTAATAAATGGAGTATCTTTAGACAACATGTTTCTTTACTACTTCTTTTACTTCAAATAACAAACTATGCATTGCTTACTTAGTCTTATATATATATACTCCTACCCCCACTATTTTTGCAAAACCAAGGAATAGGAGGGGGTTTATATCTATTCTTCTCTATCTAGGTTATATTTCATTGCTGTCACATCTACTATAATTTTCTGCTCTTCAACTTTAATGCGAATAAATATTGTCCAAGGAAATAGTTCATTAATATTGTTAATTGTTACTTTTATACTATACAAAATTTCAAAATGTTCTACTAATGAAACAAAAACTATAACTCCTAGCTCATTGTTTGCCATAATTTTTTCTTCAATTTTTATCCGTAAGTTTGTTATCAAACTCCATATATTAATATCATTGGCTATGAAACCATCAAGTCTGGTAAGCATCTTGATGCCGCAAGGTGTAGGTACAGACTAGAAACTTGGAGGTTCATAGCCCGCCTTTTTATCAATTTTAAAAATGGGGAGGGGGAAGGAATAAGGATTGGGAAGGGATAGGGTATAGGATGGGGGAAAGGTAATTTTGTTATTACACTACTTGTGCAAGAAAATAGCCACCAGTGTCCACACCTTGTTCATAGCACTCCATCATAGATTGTGCCCACTGCAACATGCGGTCTCTGTCATTTGGTGTGACAAGGAAAGAATGACTATCACCATACAATATAAAAGAGTCAATTCTTATATAACATCCTAAATTTAACCATTTATTAGCTTCAACCATAAACTTTTCTATTGTATCAAATGGAAATTGTGGATCAATTGCTATAACTTTACGTTCTTCACTAAGTTCAACACTATAATCATCATCGTCTTCACTCTCACTCTCACTATTTAAAATGTCTTCAGGTTGTACAAAAACATCGGAAATTTCGGAAGAATTAAAATGGTAATTCACATTAGGAGGCATTTTTTCAAACAAATAATATTTTAAAAGGTGGAGAAAAAATACAAGAGATGTACTTCACGGCACAAAGTGCGAGTACAGACTAGAAACCTGAAGGTTCATAGCCCCACTTTTATAAATTTTAAATATGGGGAAGGGGAAGGAATAAGGATTGGGAAGGGATAGGGTGGAGGTGGGGGAAGGGTAATGTGGTTATTAAGCCACTCTTGCAACAAAGTACCCAACACCAATGTTCAGTTCATATGATCTCATTACATCGTCCTGCCAAGTAAGAATTTGTTCTCGATCATTTGGAGTTAGAAGGAAGAAGTTACTGTTATTGTAGATAATAGGTGAACCAATTATAATGTTGAATCCTAAATTTAGCCATCTGTGTGCTTCAAAAATAAATCTTTCAACTACATCAAAAGGAAATTGTGTTTCTATAAAATATACTTTGAATTGTTCATTAATTTCAATTTCATCTTCACTGTCATCTTCACTTTCATCTTCACTGCTATTATCCATGTCTTCTATCACATCTTCTTCATGTTCTTCGAAAGCATCTTCTTCATGATGTTGGAAATCATCTTCAGGTGGTTGAAAAACATCTGCATTTTCAGAAGGATTAAAATTTTCATTAAAGTGAGGAAGCATTTTAAAAATAAAGATATTAAGACTGGCAGAAACGAAGCAACAAGAGCGGCGAAGCAACAAGAGTGGTGGAAGAAACCAGAATGAAACACTAGCCATAGCCGGCGCGTCTTTTATAACGGTATGCAAATGAGAGGGGTTAGCAGCCGGCCATGACCGGTCATTGGCCCGGGAGGTGGGGGAAGGAGTGGGGGGGGCTCCATTTTTTCGGGGGGGGGGCTCCATTTTTTCGGGGGGGGGCTCCATTTTTTCGGGGGGGGGGGTCATTGACCTTTCAGGTCCGGTCATTGACCCTAAGGAGTGGGGACGGACACAGAACCCTCCTTTGCCTACTACTACATGGATCAAACTAGCCATGTAGCAGAACTTATTTCTGCTAAGTCGCATGTAAGCTAAATAGCTTACATCCCTAAATTCAAGTCTTAGGTGGCCCTGAAAAGGGCCGTTTGGCTGGGTTTGGTGGACTGCTATGGAGCTTAAGGCATAAAAAAATAAGGGACTTCAATGTTGTTTTCCAAATGGATTTCAGCAGGATCGGCTTGTATAAACTTGTACAAATTAAGTGCGCAAATATCGCATTTTTCTTCTTCTGGGATCATAAACTTGTATGACAAGTAAGATTTGTATTCATAAACTCCACCATCTATTATAAAATCCAATAATCCATTTCCTATTGCAGCCGAACCGCATTCTGGACACATATTTGTTCCATCCATAAATTTATACTGAAGGTAATGAAAAACTCCAAAATTTTCCCTATAAAAAGAATACACTTCTTGACGTAGTGTTAGTGGAAGGTTTGCATCTTGAAATGCAAGTTCCACCAACACTATATTTGAAACTATCTGTCGCAAACATAATTCTAATAGAGTAGGCATATTGCGGCGGTGGCCTCACGGAATGGAATGAAGACTCTGGAGTAGCTAGTGTAACGGTTAGATGTAGGTAGACAACCGGTCATGACCGGCCATTCACCCAGACGAGTGGTAGGGGAAGGAGTGGTGGGGGAAGGAGTGGGGGGGGCCTCCATTTTTTCGGGGGGGGCTCCATTTTTTCGGGGGGGGGGGGGCTCCATTTTTTCGGGGGGGGGGGGTTCATTGACCTTTCCGGTCATTGACCCGAAGGAATGCAGACAGACACAGAACCATCCTTTACTCACTACTCACATGAAAGTAGGTCACGAGACTTAGAGTGTTAAAAAATAATGGGGGAGAAACACAACGCTATAACGCATTGTGTTTCTCCCCCATTATTTTTTTAGCAACAATTTGGAAAAAACTAAGTGAATTTACTGTTTACGCCCCCACCTTGTAATACGATCCTTTTTATCCCTGAGGAGAAAGTCTTGAGAATCTAAAGTATTAAATCTCTTCTCTTTACACAAATTCTCACAAACTCTAATTTTATATTTTAAGCCGTTACATTTTGCCAAAATGTGTTGGTGGTCAACAACACTTAGAAAAAAATATTTCAAACCTTTCTTAAGCCTCTCTCCTCTGACGGATATTATTTTAGGATTGTCTTCAACGGTGGGGGTTTCTGTCAGTTGTGGTTCAGAAATATGTTTCACAATATGTACACGGCAAAAACTTTCATTTTTAACACATTTCCTCCCACAAGCTGATCCTTTCTTAATTCCCTTAATAAGCATTTCAGGGCAAGTAGTGGGACGGCTAAATGCCCTACGACGCTCTTCTTGTAATGATCGAAATTGCTCTGAAGGAGCAGGTTTAGGGGCAGGTTTAGGGGCAGGTTTAGGAGCTGGTTTAGAGGAATTAGTTTTGTAATAGGTATGGTCTTCAAGTGTAGCAAGTGGTGGGGTAGGAGGCAATGGTGATAGTGGGGTGATAGGTGTACTAAGGCGATGAAGAATAGTTTCAAATGAAGGAGTCTTAGGATGGGGAGCTGGCTTCTTCGGTGGCGGCATCATAGTTGATAGCGGTGCAGAGTCATTTGAGAGCGAAGGCGAAGGCGGTGAAAAAATACTACGAGGTCTAGAAGAGTTGGTTGGCGGAAGAATAGCTCCAGAAGTTGAAGGTTCTGATGAAAGCTTCTTCTTATACCAATCCGGACAGTTTTTCAAGCGAAGAGTTTTGTTTGATGCAGTAACAGCGGTAGAAGTCGAAGTCGAAGTTGAAGTAAAAGTTGAAGTGGTAGAAGTAGTAGAAGTAGTAGTAGGCACAGAAGACATCGTTATAACTCCAAGTTCACAGCGTAACGTCTGGAATCGGAATGAAACACTAGCCCCGGCCGACGCGTCTTTTATAACGGTATGCAAATGAGAGGGGTTAGCAGCCGGCCATGACCGGTCATTGGCCCGGGAGGTGGGGGAAGGACTGGTGGGGGAAGGAATGGTGGGGGAAGGGAGGGGGGTTCCATTTTTTCGGGGGGGGGGGGGGGCTCCATTTTTCGGGGGGGGGGCTCCATTTTTTTTGGGGGGGGTCATTGACCCTTCCAAAAGTGGGTCAAGGTCATTCAAGATTTATAATGATCCAAGGTGATGGGAACAGTAATACTGTTCCCACCACCCTGTTTGCCTAACGGTTCCCACTCCCAACCCACTAGTTACGTTCTGCAAGGGACATCGACGCAATTTTGTTTGGACCGTCCGGGTCTACCGTAACGGTCCGGTCCGGGTCTACCGTAACCGTGAATTCCAAGGGAAACTGGAACACCTAATGCAGAAACGCAACTCTAACCCCACCCAAACTAATCCCACCCATCATATTCCTAAACAAAATGCAAAAAAAAGTCCGGCTTGCGGATGTCCCACCCATTTTAAATGAAGTTCAACTGAACTTCTGAATTTACAGTTAATCTACCCCCTAACATCTAGCTGTAAGGCAAAACAAATGCACAAAACAAACATAAATTATTAGTACCAACACATCATTATTAAAAACCAAATAATTCAACACAACCAAATACCATCATTATTCTTAAAATTAATACACCTTAATGCTAAATACCATCATTATTCTTAAAAATTAATACACCTTAATGCTAAACCCAACTTATAACTAACATCGCAATGCGCAAATTATTTCTTAAATTAAATACACCTTAAAACTAAACACACACATACCACATTGCATTAAAAAACGCAACATAGTAGAAGAAGTTCAAATATATATAGGCCTACTATATATTTGAAACCTCTTGCTGAGTCGCCAACAACCTTTCGCTATGAAAGTTTGTTGGCGACTGAAGCAAAGATATAGCTCCTATCGCTCCTCGGGTTTTCAAGGAGTGGGGGAAGTTGTTTCACTCCAGTACAGTGTTCAATCCAGTCCAGTTCACAGCGGTATAAAAGGAAGGTAAAGAAGTGGGGAGCGGCGCATGCGCAACAACACAAAACCAAGGTTTGAGGTTAGAATTATCCATGTGCAGTAGCGCTAAAGTGAGTAATACAGGACTAGGCGCATGCGCATAGCATAGACTCATTCCGGTCCCGACAACTCGTTGCATGCGCAGCAGGTTTGAGGTTAGAATTATCCATGGCAGCTGCCATATTTAGTCTGGTTTCACCACATAAAGTCAACAACCTGTGATGACCGGCCATTGACCTGGAGGAGTGGGGGGAAGGAGTGGGGGAAGGGGGGGGGGCTCCATTTTTTCGGGGGGGGGGGGGCTCCATTTTTCGGGGGGGAGGGTCATAGACCTTTCCGGTCGGTCATTGACCCCAAGGAGTAGGGATGGACACGGAACCTTACTTCTCTTACTACTCAGGTGAAAGTCGGTCGACCAGTCATTTGCTCACCATCTGCCGCCATCTGGCTGGAGTTATTGCCTCTATAAAAGTGGGTAGTTTATCGCGCCACAAACATTCATTGCCTTGCATCCGCTCAGTCATCATCTCTCATTAGTTTTACATTATGACTACTTCGGTAACTAGGTTTGAGGTTAGAATTGTCCATGGAATAAACTTCGTTACTTTTAGCATTCATATTGTAGGTTAATTCTAACCTACAAAATTACTACTCCGGCATTTTCTTTTATACTTCATTTTATATCTCAGTCTTCTTTTAACTTCTAAATGTAACACATCGTTTACAATGAATACACAATGTTTAAAATTAAAGCTTTTGCGAACACAACACATATTACGAATTACTTCTAAACCTTCAATTTCAAAGTGTAAAACTAATTTAAATAGAGTTAGGAAGAAGTACAGTTTTAACCCATTATACTGTTCGACAGCTTCTCAGGTTAATGTTGATGATAGTGTTATTTACGACATTTTACGTTCTATGTTACACTTCAATAACTTTGAACTTGTTACACCTATCGACTGTGTTCAACAAGTTTTTTTATTTTACCCCCACCATTCCTTATATAAGGGCCCCGACAATAATTCCTACTTCATTATCTTCTATGCTCTTCAGCTAACAACATCTCCACTCTAATTTACACTACAATAATAATGGAAACCAACCAAGAAAATGTTCAAGTTCATGAAATATCATCAACAACTCATCCAAGGGAAAATCCTTCTAGAAATTCAACTTCAACAACTCCTCAGAACCCTGTACAAGTTCCAGATGTATCTTCTACAACAATAAATGATGTAGAAGCTATTCTTCAGTCCCTTGTCGGTTTCGACTGACCTGTATGATGATCACCGATAAACTGAACTCTTAGAGTTCAGTCTTTTTTAAAACCCCCTCCATATGACCTTGAAGCAATTATCCCCTCTCCTTTATACACTAACTCCTACTTCAAAAATTAACACCATCTGCTCACCCCTTCTCCACCCCTTCATTTGATTTAGCCTCTCCCCACCAGCAGCTATATGGTATGGCATATGGCGGCAGCAACTGATTTGGCAGCTGGCCGATGGCAGCTGGCCGGCAGCGGCTGGCAAATGGCACGACTTCCGTTTTGAAAGTAACCAAACCCCACTACTAGTATTGTAGTGTATCTACTCGTGTATAGGTACCTAGATTGGAGATCTTGCCACCACACTGAGACAGTTACGGTATGCTGTGGTTAAGTCTAATTTGAAAAAAATCCATTTCATTTAGGACAATGAAATTTTTGTAAGTTCAACCAAGCTATTTTAAAATATAATTTTAATTAGCTCATGGAAAAAATATATTTAAAAAAGTTAAAATTGTGCAAAAGAGACCCACTCTTGACCCAAAATTGTCCAAAAGAAACCAAAAGAGACTCCTCCCCCATACTTTTCACTTTTCTGTTATTCATAAAAATATATTTTCACCACCGATACATTAACAGTGACATGAATATGTTTTAAAAATCAATTAACTTAAGTACTCATTACTGATAACATCCAAAAACTGTATCGTGCATACAAAAAGATTGATAGTAGCGATGAGTCAACCAATGAACTTTTGCCTATAGGAAGGTAGGCTATACTAAAGATCATCAAGTTTTCATTAAACACGATCGCGGCGGCATGGGAGCGATCGCTCCCATGCCGAACCCTAATGCCATCCTGATGGGTGCGATCGCTCCCAAGCTGCACTGCTTTACAATATGATTTATTTTTAAGCCAGGATCTGAGCTAGAAATCTGAAGCATTGCACAGCACTGCTCAATAGTACAATGTATTTCAGGACCACGTGGGTTTTTACTGGGCAGTGCTGCTGCTACGGTGGATTTTACAATTTTTACATCCAGGATGGTGATGAGGTCCGAGCAAAAACCTCGCCGCCGCAAACGTGTTAAGGTTGTGCAGCCGCGAGCTCAATCTGGTAGCGGGGGCATTTACTTGCCCTGGATCCTGCTAGGCCCACCCATCGAAAGTGGGGCGCTACATGGACACATTTTTTTTTTTTTTTTTTTTTTTTTTTTTAAAGAGGTTGGCGGACTTTTTTTGCCTTACTTTGCCCCGTCCACATAGACTAGTGATCTGTGCGTGGAACGTATTAGACAAAGTAAGGGGTTGAGCCGCTACAGTACAAGGTGGAAGGTACTGATAAAAGTCACTGGCAGAACGCGGATTCGAACCCACGACATCGCTGCCATGGTCCCGAAGTCCGGCGCGCTAACCACTACGCCACCAACTCACCCATTGTATTAGGTAAAGCGCAAGAGACCTGCTCATGTATCGCAGGCGTTAATTCAGTTTCATTTTTCAACTCTCTCGGTTATGCAGTTTTTTTTTTTTTTTTTTTTTTTTTTTTTTTTTTTTTAATATCTGCCATATTATTTTGTCTGAAATTTTTGTGCCAATATTAGGTTTTGCAAAAAATGGAACCCTAACAATTGAAAAGAGAAAGATTAGCCCTACAAAAACCAAGCACAACAAAAATCTTACTCATCTTGTAGGCTACTTAGTTAAAGCCCTTTTAAACATTATTTCAAACTACTGTATTCCAACAGTGGAATAAGAGCGTGATAAGACTGTGAAGGAACATGACGAAGGTGTTCTCCACATTTCTTCAAATTCGGGTGGTTTTTGACTAGGCCAGCGGTTCCCAAACTGTGCGCCGCGGCGCCCCGGTGCGCCGCGAGCTAGTGCCAGGTGCGCCGCCGTTATCTACCAAAAAGGCCTACTACAAAACTTTGCGATGGCCGTAGATTTTTCCCGCGCAAACCCACTTGTCCGTCGCCAGCCCGGTAAGCTCCGTCAGAAACGGTGCTAAATACAGCAGTTGCAATGGAGAGTTCGTCGGACAATGAGTTGTTTGTGATAGCCGCAGCGTGTGGTCATGAAGAGGAAAGATTAAAGAGAAGGAAGCATGAGTTCTGGATTCATGAAATTTTCAAGAGAAGAAAAGAATATGGCGAATTTCACAATTTGTTTGAAGATTTGAAGAAAGACGACGTGAAACTCTTTTCGTACTTTCTTATGTCACAGATGAAGTTTTATGAGTTGCTTCAGCTACTGGAGTTCCCCAAGAAACACAGTAAATTCCATAAACATTTCATCCGTACTCATTGTACGCAGCTTTTACGGCACTGTCGATGCAACCACAATGAAGGTAGGAAGTCGACTGCAAAATTTGACGGGTCCGCCGGGTCCGCCGGCCGGCGAAAATGCCCCCAAGAGCAATGGTCGCCGCCGGTGATGGACGGTGACGGTACGGAGCCGTGCCGGACAGGTATAGTGGGTTACCGCCCATTTAAATCAATGCAAAGCAATGTTGCCGCGACTCGCCGGTGCCGGAAGGTGACGGAGGCCGTCGGGCTAGAGTGGGTTTCCTGCTTTAACTAACTGACCAATCTGTGAAAAATGTTTAAGATCCTGGATTCTGAATTATAGTAATAATCTTATTTAAAGTGCTATGTAAGAATATATTAACCGTTCGTTAACTGTTTAAAAGATAAATTTAAAATGTAATTGTAATGTAATACAATGCAAAATGGGTCAATTATTTTAAGTGCGCCGCCAAGCCATGGTTGTACTGAAAGGGAGCCATGGGTTAAAAAAGTTTGGGAACCACTGGACTAGGCCTATCTGCTGAGGTTAAATTTATACATCTGCTGTGATTTCATTATAAAAACACAAGTAGGCCTACACAAGAGTGTGTACAAGAAATGTTGCATGAACAAACTTCACGTAGGTGAATGAACGTTTTTATAAAGATATAGCTTATATTTATTAAAACTATAAAGCTAGTAACTTCATTGACTGATTTATTAGGCTAGAAGTGAAATTAAGCTTAACTTACTAAAATTTTTTACGGTAGTTATCAGCCTAAATAAAGTGTGTGATAAAGATTTAATTTAAAGCCTTTTAAAGTGTGAAAATAATGGCTAAGTACATGCTAGTCTGCTCATTTGTTAAGATTATGTCACCGGCCAGCCTACAAATGTACAAGTTCTGACCCGTTTCTTATGACAAAATCGATTCAGTAAGAAACTTTCTCCATCAGGTCAAAACATAAAAATAGGTTTTACATGGGGAAGTGTAGCCTTTTGCTTACATTGGTCTTCAAAAGGTTCATAACTTAGTTCAAAGGCAACTAGGCCTCTAACTTCATTGATGCTCTGATAGGCTTACTAGGGATTAGCATCGATGGCCGATGTTTTTGAAACATCGATGTTTTCCATTCGATGTTCGATGTTTTTGCCATCGATGGTGAGTTACCGATGTTTATCGTACATCGATGTTTTAGGCCTACATCGATGTTTTTCGAATTTTACAATACACACGATGTTTTTTTCTGTTTGATATTTCTAGTCGTAAAATAAAAAAACAAAATTGTTAGTTTTATTTTTACCAAATATAACTACTGTATAAAATATCTTATAATAACTATAATAAAACTTATAAGTTGTAAGTTTGTAAAAAGCCCCTAATTTATTCTAAAAAAAAATTAATTATGTTATTATACACTATACTAGGATGGAGATTCTCTAAGGACGCGACTTATTTCAAAAGTAGTATTTCTTCACTCAACGATGTCCTATGGAGCTAAGAGTGAGAGTATAGGCAGCAATAATCCATTCATCGTAATTTGTAACTATTAAAAATGACGAAATAAAAACATTTTTGATCAAGTTTGATTAAAATTTGTTGTGTGCCATTGTGGTTTACCTATCCTTTTTACGAAACTACGGAATTTTAACTAAAAGATTAATGTTTTTATCCGATGGCCTTTTTTTACAAAATTTGGGATTTTCATAAAAACATCGATGTTTTAGTTCGATGTTAACATCGATGGTCAACATCGATGTTTTTCTATCGATGCTCATCCCTAAGGCTTACTAATTTCCCTAACTAGAATCATCTTTACTTAATTGAAATTAGTAGGTAGGCTAATTTCTGTTGGTGAAAAAGTATAAGTTTTGCAAAGATAAAGGTAGTGTTGATTTATATTTAAAAACTAAGCTAAGATTAGGCCTAGGCCTAAATCATGTTTGGGATTTTAACTAGGCCTATGAAATTTAATTTTAGATACGAAAATGCAATAATTAATTAACTTAGCTGCAGTGAACAAAGTAAACTATAATGAATGCAAAATAAATAGTCGAATTGAATAAACTGGACGCAATGCATTATGTAAAACTTAATTCTTATAGCCTAGGTTTTTTTAAGTAGATATGTTAAGTTACCTATGTTAAAGGAATAAACAAGATATTATGGACCTACGTCAGCCAATACAAACAGCGTACATTCTAGGTCTAGTAGTGTTTCAATTCTTTCATGTTAGCCTACAAGATTTCATGTAATTCAATTCGCACAAAACAACAAACCAACTATGTAGAAAGTAGCTCAAATAAACTTCGCAAAACAAAACAACCAACATCCTTTTTAAAAACAACAAAAAATATTTTACATTGTTGACAGATACAGATGTTTTCTGTCTTGTTTGACATTTCAAATCCAAGCAAGCACGCCAAAACAGCTGGCTATCAATTCTGTTTATTGTCATTTTGTAAGGGAGTGGAAAAGGAATGAGAATCCAAGACCATTGAAGCCAAGGTATGCTCAATGCTCAACCAAGGTCGGTATGGGTCAAAACGCAAAACTATGATTAGTGGAAAGAACGTGCTTTCGAAAATAGAGAAATTTACAATTGAAACTCTACAACTACAGATAAAAAGACCTAATATGTCGACAAGAGGGCGTCGTATGCTTTTCATGTAAGGGGTTTTATGGTGTTTTAAATAGAAAGTTTCGCATTTTTCACCATTTTATGACATATTTTGAGTTAAAATAGCACAAGAGCTCAAATTAATAAACAATTTATTATTTTAAACCGTAAAAATATCTGGAATAATTGCAAATAAAATTCAAAAAGAACACCTGAATGACCATCCAATAGCCTATTGATATTTGGTCATATCATTGACTTTAGATACTACATCTATTACTATATATATATACTAGTATCAATAGTCAATGGTCCTATGCATATCTGTCGACCATCATTTCATATTAGGCTCTATACAGACAAAACTATCGAATGAAAAATCGATCTACCTCATGCAATAACAGCCATAACAAACAATTAAATGTCTAACAATAAAAATAAGAACTTTATTTTGTGCAATGCAGAGCTTCATTTCGTAGCTATACGTACAGAGAGCTACAAAAGATGATAAGAATGTTTGTTTACTTTTATCGCACAATTTTACCCACAATTCCCTCCATTTCCTTAACTAGGTATACAATGCAGTTGTCTGCTTGCAATATTGAGCGGAGCGACTATTTTTTAGATCAATAATAGCAAATGTTTTATAGGTAATGCAAAAGTGAGCTCGTTCGCTACGCTCAC
The DNA here is from genome assembly GCA_030545055.2 of Neoaliturus tenellus. Classification (NCBI taxonomy): domain Eukaryota; kingdom Metazoa; phylum Arthropoda; class Insecta; order Hemiptera; family Cicadellidae; genus Neoaliturus; species Neoaliturus tenellus. The sequence continues at coordinate 44,105,069 of CM061536.1, forward strand.
TCGCCATCACTTTAGTTCGTTCGCTGCGCTCACTCACCTTTTGGGTCGGCTCATTCGCTGCACACACTCGTCGCCAGATTTAGCTTGTTCGCTGCGCTTACTCGCCACAAGTCTGCAATACTCTAATAATTTTACTTTCTCCCTCTATACCATAGTATATGGAGAAAGTATTGTTTTCGTAAAAATTTTCGAATTTGAGTTGTTGGTGGATTTATCCATTTTGGTTCCCCCTGAGTCCAAAAAAGTGGTTTTCGGAGTGATGTCTGTCTGTGTGTGTGTGTGTGTGTGTGTGTGTCAGGATGTAAACAGAGCTAGAGAATGCCCTAATGGTCCGATTTTAATTAAATTTGGTACATAGGTCCAAATCCACGATAATTCCAGGCTTTTTTTTCATTTTTTTGAATTTTTGATTTTTAAGGGTATTTTACCCCCAAAAACCCTCAAAAATCAAAATTTCTCAAAAACGGCTCTAACGATTTTGATTAAAATTTTGTGGTTTATTAAGCTTAAAATGGTGAATAAAATGACAGCACCCGCATCTCCGGGAAAATCCGCGTTCAAAAGTTATGGAGTAAAAAGTGTTTCAAAAATCAATTTTTTTGGATTTTCAAAATATATGTTGTCTTGAAATAAATTTTACTTATCACCATTAAATCAAGCTCAAAAAACTAAATAATCCAGTATTTTAAATTATTGCTCTACGTCAAGTGGTTGCGGAGAATATTCAATTTTTCGTTTAGCGGTAAACGCAGTACGTTGTTAAAAGTCACAGCCGCGCGTAGGGTCAAACGTGCGCTGCTCAGCCGATAGCTATCCGACTGAGTCATCAAGACATTAATGTTTGAAGCTTTTAACATCTTTTTTATATTGTTGGGAGAAAGTATGTGTCAGTTAACTGATACCGTTTATTTGATTACGCAGGTGTGCTCTGCGATATTTAATGGTGCGTCGTCCAGGATTTGCACTTCCACTCCGTAAACGTGGCATTTAATTCACGTACAATAAACCACTAAAATAAACAAAACACCAATTTCACATAAAACTATACTGTATTCACAAACAGCTGATAGTAACAGTCTGCAGATAAATTTGATCCTTATAACAGATGTATAATCAACACACAGTACACAAATAAAATATTTCTCCTATTAAAATAACATGGTAACTTTAAAGGGCCGTAGGGCAGAACCCTTGGGTCCGATTTGGACCATTTCAGATTAATACCTTCCCATAGATGGTTACTATGACCGAGCAAAATTTCGTGAGGATCACTCCAGCCGTTCAGGAGGAGTACTTGTAAATAAAAAGCCAGAGTGTAGTATAGGAGCCTTGCTCGCTCCGCTCAATTAACTACCCCCCACCCCCCCCCCTTGTTACTCGCTTATTATTTTTAGCTATTCTGATTGATACTTACTTAAATATCACAGATTATGCTTTAAGAATATCTGTTTTGTTGTTGTTTGTTTAAACCACTTTTGTTTGATTGTCTTTGATCAGGCTTTTAATATTGTTTATAGAAACATCAGATAGTGGGTAAAACCAACATAAATCGGCAGATCCCTGTTAGATAAAGGACGGTTACCAAGAAAATGGAGGGGATTGGAATTATTGTGGGTAAAATGGTGACAATCAAAAATGAACAAACTTCCTCTTCTTTTTAGCACTACTAGTTTAACATAGCAAGGTTAAACTATAATTACTTAGTAATCCTATCCTATACATAATACGAGCAATGTCTGAAGGGATGTGTGTTCCACCTTACATTACTGTACAATGTAGGCCTACATGAAAACGCGGTTAGAAAAAATGAAAATAAACTTGTGCAAACATTAAGTGTCAGCTATGTGTTTTATGGACATACGCTTAGTCCCGGTTCGTGTATTTTATTCACACATTTAAAACACAACCTTCAGTTAGTTATGCATTTGAATGTTCTGAGAGTCATAATAAAAAATTTACCAAAATTGAAAGTAGCCCTAATGAAGAACCAACAAATTGAACTTGTTAAAAACTTTAAAATTGACCTTTTCAGACTTTTTGAACAGTTTTGTAAAAACTTCAAATGTTTTTAATGTAAAAAAAATTATGCAACATTACTTTAGAAACGTCAACATCAAATTAGTATGAAAATACACTTTTACTACAGGTAGGCATGCTTAACCTTAACTAACTCAATAAATAAATGTTGATTTATTGAACATTTACTTACATAATATTCAGTGCTACGGGAGGGAGGACTATATTAAGACATTGTTTTTGTTTTAGGCTCCATAGAACCTGAATATATAGTCTATACAATTCCTATGTAGACATTAGCTTCACTTTTTATTTTAATACAAACTGTCATAAAATAGTTTGATTTTTTAAGGATTGATTGTTCTTTATTTTAAATATCTAAAGTTTCTTTGGAATATTGAACGTAAAATAAATATTAAACATTTTATGTTGTATGCCTTAAGTATTTTGAGTTTCAAATAAATATCAAATCCTTTACTACATATTATTTGAAATTTTGAGCATTTATTTCACGTAAAATAAATATTCTGTGTTATATCCTATACTATAATACGAGGAATATCTGAAGGGATGTGTGTTCCACAATCTCGAAATCTAGCTGTTAGATTTTGCTTAGATCCTAGGAGAGAAAACAAAAGATGTCAACTTACCATGCATATATGGTGTGCCAAAACGACAAAGTGTAACAAATATATGTGTAATTTAAAATATTTTTACGATTTTTTTATAAAATAGAAAATTTTGAATTTTATCAATGTAGGTATATGCATGATAAGTTAATTTACTTTTATTTTATTTTATTTAAAACATAAATTTACAATGAATTTCGGTTGAAAAGATGATTCCTTAGAATTTGAACTGAACTTTTCAGAACACTTGAAACTATAATTTTGTCCATTGATTTTGGTAGTTTGAACGTCTTTCGAAATTTCAAATAGTTTTTATTTAGTGTTCCTCTGGAGCCGAAAAGAAGTCCAATAACATATATATTTTTAATTTTGTATTTTTCCTGAAAATATGGTATTGTTGGCTCGTAAATAGTCTTTTTTTCTTTATCAACTTCCTCGGGCTGTTGAAGATTAGTTTCAAAACGGATAGTGGGGTCAATGATAAATCCTTTATTTTCTCTTCTGTTGATCGCTAGAATATCAATTCTTCTTGTACTCCCACTATCCGAAATGCATTTTATTTCTTCATAAACTTCCCAGTTTTCCTTCTTTAGTTCTTTGGCGATGATACTCCTTACTTCATTGTGTCTTTTGTTTACTAGGAGTTCACTGTGCCTGCAGGAACCCAACACATGAGCAAGGGATTCATACTCGTCGCAATGCCTGCAACGGTTTGTGTTGGGTCCTCTGCCAGGCACAGTCCTCACTGCCGCAACATTACACGTCATTTTTAGGCAGTCTCGCCATTCCGAGGAAGATAGACCGTTTTTGTTGTAAACCCATGAATTTGCAATAGGGACTTCTTTATATAGAATCACTCCTTTCCCTTTTTGAGAATGATTGGCCCATATATACTAAATTCTTTTTCTTTCAGAAATCTCCTTAAGTGTTTGCCATTAATTTTGCATTTCGCTATGTTTTCAAATTCTGAAATATCTATGTTTAATTGGTTGAAAATTATGACTTTATCATTTTCATAGGAATTTGGAATTAAATTAACTTTAGAATCTTCTAAAAGGCACAATGAATTAAATTGCTGGATGTATGCTTCCCATGCAATTTTCCTTATTCCTAGCCCCTTATATTTCCTATCAGAGTATAAAAATCCATTTGGGGTGTCACTCGGTAATTGTAATATTTCTTTAGTGGTACTTCTTATAAGTTTGTCTCCATCTTCAAGGAATTTCTTTGATATTGACTTTAACTTTGCATTTTGAAGGGGGTAAATTAATGTGGGTGCTACATATTGATTTATAATATTTAATTTTTGATCGGCACTTAGGAGGATGCTTCTACTAAGGTTGTTCAATTTATCTGATAACTTCATAAGAATTCCATTTGAATCGAATTTGAGTTCATCACACAAATTTACACCAAGATACTTAACTTTTTCGTCTCTTCCTATTGATTTCATCTCTTCATTATCCACCATTAACTAAATTTTTGTGATCTGGCCGTTTTCTATGCAAATAGCATGTGATTTATTTAAATTTACGTTCAATCCTATTTCTTTAAATCTGCTTATTGCCATACCTGTCAACATTTCAGCTGATGACTTGCTATTAGCAATTAAGACAGTGTCGTCAGCAAACCCAAGTATGGAAACACAATTTTCGTTCTCGACAAGTCTGAATCCGAAAGCATTGGCAACTTCAGGCTCTGACAGTTCTTGGAGAATAAAGTCTGTCGACATGTTGTATAACAGGGGGGATAATGGAGAGCCCTGAAAAACTCCTTTTGCAATTTTAACGGTTTTTGATTTGTTAAGACCGACTTGGAACTGTGTCTCGTTGTTCAGTGCCAGATTTAAAACGAGTTTCTGAAGTGTGTTTGGCATAGCAGATTTTTTAATAGTTTGTTCTAAATGTTTATGTCCCACACTGTCAAATGCTTTTTGTATGTCAAGGAATATTATTGTAACATCCTGTTTATCTTTCTTTGCCTTTTCAAGTGTTTCATAAATTATTTTAATATTAATTTGACATCCGGGTGTGTTTGTGAAACCTCTCTGGTTTTCATTTATATTAATATATTGACGCATATCTTTCTCAATAACTCGCTCGATAACTCGTCTAATCACAGATGTAATTGAAATTGGTCTCCAATTATCTAAATTATTAGGATCACCATTCTTGTAAATTAAAACTGTTCTAGCTTTTCTTAAAGACTTTGGAATGTGTCCCTTTTGCAGCATTCTGTTTAAAATTACTGCAAGTATTTCTGCCACTTTGTCATTTTTTATAGATCTCATTAGGACTCCGTCTGGGCCTGCAGCGGTATCCATTCTCATTTTCTTTACAGCATTTTTAATATCTTCAGCCTTAAATATTCTTTTATAATTGTAATCTGCATCTAATCTCTGTTCAGTTGTCATAATATCTTCATACTCACTTCTGGTGCAGGAGTTTTCTATACTTAATTTGTTACTGAAGTATTGGTGGATATCTTTAATATCAATTGTACACTTCATTTGTTTGTCTTCATTTAGGACTTTTCTCACAGCTTTTCTTCGTTGGTTATAATATAGAAACTGTGTCATCTTGTACTCATATTGAGCTTTTCTTTTCTCTTTTTCCTTTTTTGACTTTCTCATGGGATTCGAATTGTCTTTATACTTTCGATTATGAGGCCTTGGTAACCCTTTTCTTCTGGCCTCGTAATATAACTGGGCCGGATGTTTTGGCCCAGGTAACATATGAATAGCTTTCGCTAGGAATTGCTGGAATCCCTCTACATTCTTATCAAAATCCTCATCACACATCTGATCATTCGCAAATACCTTGACCCAATTTTCAAGGTCTACCTGAAATTCGGGTTTTGATATTTTATTATCAGTCTTCAATGTCTTTTTATTGTTTCTTTTAGGCAGTGGAGAATCGGCTATTGTACAAGTTAAGTTGATATTTTCATCATGTTGACGACTTTGTGACGAGGCATCTTCAGTTGTATACTTTTCAACTATACGTCTTCTACTCTCTTCGGGATGTGCTTTAGCTAGGTGAATGTTCAAACCATTTTCTTTGTAGTAGTCTCCACATAATAGACATTTAATTAATGATTTTTCCAATACTTGAGAAGGACCTTGATTTGCCCTTGAATTTTTTATATGCGTACCATTATTGTTGTTTACATTGTATTCTTGTACATTGTATTATTGTACATTGTATCCTCCTATAATACGAGGAATATCTGAAGGGATGTGTGTTCCACAATCTCGAAATCTAGCTGTTAGATTTTGCTTAACGTTTGCATTAAAGAGTGTTTTGGTCCAAAAATAAGTTTAGAAACAGCCTCAACCCCAGGAAAAATCAAATTTGGTCTCAAATTAAGTTTTAAAATTGTAATTTTTAACATTAGTCTTTTATGGGTTGCTATTTTGGTAACAAAATAACAACGAAATGTAAACAAAAAGAAAGAAACTTTAATGTTAAGCAGACTTTTTGAAACAGCTGTTAACTGTGAAGAGGTATAGTTGGTTGTTGGTGGAAATTTAATTGCTTTTTTACCTTGACACTATAACAAAAGTGAATAAAAACCAACGAGCAAGGCTCGGTTAACCTGGTACTGTAGTATCTTATTCAAGGTTATTTGCATAATCTATTAAATATTAAATCAGTGGGGAGGAAGATCTTTGACTACTACATAGGCGTAAATGATTTTTTAAGGGAGTAAAAAAGTTTCAAAAATGAAAGTAAAATTTTTTATTGTTAACTTTATTTTTATTTCGATAACTCCTATCCTAAACTATATACGAGCAATGTCTGAAGGGATGTGTGTTCCACGATTTCGAAATCCATCGAGTATATTTTGCTTAAACTTTGCATTTAAGAGTGTTTTGTCAAAAAAATAAATTTAGAAACAGACTCAATCCCACAAAAAAAATCCAATTTCGTCTAAATTTAAGTTTTAAAATCGCAATTTTTAACATTGGTCTTATGGGTTGCTATTTTGGTAACGAAATAACAACGAAAGGTATACAAAAGTAAAAGAACATTAGTGTTAACTAGCTGAGTACCCGTTCTTCGCACGGGGTGTGTGTACAGTTTATTAAACGAATGATATTAATGATTTCACAAATTCATAACCGTACAGTACAAAACAGTTGGTTCATTCTAACGTATCTAGATATCAAGTTTTATGCTTAATAGCTACCAGGCAAATTTGTCAAAATCTTGTTAAATCCATTTCTCATTTAGTCTAGAAGTTATTTCTATTAATGGTTTTGTTGCAGTTTGATTAAACATTTATATTCGTACGGTGATTTACTTTATAGTTCTATGAGTTTAAACTTATAGAAGATTTAAGAAAACTCAGACTTGTAAAAAATATTATAGATTCTTATGAAATCTAATATTGAATCCTTGATTGGGTGTGACGATAGCTATATGTCAAATCCAATGTATTGAACCCCTGCATCTTGTTCTACCCATGAAAGATATGTACAGACATGTACAATATTAAATCTAAATTCAAAATTAGTTAACATTTTAATTCCCAAACCAAGTAAAACCACGCAACATCTGTCAGTAACGTATAGCCACCGCACCGCAGTGTAGATATTAGGTTTACTTAATTCAATTTTTTTGTCTTTAGACTTTACCTATTTACCTAAAACCTCATGTGTTGCCAATGTATACAAAACCGAATAAATAGTGACATCCCATGTTAAAAAGTTATGTCGAAAAACGGAGAAAAATTAAGCATTGATGGTGGGATTACTTTTCCTTATTGCCACGGGAAGCGTTCTTTTTACCTTCTAAATGTCAAAATAAGTATATTTGTTTGTTTACACAAAATAAAAAACAATAACAAACTTCTGCAAATATGTTCTTAAACCATCTGATTCCATTCAACCAATCAGCATGATCCTTGAATGAAAATTACAGTGGTACTATGAGTGTTTTTTGAGCGACTTTCTCACTTCTTCATAAGAACCTACTCATTAAGCTTTTACACATTAATATTGCCCCGTCTATACCCGAACTACTTGAAAAATTGAGCAATTTATAAACCTCATTGGTTTTAACTACATGTTGTGTTTGATAAAATACACCTCTTTTTCTCAGAAAGTGCAATGAAAGCTAAATTGGGAACTAAAATTAGTTTGTAATGATAATAAGAAACATTTTAAGATTTAAGGGTCAAAACTCGTTTTGTAATAATTTCCATAAATTATTTTAATATTCATATTTAGAACCAAGAATTAGTTGACTTTATTCACTGTATTTAGGCCAGTGAAAAGTTAAAGGGTTAGATATGAAAGAGTCTGTATTTAAAATTTTAAGTGTTGACATCTGTGGTGAAAATGACAAACTGTCTAATCCAGCTGATTAAAGAGCATAGATAAAAAGGTAGAATTAAATATTCCCATAAGATTAACATTGAATATTTCTTTTACTATGAGGGAGAGCCTTTTTGACGAACGATGCTTTAGAGCAGCTAAAATCGTTCTAATTTCAACATTTAACAATAATAAAAATTTTCATATCATTTACTAAAGCCCTTGTCGTGTGAAAAGAGATTAAAGATTGGTATTTTAGCACAACTTGGCTACTTTGACATACTATGGGGCAAAGCCCTAAGGTCGCTAAGTCAATTAAAGTTGTAATAAACCTTCACACCACTCTAGTCTATGACATGAAAAAAATTTAGACCCCTAGGTAAAGTCGTTATCCAGTGAAAAGAGGACAAAATAGGACCCATGAGCGTTACAGACAGAATGACAGAGAGAGAGACAGACAGACAGAGGGAAAGAAATTTAGATGACACCGATTTTGGATTCTGTTATGCATAAAAAGTAAAAATAACCAAAAATTTCAAAATTCTAAGCAACGTACAGACAAAACTCTAATTTTATTAATATAGATTAAGTAATCTTTTTGAAACAGCTGTTTACTGTGATGAGGTATAGGCTATTGTTGGTGGTTGATGAAAATTTAATAGCTGCATTAACTATGACACTATAGCAAAAGTGAATGAAAACCAACGAGCAGGGTTCTGTTAACCTGGTTTTAGTTATTCGAGAGTTTTTGCACACACGGTAAATGAATACGGTAAACGCTAAACGCTATTTAAATAATGGTGGATTTAGGTACTTTTGATGTTTAAAGCTACGAAAGTTCGTTGAAGAGTGATCAATAGTAACCATTAAACACTAATAATACAGTTGAAATATCTTGTGTAACGTAATATACGAAAATTTGCCAACTTGAAAATAGCGTTTAGCGTTTACCGTAAGATTTACCGTATGTTGCAAAAACTGTCTAATAAGATAGTATTTTTTTGAGGTAGAAGATTTTTTTTATTGCCGTAGGTTGAGTATTAGAATCAACCATACTAACCAGTCATATGCAGCTCGTATTTATTCACAAATTTCATATATTTTAATGTTTTAATCGGTTTCACTTGACAATCAAATGATAAATGAACACATACAAGTACATGATAAAGATGTAACCATAATATACTAACCTTCGTCACTAGGAGACCCGGCAGAGAAGCACAATGAATTAAAATAAGAAGTGTATTATCACTAGAATATTTCACGGTGTATCCACTAATATAGCACAACAAATGCGTCCACACCTTGTTTGTTAATGGTGAACATATTGATATTTCACACACCCCTTTGTAAGACTCATTCTAAGTTAGGGGAGGTAACGACTAAACACGTTAGCTAGAAACGGCGGGAATAAACAAAACGGCCTCCCTCTAGTCTCCAAGGCAACACAGGTGACGTGATCGTCTGCTTCATACCTATATACAGTTTTAGAGATTTTGTATACAATAAAATTTTTCTTTATTGCAGAATTAGTTTATTTTCTGAAAATTTTATTTAACTTATAATTTTTCCACGGGCCTGACGTAGCTTTCTATAAGCAATGCCCTTAATATTACAACAAGATAACATTATAACAAGTATCTTTAATCACAAGTTCAAATCTGGACCAGTGCAGAACTTTTACTTCTATGTCTACTTCAGTAAAAAATCTACCAATATGCTTTACGGAATTGATTTTTACTAGCCTAAATAGTTGTTTAAGCCCGTTAAAGCTTTTGGAGATGACTTACAAGTTGATGCTTTTGAATTCTGTAATATAAGAATTATGTAATATATAAGAGCTTAAATGTATGTTAGAGAAGAGCATTGATCTGGAAATAAAACTAACGTAAATGTAGAAGCTTTGGAGTGATTTCAACATTAAAGCAACAAATTCATAAATAACACGCTCCTTTTATTTCTTGTATATATTTTATATATATAAACAAGGCAACAACACAGTTCGGACAGTCTACTTCTTCAGTATGCGGACTACAGGGGCAGGGTTGTAAGCGTAGATGGGTGCTGGGATGGGCTTGACATCCCTGAACTGAACCTTAGCCTCGAACCCTGACGTCTCCTCGGAGTCTTCTTTTTCTTCCTCGGCCTTCTGCGCGGCTGACGGCTGGAAGCTGGGATACTGGAAGTACTCCACCTGGAACTGGGCGAACGGCTGGGGTTGTTGGAAGACCTGCTGGGCGGGCTGGGCTGCGGAAGGCTTCTTCAAGGCTGCTGTCGTGTACTTGACCATCTGCAGTTTTCCCTCTGGTGTCAGAACGTAGTACTCGCCCGCGTCCAACAGTTTCTCAGACTCTGCTTCATCGGGTTTCTCAGTCTGAAAACCGCATATGATTAGTGTAATGCACAGACTTTGAATTAAATTAAGTACCAGGGGGACCGAGCTTATGCTCGGTAAAATTACGACTTTCGTTTCTCACACAAAGCTCATCGTTCGCTCCGCTCACTCACCCTCTTCCTTTTTAAGACGAGCTAGTTCGCTTCGCTCACTCGCCAGACCAAAGGGTGCTACACTTTGGTATAATTTTCCTAAACTACATGTTAAAGATGTAACACATTGGTTTTTTATCTACAGTTATCAGCTAATTTTTGTTCAATTAAAAAAATCTCCATAAGGATAACATGGAAACTTTAAAGTGCTCTAGCGCGAAAACCGGATTTTTCCGAGCTATGGGACCAGCTCCAATCGATTTCTGGTGGCCAAAAACCCCATATTCAATCAAAAAATAAAAAATCCTTGGAGCGAAAAAAAACTTTGCCCGTACAAACGGAGCTTGTTTTAGAGTATAAGATAGTGGATGTGTGCAATGATACAAATTATGGCTAAGCTTCCACGTTTAGACAAACCGAAATGACGAATAAATTATTTTTCGAAGGATTAAGAAAGACCATCAATTTGACCTTGCTATTTCAGAGCAACTGCAAAGAATTCATTAACGTGCACAATAAAATACATCGTTTGATTGCTGATATGGCCTTCTATATGTAGTACCATTAATTTGCTCAGGGTGGCTGAAACAGAGGAGAAAATAACACAAACTTCAAATGTGTTGCTTGATAAAAAAAACTTTTTAGGTAGAGAGATTGTATTACATTGTAGGAAAATTGAGAGAGTACATTGAATAAAAGGAGAATAATCTGGACTTTGCATTTTTGGCTTATTCACTTAAAAATTTGTTTTAATTATCCTGAATTATAATTTTGAAATAAGTATTAAAATAAAACTTTACTCAATTACTTTCCATTTAAAGAACATATTTGTGATTTTCCAGTCAATGTCTATGTACTGCTATTCCCCTCTTCCTTTACCTGTTCGTTGTCCGCGTCGCGGTGGGGAGCCTGTGTGGTGGTGGTGGTGGTGGTGGCGGCGGTGGCGCCCTCGGCAGGGGGAGGGTGCAGCTGCTGGCGGCCCAACAGGATGAGGCGCCCTGAGGGCCTCGAGGGCGCCGGGGCTGCCGGGGGCGCCGCAATCGACGAGGCGGCCAGCAGAGAGGTCAGGAAGAGGATCACCTGTGGAACAGGGGAAAACTGCTTGAGACATTGTAAACTCATTCATAAACGAAAAATGAATCGTGTTTGGTGAAATAAATACCCAGAGTTCATGGCTCAAAGATAATCATTTGCAAATATAATGATGTAATGCATATTTGTGTATGGTTAGAACGAGACGTAGACCTAAAGAAGGCACTTAGGTAATTTCATCGTCAGTTAGTGAGTCAATTCTCTTAGTTCATAAATGATGAGAAAGTAATATGGATTCACAAAAGATTAGTTGTTTATACATCTAGTAAAGGTAAAATTAACTGTACGTTATGAAGTAACTAGCAATATGTACCTGTGTAAATATTATTTATATCCCAAAATAGTTTGTTTGCAAAGTTAAAAAAATCGTTAGAACCGTTTTTAGGTCCGTGTGTATACATACATACAAATATACCTTACTCGTATTAGAGTGTAAGTAACTGGGATCCGAGCTCTTGCTCGGTAAACTCAAGCAGTAATATTTTTATAGCTAGGGATAACAGTTAGTTACAGACCGTGCGCTAAATGCCCAGTGCAAAATGGCTTATTTTTTTCAAGACGAGCTCGTTCGCTCCGCTCAATCGCCTTTCAGACTGTTTCAATGTAGGCCTACAACGTGTGCTGCACTCTGGTGTAGGCCTATAGGCTATTTGTTAAAACACATGTTGAATCTGTAACACTTGGTATTCTAACTGTTTAGTTAACAGATGAAATTCTTGGGCCGAAATACAATATCATAGTTCTATGTCATATATCTATTATCATATATCTTTGATAAAAAATATTACAGTGTAATGGGACAAAATCTGCTACAGATAACACTTCTTTCAATTGATTCTTTCAATTGTCAACACTTCTTTCAAACAAACTGCCTATTGTGATCACCAAACTATAAAACAATAAAACCAAACAAAAGTTTATCACTAAAATGTGAAAAATTCTTATAAAGTTTAATTAAAAAACATTATAATAATATTTTATCTCGATCATAGTTATATTATCAAATATATGATAATAGATACTTTGTCATAGAGCTATGATAGTGTAATACCGGACCTATTAATTTAAAAAAAATTCAAGTGCAATTTTACAAATTGATTAGTTATTTTATACATTTACATGACTTTTATTTATCGATTCATTCATAATCAGCAGTATAAAGTACGATTTAAAAATTATAAATTATTTTGTACCTCATACAAGTTATAAATAATTCACATCAAAAAAGTAAATTTTTTTACTATTCATAATTTTGTAACTGGCTGCCATACAAAACCACACGTTTATACTGGAACACATGGTTTGCACTTTGACAGGTGAGTCAGCTGTTTTCATGATTTCTTTGTTTTAATTTTTAACTCCATAAGACACATGTTATTTTTTTTATTTCACTTACAGATTACAATGAAATAAGATTTTTCCTGAAATAGTGACCTGTATTTATATTATTTTTTATCAAAGAACAAAGTTATTTGCAGACATTTAAGAAAATTGTTCGAGAAGTTTTTGAGACCCGTGTGCAAACATACATACATACTAACATACCTTACTCGTATTAGAATATAGTCTAATTTAATTATTAGATTATATCATAACAAACTTATTATAGATGCTGACTACGGTATTAAAAAGATGGTTAATGTTGACGGAATTTTAGTCTTTCATATGAGAATTGCATTGGTATTTGGCCAAACCTTTTAAAGAACTGCTACAGAAAGATCTTGGGTTTTATGAACATTCTGCAAATAAAAGAATACTTGCTTTAGATTTTCCCCATAAATCATATTGATCGGTTTAGTAATTACTTAATAATTACTGAGAACAAAGCGTGAGTAGGTCTATTAAATATACGTGGGGACTTGGGGGAACTGGACGAATTCGATCCAGTTAATTCAAGAGTTAGGGAGATTTGGGCAACGTATACTCAAGACTACGACATAACGCAAAACTCCCTAACTTGTGCAATAAATTTAAATAAAACAACTATTTAATAAAATTCGTCTGGTGCACACAAGTAATCCTGTATATGGAGAATTTTCAACAAGTTTTTTTTAACTGTATTGTTTATTATGAGTTAGGCCTATACGTTGTATGTAATCCAAATCTCTTAGCCAAGGGAGCTTAAAAATCATATACTAACTAAAGAAAGTGACCCTGATCTTACATTTCAAAAGTAGCATAAAGTGATAATTAACTTAAAATGCTACACTATATAATAGTTTTATGCAAAGTGTTATTTTAGACTAAAGTATTAATTACTCGATAAAACTTTTATTAACTACATGAATAAATTTTTTATCAACATAAAAAACCTTTGGTAAATATTCATTGCTATTGTATTTATGCAATTAAGTATAACATAAAACAAATGTTGCTACATATTTTATTCTTTACAACGTAGCCGGTAAGTTTTACGCAAAGGGAAAACCCACTAAAAACACATAAAACGTTAAGTCCTTTACTGAATATCTTATTCCCAACACTCACCTTCATGTTGTTGCTGTGTAGGGACACTGTTGCATCGGTCGGATGTGCCGCCCGCCTATATACTGGGCCGTAACATTGGGCGGCACGTGTGACGGACCCACCGCGCGTCTACCACATACTGATCAGTGATCGGGCCTTAGCCAACCGGGACACACTTGAAATTTCCATACGTTTGATAACTATAGTAGGATTCACGAAAATAGTCCGATGAGAATCGATACATTGTTGCAAAATTTATTCTGAAACACATTTCCATACTGTATTACACATTGTAAACATAACTACAAATGTCAACATTGCAGGGCGAGAGGGGGCGAGAGGGATACAGCTGTTAAAATTTCCATCGGACTATACGTACTTCGCACTATAGCTGTGGCGATCGAGCTCTAGCTCGTGTTTCGCGGAGCTAGGAAGTTTAATGGAAATGAGATTGATTTTAGCGAATTTTCCTATAGGAAATACTCTATTACGGCAGTAGGCACTGTAAGACATAAACCATGATAATTTTTCATTGTCAGGTCCTTAAATTACTGTAATTTTAACTAAAACCATTCAAAAAGCTTAAATACTAAACAATATTGTATTTTGGATTTTTAACTTGACTGAACAGATAACGGATAAAATCCAAAGATAGGTTTCCCATGTTATTCTTATGGAAAATCTACAAAACCCTATTTCTTGCTTGTTTACTGGCTAACTGATATTTGTTTACTACTCTTCTTTATAGCGACAAACCTACATACTCACCCCCATGTTTTTTCTTTTTTTATAGTTTAAATTTTCTAGGTTTTTATTTTTAATTGTATTAGTTCGAAATATAAGTTATGTAGAAACTTTTCAAAACAACATTAATAAGTGTTTGATTTGCAATAAAATACACATATTTAATAAGCGACACGGTTTTTTGTACAAGGAACTCCTCCCACAGTTTTCAACCGATTTTAATGATTTTTGTGTCATTGGATGGGACCGCGCCAAGGTCTAACGGCGACGAAGTCTGACGGCGACAAAACCTACCACTTTTTTCGTCAGGTTATGTCGGGTAAGTCAGGCGTCAAGCCTCGACGGTTTTTAAAAACCCCATGGCTTGTCGCCTCACACACCCATCAAAACCTGACGGATTAGGAGATACTTTAAAATGCTTCAATCAGTTGTTGGTGTCACCTACCTTGGTTTGTTCTAGATACTTGTGTTAAACCAAGGAGTGTACCCGTGTTAAAGAATTGCATTAAGTATGCAGGCGGAAAATACTAGGTTATACTACTTGGCATAATACGTTATAATACAGGCATGTACTTTAGGTTAGTTTCTCTCATACAGAATCATAAAATGCGCAATTTACTCACGGGCCACCTCGTTGAAAGAAAGAAAAGAAAGAAAGAAAGGAAAATACCCCCCGTCGCAGCAGACCTGCGTACTCAGCGAATTTCTAAATTAGTAATATTAATTTTTACTACATAAAACTGTAAACCAAATAAAATCATATGCTCATAAATAGGGAAATAAATGTCTATTCTGCTTATGATAAATATAGGGAGAGTATGCTGCCATGGGGAGCACTAAAATTAGGTTTTTATCATAAGAAAATTATTTTGACCATATGAAGTTATTTACTAAATTTCATCAATATCTGTCCATTGCTAAAGAAGTTTGCCTATTCTCCATATGATTAACATGGGAAAAGAGTATGCAGGTTTGCTGCCATGATAAGCACAAAAACCAAGATTTTTTACCATAAATGAATGAATCTCAACCAAATGAAGCTGAACTCCAAGTTTCATCGAAAAATATTGGTTAATGAGTGAAATATTAACACATGAAAATTCTCCATAAGATTAACATTGGAGAACCAAAATACAATGTACTGTCTTTAGACTTTTTAATATCTCGGTAACCAATGGAGATAGAGCAAAACTTCAAAACACTAAATTGTGTGTTTTTTTAGCTAAATCCAATGGTTAAAATAAAAATTAAAAATTTTTAAATTTACATATGAAAAATGCAAAAAACCCATTTTTGGGGTACAAAACCCCCCAAAACTATCCCTTCCGGTGGGTCGATATGTCTGGTTTACGAACTCATCCGAATAAATGTAGGATTACACATCTCTACCAAATTTGGTGTTGATCGGACCATTTTTACGAGAGTTATCGTGTCTAGGGACACATACATATATATATATACATATATATATATATATATATATATATATATATATATATATATATATATGTATAATTTTTAATGACTATTATTTTTGGTCTCTGGGCACCTAAAAACGAAACAGTAACATGGTCCTGGGCTTAAGTCTTACCATGAGACCTACGGTAATAGCTTATTCCCTATGGGAAATTCGCTAAAAAGAAAAGAAAAATGCCTTTATTGGTGCTAGCGTTATCTTAGTAAAAACTGGTTTTCAGATATAACTTGTCATAAAAATAAATTAAAAAAATTGATATAAATAAATGTGACATAATAATAACAATAAATCATAGGAAGATGGATCATCTTAAAATCAATTCCTCAAATATGTTTAAAACAATCTTTTATTTTTTCTTTAAACCCTTTGAACCCACTTGCTTGAATTTCACCAGGAATTTGGTTATACAGTGTTGGGCCAAAATATGAAAAACCCTTCCTCCCCAGCTCATGACTGAATTTGGGTACATGCAAATTATTGTTTTGCCGAGTTTTGCGTTCTGAGACATCCCGCCGCAGTGCCGTCCTTAGGGTGGAGCGAGTGGAGCGGCCGCTCCAGGCCCCGCGCTGAGGAGGGCCTCGCGCCGCGAGGCCTTGCCCGTTAAAAAGTTAGTTGCATAAACGTTTAGGTTGAATAAAAATTATATAATAATAAACAGATACGTACCTAAAATATCGGTTTAATTACCAGTGCAATATGTTCAATAATTGGGATTTAAAAACCTACGAACGCGATTCTTTTTAGTATGTAATAGTAGCGACCAAAAGGATGCAAACGCAAAACATCGTTTGATAGCGGTGGCCGGGGGGGGGGGGGGTGACGGGACCAAGCCTCGCGGCCGCCGAGCCATGCTTGCAGATGCCACAACCATGCATGACCGACTTTGCCTATCTCTAGCCGTTTTTCAACTGTTTGTCTGTATGTGATTTTTTAATTGGTCCATTATATCTTTGAAATTATTTAAGGTACGGAATTAAAACTTGGCACAACTGTTAAGTGCGTTAAGACACAAATGCAAATGAGTTTGGACATTTATAACATTTATGGTTGCAAAGTGGTGACCATTTAAAATTGTCAAAGCTAAATATCTTAAAAATTGCAAACAAAAAAGTTTGGTTTGTAATGATCAAACGAGAAACAACGGATTAATCTAAGTTTTTACATTTTTTGAATCATAAAGATTTACATAGGCTTAAGTTTACAAGGGAAACCCGTGTTTTCTCAAAATAAGATTTTAATTTCTCCACTATCCATTGTTTTATCTTAACAATCTTAGTATTTTTACTCCGGTAATTAAATCATGCAATTTTTTGTAAGTTTGCAAAAGTTTGTAAAATTTACAGCTTTTAAAAATATTTAGCTCTGAACATTTTTAATTACCACCATCTTGAAACTTGAAACAGTAAATGTTAGAAATGTAAAAAAATTCACTTGCATTTGCGACTTGTGTCTCTGAACTCTCTACCTTCCTTTTCAGGTATTATTCCTGGACCAAAGACAAGCCAAAATCAAAATATCATATTTAAAAATTCCAAAACACCATAGTGACTGGTACAGCCGCCATTTTGTATTTTTTAAGAATAATTTTTAATTTAAGAACGGCTTAACGTAATAAGTTGAAATTCGGTACACAGCTTTTTGAAGTAAAGACCTAGCTGGAAAAAATTATCAACTTTTATAATTAATTTAAAATTTAACGATGTCATGAAAATTGGTTCATAAATAAGCGAGATAGAGCGATATAACTGAGGCTAGTCACGGTCGGACCGCTTCCCCGGGAGCACTTTTGGTATGAAATCCATTGTTGAGCTGGCGCCGCAACCCGCTCATATGCGTGACCATTTGTATTAAAATCACTAAATTTTAAATATGATATTTTGGCTTGTCTTTGGTCCAGGAATAATACCTGAAAAAGAGGGTGGAGTTCAGGGAGACCCTGTAATTAATAGTTGTGCCAAGTTTCATTTCTGTAACTCAAACAATTTCAAAGATACAGAGGTGTAATGGATTGATTACATACATAGACAGTCGGAAAACGTCTAGACATAACTTGGACACATGCTGTCGTAAGTTCCATACCCCACAACCCCCCAGCAATCACCGTTAAATAAGGCCTCGCAAAAATATTTTGCTCCAGGCCTCGCATTTCCTAAGGGCGGCTCTGTCCCGCCGGGCCGGCAGCATTTCACAGAGGTATCGAGGAACCCTGTAATCTAAGTCTTGTGTATTACAGAGCACGTCAGCACTTTACAGGAAACATCCATCGGCAGGAAATTGGCCATTTCTCTGTAAGAAGTTATATGTTCACTTTTCTTTAACCTATAAATAAATCTAACTGCTCTGTTTTGTAATTTTTGCATCCTTTGCAAATGTGTTTTTGACAAACTGTTGCCGTACACTGGTAAACAGTATTCAAATGCTGACATAACCAATGATCTGACTATCTGTATTTTTGATTCCTCTGCTAGTTGATAAGAAAACCTGCTAGAATTTCCACTGTTTCTTCAACTTATAATTGATTGTTCATATCGATAATCATGAAAATTGAACTGTTTAATAATTTATATAACAACATGGGTTTATATAACAACATTAATTAACTGGCCAGGTAGCTGAGTGGTTATAGTGTTCGCCTTTGAATCCAAAGGTTGCCGGTTCGATCCTGAGAAAAGTCAGTAGCTTTTTAAAGGTTCGATTCCGGACCCAGCTGCTATTTGTCATTGCTCAATTAATGATGCTTTTTAACAACTGGTCAATGTTCGATAGTAACAAGACTGGGGTTTGGACCGTTCCCCGTCAAAACGTTAAAAAATGCCACTGGCGTAGACAAACACAAACACGTATACGGTGCTGAACTGTTTTGAAAGGAGTTTAATTATTGTGACATGGGTGCTGGTAGGCGGACACGTTATCATTCTCAAAACGAAGAAGTGTTTTATCAGCATGCTTTTATCGTTCAAAATTGCTCGATTTCGATCAACATGTACACTAGTTTTTAAAATCGATAAGAATGCTTGTAGGCATAGTCGGTTTACGGAAAATGTGCCCATTTCGGTCATAAACTTTCCTTCGATAAAAATAATTATTAGAATATAGCATTTTAAAAGTAAACTTTATGTGTTTCACAATATCTGCCTAGCTCTCCACTCAAGACTAATTGAGTCGTATCCGTTGCTTTAATCGGTCAAATAAGTAGTTTAAGTTTCTGAAATTATAAAAAAACACACCTACAAACCTGGAGAATAATTTTTTTATCTTTATTGCAAATGCACACTGTTTCTGCATTTCAACTATTTTTAAAGAACAACATATTAATCGCTTCAATCAGTATTATTGTTAATCTCCTCCACAAATAACTTATGACTTAAATATTCACAGGGAATCTAACAAAATTTCGTCGGAGCCTCTGCACACATGTTTTGGAAATAATGGGACTTCCCAAGTAATAACACTTTAATTAAATAAATAATTAAAAATAAATAAATAAAACGTAGGCAATATTGGAAGAGGAGATCAGTTGAGTTTCACTTTTTGCACCAGAGTGCGTTATTTCCAACTGCATTCGTGACTCGAAGTAATATTATGAATCAATTGAAGATACAAATAATGTTTACAAAATTTTAATAAAATGTATTGCAGATAAGAATGATGTACGAATGGTTAAGAGTTGTATTGCATTTGAATTATAACAAATGCAACGTGGTGCAGTGTTTGAAAGAGTGTTTTGATTTTTTAACCAATAAGTAAAATATTCATGATACAAAAGTTCTTTTAATAAAAGATTATTTATAAGTTTGAATTACAACATTAAATTGTTAATAAATTAGTTGTTATGTTTTTACAATTCTAAAAAAAGTTAAATGATATGAAAATAGTTACTGTTTGTGCTAAATAACGTTCTACTTTGTTGAATTCCCATGTTACTGTTCTCTATTGTCAAATAAAACAGTGAAGCAACTGGAATCATGAATGGATTCCGATCCAGGTTTGAATTTAGAGATATTCAAAGGTTCAACACCTTTCAAATAGCAGCCCGATGTTTAAAAGATTGGTAGGCCTATTGATTTCAAGAAGACTAATCAGTCTAGCTATAATTTTAAGAAAGTCAACTGTTTTATCAATAATCATCCCTACTAATATTATAAATGTGAATGTCCGTTTGTTTGTTACGGTTGCACGCGAAAACAACTCAACCGATCATCATGACACTTTGTACGCATATTCTTGGAGGTGTCAAAAGTAACATAAGATACTTTTTAGAAAAGGAAAAACAATTGTTTGTCAAGAAACATTAGAAACTATTAAATTTATTTATTTGTTGCTAAATAACAAATTCAATAAAAAATTTCAATTTTAGTTATTCCAGCGATTTTTATATCTAGGGTGAGCGTAGCGAACGAGCTAAATGTGACGGCGGGTGAGCGTGACAGCCAGTGAGCGTAGCAAACGAGCCTCTAGCGTAACGTGAGCGAAGCCTATGGAAAAAGTTTGTTATTTATAAATTTTCTAAAAGTAATTTGTAAACTATAAATTTTCAAATACAAGAAAGATTTATGTACTTTAACGATACAATAATCTAAAAATAGACATAATTTTTATTAGGCCTAAATTACATTTTTAAGGTAATGTTGTTGATTTGAAAGATATTATAAAACTACTAGATACTAAAGCAGAACGGAATTGAATTATACAGGAATACAGGGTGGTCAAAAACAGTTGAGTTTCATTTTACTGGAGTTACAATTAGTTTGTTCAAAATTAATGTGCGGTCGGGTTGCGGATTTCAATCGCCCAATTTTTTTCGGTCCTCGTGCTGCCAAGACTCCAACCAATCGAATTCATGGAGCGTTATTTCAGCGGAACATGTCACTTATGCAATTATTTTGTTGTTTCGTAAACTAAAATGCTTATTTTGACGTTTGAGATGTAAAAAAGTGCTTGCAAAGGCAATTATATGAAGTAACACAGGTATCAGCGCTAATACTACACTGAACTTCAATGGTGATTAAACAGCCGACTGAAGAAAATAAGGTGATTGAGGACGACAGGGAGATAATGTGACCCGTTACTGTAGGAAATAATATTCTGTCCATTGACCACACATACTTTGAATAGGATGGAGTAGGCCTAGTTGTACAAATATACAGACTGGTGATATCCATTAAAATGTTTCCTTATTCCCTATACAGGGAAATTCGCTAAAAGAACAACTTATCTTAGCATTATAAGATAAATCATCTATAGTTAATGTTGTATATCAAAAAGTATTGGGATCTAATTTTCTCAGTCAAGTTTGTAAATTTAATGTTTTTATGCATTTATGGTTCTTGGTATTTTTTAGTTTCCTCTTTGGTTTCCAGATTTTGGGAAAGAGAATGCAATACCAAAACTGTTTAAAAGGCCAACTCATATACTCTGACACGGTTTGTTTTATCAACTCTCCCCTGTAGTAGCCTACGTGGATTGCATCGTGATGTTGGATTGATATGACTCCCCGGAGAACACGTAGGACCTGATGCATTGTAATGTCTTGGGCTACTGGGTGAAGGCTGAAGGACAAGGTCATCAAAGCGTAGCGTCGCGTCGGCGACGGCGGGAGCAGAATATATAATCACCAACAATACTCACTATCAAACAATGCTGACGTACGTCAAATAAAATATTGTAAATTAAATTAACGGACTTAAAGAGACCCTCCGGTTGAATTTGTACTCTCGTTTCATCAACATAAGTCTGCATTCCATTTCATACACTGGTCGTTTTATGCACAAACTGAAGTTATACAAAAATTTAGTTTTGTTTTTCTACTAAATAACGGAGGATTTGTTTTGATTTTAAACAATTCCAATACTACAAAAGTAATTAAAAAATAATGTGCCAATTAACACAAAAGTCACTAGTTTTTCAGATGGTTAATTAAAAAAATATAAAGAAAAATTTTTATGTATAAGGTAATAGCAAATCTATGTATAATGTTGGACGAACATTCTGTTGTCACCCGTAGATGTACTGCCTTTGTAATCTTGTGTGTCATCTTTTTAAAAGTTATTCTTAACATTTTCTCCATTTTCGAATTTCTTTTAACTCTCTGAAATGTAAACTCCTATTTCGTTTCAAACTTACACTTGCCATCGTATACGCGTGACTAAAACTTGTGTGGGGGTATATCGAACAAATCAGTACTATGAATTAGTATCGGTACTAAAGTTTTATTTTTCCCTATACAATTTTTCCAAAAGTTGGTTGAAGGGGGCACGTGCCGCCTGTGTTCCTCAACGCTTGCCATTAACCAGTTTTGTCAATGGCAATATGGGTACTGTTCGGTTGAAGGCACCACCTATGGTGGTTACATAGTGGAATTCAAAGAAATATGGTGCATTATCATGAAATAGTCAGTGCCAATAACAGTGTATAAACAGTACATGTAAATAAACTAAAAAGTTTAGGTATTTAGATTGAACAAGTTATTACAACAGGTTTAGAGAATTCGGCAATGTCAGCAAGAAGACCAGAGAGAGTTCTCTGTTGCAGTTTGGTTAGGTAAGGCCAGGTTAGCATAGAAAAGTCGATAATGAGTTTGATATATTCGATCACTCATTTCAAAGTTACTGTGACATAAAAATTAAATATACACGCAAAGTAATTAATCACATAGTCTCGTAGCGCCAGGGCAAGACTGACATTAACCGTTTGAATGTTCAACCGCTTTGACCTTGAACTACCATTATACAAGTAGGCTACACCATACGCATTGTTGTTAAACAATTGAAAACAGAATCAATATTGACATATTTATGCTTATCTGGGACAAAGTTCAAATCGGGTGTCGCAAAACCAATATATACAGACATTTATAAATTTAGATTCACAATTATTTGGATAGAAATTAAATTCATACACTCCCGAAAATTGTTTAAAATTGTCATTTTTATTTTAAGAACATAATTTAGTAAAGGGCGATGCAGTTTGTGTAAATTAGCTTCATAGTAAAGACATTAAACCGTTAAACTAATTATTCGATTCAGGAGTAGGAGCTATAAAACAAGTGATGTTACAGTGAATGATAACCCTGGGTAGGTGAAGGTGGTAGAAGGGTAGTGGGCGGGGGTGGTGGGAGGGAGGGTTCGGCAAATGGAGCGAGTCAAGACAAACTGCCGGAGGTGAAATATTTTGATGGATTTTTGATGAGGATAAAAGGATTTACGCAATGGCTCATGCTGGGCTGCTTTATCTCATGCAAGACTGGCTGCCGTTTTACATCTATATTAATAAAATTAGAGTTTTGTCTGTACGTTGCTTAGAATTTTGAAATTTTTGGTTATTTTTACTTTTTATGCATAACAGAATCCAAAATCGGTGTCATCTAAATTTCTTTCCCTCTGTCTGTCTGTCTCTCTCTCTGTCATTCTGTCTGTAACGCTCATGGGTCCTATTTTGTCCTCTTTTCACTGGATAACGACTTTACCTAGGGGTCTAAATTTTTTTCATGTCATAGACTAGAGTGGTGTGAAGGTTCATTACAACTTTAATTGATTTAGCGACCTTAGGGCTTTGCCCCATAGTATGTCAAAGTAGCCAAGTTGTGCTAAAATACCAATCTTTAATCTCTTTTCACACGACAAGGGCTTTAGTAAATGATATGAAAATTTTTATTATTGTTAAATGTTGAAATTAGAACGATTTTAGCTGCTCTAAAGCATCGTTCGTCAAAAAGGCTCTCCCTCATAGTAAAAGAAATATTCAATGTTAATCTTATGGGAATATTTAATTCTACCTTTTTATCTATGCTCTTTAATCAGCTGGATTAGACAGTTTGTCATTTTCACCACAGATGGCAACACTTAAAATTTTAAATACAGACTCTTTCATATCTAACCCTTTAACTTTTCACTGGCCTAAATACAGTGAATAAAGTCAACTAATTCTTGGTTCTAAATATGAATATTAAAATAATTTATGGAAATTATTACAAAACGAGTTTTGACCCTTAAATCTTAAAATGTTTCTTATTATCATTACAAACTAATTTTAGTTCCCAATTTAGCTTTCATTGCACTTTCTGACAAAAAGAGGTGTATTTTATCAAACACAACATGTAGTTAAAACCAATGAGGTTTATAAATTGCTCAATTTTTCAAGTAGTTCGGGTATAGACGGGGCAATATTAATGTGTAAAAGCTTAATGAGTAGGTTCTTATGAAGAAGTGAGAAAGTCGCTCAAAAAACACTCATAGTACCACTGTAAATTTCATTCAAGGATCATGCTGATTGGTTGAATGGAATCAGATGGTTTAAGAACATATTTGCAGAAGTTTGTTATTGTTTTTTATTTTGTGTAAACAAACAAATATACTTATTTTGACATTTAGAAGGTAAAAAGAACGCTTCCCGTGGCAATAAGGAAAAGTAATCCCACCATCAATGCTTAATTTTTCTCCGTTTTTCGACATAACTTTTTAACATGGGATGTCACTATTTATTCGGTTTTGTATACATTGGCAACACATGAGGTTTTAGGTAAATAGGTAAAGTCTAAAGACAAAAAAATTGAATTAAGTAAACCTAAACACTGCGGTGCGGTGGCTATACGTTACTGACAGATGTTGCGTGGTTTTACTTGGTTTGGGAATTAAAATGTTAACTAATTTTGAATTTAGATTTAATATTGTACATGTCTGTACATATCTTTCATGGGTAGAACAAGATGCAGGGGTTCAATACATTGGATTTGACATATAGCTATCGTCACACCCAATCAAGGATTCAATATTAGATTTCATAAGAATCTATAATATTTTTTACAAGTCTGAGTTTTCTTAAATCTTCTATAAGTTTAAACTCATAGAACTATAAAGTAAATCACCATACGAATATAAATGTTTAATCAAACTGCAACAAAACCATTAATAGAAATAACTTCTAGACTAAATGAGAAATGGATTTAACAAGATTTTGACAAATTTGCCTGGTAGCTATTAAGCATAAAACTTGATATCTAGATACGTTAGAATGAACCAACTGAAGGTTATGAATTTGTGAAATCATTAATATCATTCGTTTAATAAACTGTACACACACCCCGTGCGAAGAACGGGTACTCAGCTAGTTATATTATATTACATTTAATACATTAAGGTCAGTAATACTGTAGATTTTTTCAAATTATATACTATATATTTTTTACTGATCTATTGTCAATATCCTAAATTATACGATAAATTAATGTTTTTGCCAAATTGAACTTAATAAAAGCCGACTTTGTAGTTTCAGCAATACAATCCCTAACATAAGTTTATCAGCCTCACTTCAAAAGCACATAAACATCAAAATGTGGCTTCAAATGATGACACAATGCTAATCATATCTGTGAATGAAACTAATGTGACATAAATCACACCATTGTGCACGTGGGAAATCACTAATTTGTACTTGATTAGCCTACTCCCTTAGTGTTGCTCTCAGTACAATATTTCTTATACTAATCTGATATCAATTCTGATTAATCGTTCGATTAATTCTGATGTAATCGAGGCCTCATGATTATTTGCCAAATGAATGTGTGACTAAATATTTCTATGCGAATAAACCCAACGTTTTTCTTTCACCGTTTTAGCAATGAATACAGGTATACATTGGTATTAAGTACAGTTATCAGCACACTGGAGCTAATAATACATAACAGTCCATACTGTACATGTATTATTTGCTTGAACAAATTTTAGCGAATTTCCCATAGGGAATAAGCTATTACCGTAGGTCTCATGGTAAGACTTAAGCCCGGGACCATGTTACTTTTTCGTTTTGAGGTGCCCAGAAACCAAAAATAATAGTCATTACAATTTTTATATATATATATATGTATGTATATATGTGTCCCTAGACACGATAACTCTCGTAAAAATGGTCCGATCAACACCAAATTTGGTAGATATGTGTAATCCTACGTTTATTCGGATGAGTTCGTAAACCAGACATATCGACCTATCGGAAGGGGTAGTTTTGGGGGGTTTTGTACCCCAAAAATGGGGTTTTTCATATGTAATTTTAAAAAATTTTAAATTTTTATTTTGACCATTGGATTTAGCTAAAAAAATACACAATTTAGTATTTTGAAGCTTTGCTCTATTTCTATTGGTTACCGAGATATTAAAAAGTCTAAAGACAGTACGTTGTATTTTGAGGCTCCAATGTTAATCTTATGGAGAATAAGGATGTGTTAATATTTCACTTATTAACCAATGTTTTTGGATGAAACTTGGCATTCAGCTTCATTTGGTTGAGATTCATCCATTTGTGGTAAAAAATCTTGGTTTTTGTGCTTATCATGGCAGCAAACCTGCATACTCTTTTCCCATGTTAATCATATGGAGAATGGGCAAACTCCGTTAGCAATGGACGAAGCAATTGATGAAACTTAGTATATGGCTTCATATGGTCGAAATAATTTTTTTATGCTAAAAACCTACTTTTAGTGTTCCCTATGGCAGCATACCTGCATACTCTTTCCCTACATTTATCATAAGGAGAATAGACATTTATTCCCCTATTTATGAGCTTGTGATGATATTTGGTTGACATGTTTTTCTGGTCATAACTAAAACTACTAATTTGGAAATTCGCTGAGTACGCAGGTCTGCTGCGACGGGGGTATTTCAATATTTCTTCATTTTATCTTTCACCTTTATAATCATAAGCGGGCCTTACACACTCAATACGGATTACGATATATGGATCGTGATCCTGGATCACGATACAGCTGAGTGTGTAAAGTCAAATATTGGTGTGTGACCCATGAATCACACACCAATATTTGACTTTACACGTTCAATCCGTATCGTGATTCAGGATCATGATCCATATATCGCCATCCGTATTGAGAATGTAAGGTCTTCCATAGATAGATCGTGAAACCCCTTTAAAGGGCCGAGATATCATCGCTTTTGGGGTAGTCGGTTCCTTATCAGCTGTAAGATCTTCAGTCAGAGTCGTAACCGAGGCACTTTCTACGTGATCTCCAGCATTACATCGCAAACTGGATAAAATCGTCATAAAAGTAACACATCCAAACATGGTTAATGTAAGAGGCGTGTTTTCTAAGTAAGTACCGTAAAAAATAGGAGAGATTTTTGAATAATTCTAATTTTACATGAAAGCCTAATGTACTTTAATCTACTCTTCCACATAATTTCTAAAATTATTAAGGCATTATATCATACAATTAGCTTTACAATTTTGTCGTCATAGATTTCTGCCGCCTGCCATGAGAAACACTTTTGACATCATCGCCATTGTCGTGGCGCACACCGCTTAGTTTTTTTTCCAAATGAACTTGTGATAGTCACTCGGTGCTAGATCGGAACTGTAGGGTTGTTCAAGTTGTCCCCAACCAAATTCTCTGATCAAATCCTAGGTTCGATAAGCAACATGTGGACGGGCCGCATTATCGTGAGGAAAAATCATGCTATTAACCGACATGCATATTTGTGCGGTCATATTTAAATGTCTTAACCACCTTCGTACCATTCCGTCACTCATAATGTTTTCCCCATACACTCCACTGATCTCGCGATGATCGATTTCAGGTCTTTACCCTACAGAAAACGGATAACAGACCGTACTTCGCCGTCGGCTGTAATCTCCATGTGCGAAGATTCTTTTAAGATTTGAAATAGTCCAAACACATCGGCGATAAATTCATTGATGGCGTCAGTGCGTTGCCGACGGATGTAGGTACACGGCGCGCATGCGCATCAAAGTACT
This sequence comes from Neoaliturus tenellus, assembly GCA_030545055.2. NCBI lineage: Eukaryota > Metazoa > Arthropoda > Insecta > Hemiptera > Cicadellidae > Neoaliturus > Neoaliturus tenellus. The sequence goes on from CM061536.1 coordinate 44,133,060, forward strand.
CTACATCACTATGCTTAGTTACTATTACTAAAATATGTTTGGTTGGTAACACCCGTGTATTTTTAGCAAGTATAGCTTAAAATAGTTATTCAAAATTGACTGTTTTAAACCAAATTTGAACTAAGTTTACATATTTTCAATTGTAATTTTCTATTTTATGCTAATATGCTACATTTTAAAAGCCCAGTTTTATTTTCAGGGTGTTTAATTTGTTATTCAATAGTTATTTCTGCCTTGTTGGTAGAAACTAGAAAAGGGATGTTATTCAGTTGTAAACGCCAAGGGATCTTTAACAATAAATAAATTCCGTAAGCTTTCTTCTCCCTTACGCGTGAATCGTCACGTTATTAACTGTTGAATGGAATATTTCTGAGCAATAAACACCTCAGTGGTGCAGATCTCTGGGGGTTTATATTCATCATTTGAGAGGTGGATTCTAATATTTGCATTCCATCAGTTTCCAGTTAAAATTATCTGCGAACGATGTTTACCGTGAAACACATTGTTTACATTGATACAATGTTGGTTTAAAATAGTTTTTGGTTTTAATACTTTCAAATATCAACCACAGTATTAATAGAAAGGGTCTTTAAAATGACTTATATAAAGTAAACTTTTTAATAGTTTTCTCTAAACTTAGGGTAACGGTTAGGGAGCTAACGCAATAGAGGCAATTGAAGTTAATTTTTATTATCATTAGAATAACATTAGGGAAACCTTACTTGCCTGTACCTCTTTACCTGAAAAAAATGCTATGAAATAAAAAGGTCTTAAAATGAGATTTTAAAACATTTCACAAATAAAATTAACATTTAAGCATACTATCAAAATATTCATTTTTCGTTATCTGTCCGCCATATTGGAAATAAGTTGGCACAAAAATTGGGAGGTCGCATTTAAAATTTTGATTTGTCCTTCATAGTAGAAAAATGGCGGACTTTTTTTTATAAATTGAAACAATTGTAAAATTCAAAACCAAAAGTCCACTGTAGTTACCATTTGACTATACTATTTTTTTACTATCACTTAAGGTTTTCAAGTAAAACAAGTAAAAAATCAGCTGGCACACCTATATTAATCACTCTGTAGGCTTTAGCAATGTATACATACATTGGCTATAAAGAACACACAGGTTATTTTGAAATTTGTTATACAGTATAACAATCGGAAAACCCGCAGTGAGTAAAATCGTTTATCTCTCAGCCAATAAAAATCCAATAACTGGATCTCCCAACCGATAAAATAGAACATCAACAATATAGGGCCTAACAATACCTCTCCTAACATAATCCCTGTTCACCAGCCATGTTATTATACAACTTATTATGAAAATCTATTTTTATCCATGCCATTTCCACACTAAAATTACTTCGATTGAAAAACGGCTCTCAATAAAATTATTAATGAGTCTTTTTTATTAGAGGACCTTCATTATTAAAATCTTTTGAAATTATTCTGAATACATTCTGAACCAAGTACGTTTTGGTGCATTACAGGGTTAGACAGAAAACATGTAGCCTAAATTGTGCAAAACGAATTTCCCATTCAACGTTTTAACACCATATATTATCAACCATTAATCGCAAAATGCGATTGCCCAATTAGTCGGATGACCAATACACTGGTTTGGTCAATTAGGTTAGGTTATATTTTAGAGAAGTAGACAACATAATGTTAACGTCAAACGAAATAACCAACTTCTAGGAAGTATTATGCCAAAAAATTTTATGCAGGGCCGGCCAGAACAGTTAACGCGATGACTTGAGATAAACGATGATAAAATAAGACCTGTCCATCGAATCTGATTTCGTATGCGCAAAGTTCGGATGATAATTTTATCTACGGTTTTTTCCTTACTAGACACACATTTGTAAACCACTAATTAGTGTATGACAAATTTTAATAGTCGAGGTCCTCTTTTAAAGAAGACTCTTATTAATTATGCTGAGGTTATTTAAGTTGATAGAATTTTTCTAAATTTATAGCCGGGAATCTTACACATTAGTTTATACGTTTATAGAACGTCCCACACCAACACCAATACTGGTGTGTGATTGATTAAATTTTTAAGTATAGTAAAGTCATATATAGGCGCACAGGTTTTAATGTTAAATTTAAAATAATTAAAACCTCAGAATATTTTATAAAAGCTTCTTTATTTACCGCATTACTTTTCGTTGTTTTGTCCTGCGCCTTCATAGAAAGTAATGCCGAGTAATATCTTAAGTGTCCTGCAACCAGTCTATTATGAGGTTACAGGACCTCTTTGGTACAGGAGACTATTTTGTAATATTATCTCATACAACTGTTTTCGTATCCTATGCTGTATTCCAAAATCATATATGTAAAGAGAAAAACTTACTTCCAATAAATATAGTAGTTTATATTTAGTTTTTTTTATGTATTAATTTTATTATTTTATTTTATTAATGTCAATTTGATTTTATTTTCATACTTTACTTATTTTCCAACTCTTGGGTTTGTTTCAAAAGCGAAACTGTATGACCTAATTTTTCGTAATGAAATACAGTTTACAAATAACAATATTTAATAACACGACGATATTTAATAACACTCCGTTTTGGGAGTCTGCAAATACCACACGACTAGCCTGGGTTGACAATTTGGTTACACACAAGTTCCAGAAAATACTTTTAACTCCGACAACCATTTACCAGTATTTTGAATATTACCAAGTGTGAAAATGTTACCAGTATTATGGACCACTATGTGAGGTCCCTGTCTCCAAATAGTGATTTAGTCATTTGAATATAGGAAATTAGCCTTTTTTACAATCCAGCCACACCGTTTTTCACAGGAATATATAATTTGGTTTAAGTTAATGAAAGGAAAAATTGTGTTTTGACATTGACTATGTACACTACCGTGAGTAGACCTCTCATCCAATGCATTCAGTTTGAGGCAAAAATTTGGAAGTTTTGTGTTTGCCGGCACCAGAGTCGCTGCCATCGATGTTGTTATTATTTAGCTGAATTTACAGTGCTGCAAAAACATTTCATCACAACATAAACAAAAACCTCCATTATGAAATGTTTAATCCTTGATTGAGAAGAGTGGCAGCACTGACTTGCCTATCATATGACTCTTGTACTTCCATGTACGCCCGCACGAGATCACACCACCGTCAATATGTTTCAAACACGCCTATGCTATGAGAAGTCTACTCACGGTAGTGTACATAGTCAATGGTTTTGGTTAAACGTAGTGTTGGTGCAAGTTTAACCTGAAGGGTACTACACTCACTCCCCATCAAGTTTAGCTCGTTCGCTAAGCTCACTTGTCGCAAGTCTTTAATATCCTTAAGGTTTTTTACTATAGTAAGATGCACGAAAATAGTCCGATGGAAATTTTAACAGCTGTGTCCCCCTCACCCCCTCTCTCCCTGCAATGTTGTCATTTGTCATTATGTTTACCATGTGTAACACAGTATAAAAATGTGTTTTAGAATAAATCTGGCAACAATGCATCGACTCCCATCGGACTATTTTCGAGAATCCTACTATACCAATCTTCCCTCAATTCTTTAAATGATAACAGCTGTTTATAAAATTAATACATTTCTTAATGTAATCATATGTTCTATTAAAAAAATGCTGCTTCCATAAGATTAACATGGTAAATTTGAAGACGCGCGGGGTGGAGCCCTATAGAGGAATTTGAATAAAAAGTAGCCTATATGTTCTTCCTGGTTCTAAGCTACCTCCCCATCAATTTTCAGCCAAATCAGTTTCTAGTATGTATAGATTACGTTTTTCTGTAAGAATATTATTATAGAGTTAAAAAACCAGCTTATTTAAAATTTAAATCTATATTACTGGAAACAAGTATTCAATGCAATGACCGGAAATGCATCCCCACAGCCCAGCACAGGTTAGGGGTGGGGTGACGCCAGTATTGTGGCAGTGGTATTGTCGAGGCCGATATGGTGTGTGTTTTATCTCATCGGCAGGGGAACACTAGTTATTGGAGTTTTATTGGCCGAGGGATAAACAATTTTATTGGCTGCAGTTTTCCGTTTGTGACGTTAACAATTACTGTACAATCTATTCTATGTTTTGTTATCCCCTCGGTATTTGGTTATGATGATCTGTTTTATTATCATAGCTGTCACCAACAAATCCATGAATTTATAATTGTATAACCATACAAGGTCTGTGTTTGTTCGGCTTGATTGTTATTAAACATTTTATGCAGATATTATACTTTGTTCTTTGACTTGTAACATAACAAATGCTTACAAAATATGGTTCTGGCATAAAAAATATCAACCAATGTGCATGTTTATTTGTTTTAGCAAATTTTCCTATAGGGAACACGCTATTAATATAGTAGTCACGGTAAGAACTAAGCCCGGGACCATGATAGTTTTTGTTTTAAGGTCCCTATAAGCCAAAATCACCGTTTGTTCAAATTGATATGTATGATTATGTGTCCGTGAACACGATGACTTTTGAACAAAATTTCCGATTTTGATGAAATTTGGTACAGGGGTGTAAGCCATCTACTTGAATGAGTTCGCAAACCAGAATGATTGGACCATGTGAACGGGGTTTTATGGGGTTTCAAAAGTGTAAAATGGTTTTTTTTTTGGCTTTTTCCACTTTAATTTATAAAATTCAACAATTTTAACTTAAACCATTTAAAAGAGCTTTAAAACCAATCTAGTATTTTGAATTTTTTACTTACCGTAAATGGTTATGGAGAAAAACCAAAAATTATGTTTTCCATGCTATTCTTAAGGGAAATCAACAAAACCTTCTATCATGCTTATTTATTGGCATATTTTTATAAAATTTGGTATGTACATTCATTAGGAAGCGTTTAACTTATATTTGCTGACAAACCCATATGGCACAAACCTTGTACTCACATCTATGGGGTTTATGGGGAAAATAAAAAGAACACCATAACTTGATAAAATTTGGTATTTACATTCACTATGTAGGGTTTAACTGTTATTTACCAACAAAACCCATATGGCGGCAAACCTACTTACTCTCATCCCCATGGGTTTTATGGAAAAATATAAAATATACCAAAATTTTATTGGGAATTCGCTGAGTACGCAGGTCTGCTGCGACAGGGGTATTTTAAAAAGTCAACTCGAAAGATTATTTTCATGTATGTATCTGACAGGAATAGGTTTTCAATTGGGTGAACACAGGTTGGTTATTAAAAAAAATTATTAACTAATTAATTATACGCAAATTGCCCTGAGCTTCTTAAGTCAAAAAATTAATAATCCACAACTTACGGTAAAAAAACTGGAAGATTGTGACTTTATTTTAAAACGTAAATAAAAGTTATTTTAAAAGTTTAGTAAGTAAGATTTTATTTGCGGGGTTCAAAAGCAGCGTGTGATGACTCTTGCAGAAGTATGTTATAAATTTTAATTCCTACGTAACATTTATAACAATGTCACGTTCGCCAGCCCAGATTGGGGGAAGACAATCAACAGTCACACGATCACTCTCCGAGGTGGTTTTGATGAAACGGGGGGATGATTTATCAGTTTGTCCTGATACACAATAAAAAATGCTCAAATTCAAATTCAAATTCAAAATTCAAATTCATTTATTTCCAATTTTTTACATAGTCATGGCCTTGCCAAGTTATGCATAACTTGTCGGCAAGGTCCAATAGTATTCTGAAACATATCGCATATTTATTACATTTTTTTTACATTTTATTTATTTGCTTTGAATATTTTTTATGAAAAACAAACCTAAATCTATAGCGGTTAGGACAGGCACCTAAGAGATATGAAGTATTTTTGCAGCTGTAGGAGAAAAAGACAAAATATTGTGTATTACAAGCAGTATACTCTTAAAATAATAAATAATAAATATCTAGACTAATCTAGACTAAATAAATATCTAGCTGTTATAGACGTTCTTTGTGTTTAACTAAAAAGTAGTGTGTTTACTATAGCACAATAATTAATAATAACAAGGAGAAAAATGATATTACTTAAAAAAAAAAAAAAAATAGTTTCATGAATATTAACAAGTACAAAATTGTCAAAGAATAGTATATTTCGTCACAAGGGCCGAAAGTGGCGTTTTGCCGGCTCCGAGATCGTGTTTCAAGTTCGAGACGAAGTCGAGAACTTGAAACGATCGAGGGTTGGCAAAACGCTTTTGGCCCGAGTTACGAACGATATTTTTCATCACACTACACTATTCAATAAATTTTAAACAAGATAAAAAATTACTTTTTAGTTCATAACAAACAAAACAAAACATAACCTCAACTAACCTAGGAGATTTACTGCTTGAGTTTCTGGTTGCTAGGCAACCACTTCACATCAGCTAAGGCCACCAAAACTAATACTCTAACGGTAGGTGATACAGCTGATTCCAAGGGAAAAGCGCTATTTTCCCATCTAAGCCATACATATTTAACAGTTGTTATCAGCTGAACTACTAACTACGTCACTGATTTGTTATTTGTTGTTGTTGTTGTTAAATACCTTCTTATATTCAAGATTTCTCTGATACCGTTTCCATTACCGCCCTAGGCCGGAAAATTTTGCCGGCCTAGGCCGGCAAAACAGGTGTTTCGTTGGTAGAAGTGAGGATCGAAAACGGGTGATATCGATGTAGTGTGATTGTCAAGACTTATAATTAATTCTTTCTCTTTGCTTTATTTCACAAATTTACTATGCAACAGATGTTATTTAAATCATATGTATTATTTGTTTATTATTGTTCTTGTTGACATTAGAGTTGAGTAAAAATACACTGAGTTTTTTAAAACTGAACCTGAGTTATCTTACATTTCTTTATTGGTCCTCCGGGCCGGATGAGTTATGAATCAAGAGGAGAGAATAACATTACTAATAAAACAGAGAGCAACAGTAAAATCATGTTTTACTAGAATAAAAAACTTCATTGACAATGTAAGTAATGATACAGATAAGACTAACATCCAGGTGAGGCAAGAGAAACTTGGGTCGCTTTATGACAGGTTTCTACAGATTCATGAAGAACTATGTTCTTTATCTGAGGAACAAGCTTCAGATGAAATGTTAGGGAATTTTGAAAATGACTATTATGAAGTTACAGCTAAATGTCTTAGATTATTAGATGCAGATAGGACAAATTCCCTTCAAGCAAATGTAGGTCAGTCACAATCCCAAACTAGTGGCACTACTTCTAATCCTCAAGTTAAGCTACCCAAATTGGAATTGCCATCTTTTAGTGGCAATATTGAGGATTGGCCTGCATTTAATGAGTTATTCAAGTCTATTATCCATGATAATGAATCATTACCTAATATTCAAAAGTTGTACTATCTAAGGTCATGTTTGAAAGGGGATGCACAAAAACTTCTACAATCATTACCTTCTACTGATCAAAATTATTCTGAGGCTTGGGAAATTCTTAAATTGAGATATGATAACAAGCGACTAATCATTAATTCACACCTGTCAAGGGTATTTAATCAGGCACCAATGCATAGTGAATCTGCTCAGGGTATTAGGAAACTAGTTGATGAAACTGAAAACCATATTCGAGCTTTAAAATCCTTAGGTGAAAGGGTTGATGCATGGGACAGTATTCTAGTTTACACAGTGTCTAGTAAGCTAGATAATGAAACTAGAAGACATTGGGAGATGTCGTTAAAAACACCTGAATGTCCTAGCTTTGATCAACTTAAAGAGTTTCTCATTCAAAGAATAAATGCGTTAGGGTCCACAAATCTAGCTAATAAGCCCCAGCCATCTAGTCGTCAACGTAATCACGGTGAGCAGAGTAAATGGTCTAATCACACAAAAAGTAAATCATCTGTAAATCATTTTTGTGTCGTGTGCGAAAACTCAAATCATGTAATTTATCAGTGTAGTAAATTCAATCAGATGGGTGTAAATGATAGAATAGAGCAAGTTAAAAGGCATAAATTGTGTTTTAACTGTTTAAAACCCAATCACTCTGCAACTGATTGCTATAGTTCTAATTGTAAGACGTGTAATAAAAACCACCACACCTTGTTACACATTGAGGTTTGTAAGGAAACAGACAAAAAGTCAAAATTTAAGGCCAAGTCGAGTAATCACACGTCATCAGAGGCTGAGTCACAATCTACGGACTTAAGTAATTCCGAGTCACGGGTAACAAATTCATCACAAGTTTTACTTTCAACTGCCGTAATTTTCGCTGAAAACAACAAAGGTGAACAAGTTAGAGTGCGGGCGCTGCTAGACTCAGGCGCTCAGTCTAACTTCGTTACAAAATCATGCGTCAACAAACTCAACTTATCTCCTTTTAATTCTATGATAACTATTAATGGAATTGGGAATTCTAAAACAAAATCATCAAAGAGAGTAACATTGAAAATACAGTCCAGAATATGCAACTATGTAACTAATCTTTCAGCTATTGTGTTGCCCACTATCACTGATAGGTTACCGAGCGAAGAAGTTAACTATGCTGGATGGTCTCAAAATATGTCCACACTTATACTGGCAGACCCGGAGTTCTTCAAACCAAGTGAGATCGACATATTGATTGGAGCCGAATTGTTCTTCGAAATACTGTCAGAAGGTAAGATAACTGGTAACGTACATACACCAACTCTTCAAAATAGTGTGTTTGGTTGGATTGTAGCTGGTAAATGTGGGAACAAGAATGAATGTGTGGAGTCTTATTGTAATTTCTCTATTGAAAATCAACTTAAGCAATTCTGGGAGATAGAGGAAATTGATCATCATCCTGTGCTTAACAAGGAGGAGCAACTTTGTGAACAACACTTCATAGACAATGTCAGGCGAGATGAGTCAGGGCGATTCATTGTAAAATTACCTTTCAATGATCGTTTGAGTGAGTTAGGCGATTCAAAACAAATAGCACTTAGTAGTTTCAAAAGAGTAGAAAATCGTTTATTATTAAAACCAGAGAGAAAAGAGCAGTATAATAACTTTCTAAATGAGTATGTAAACTTAGGTCACATGGATTATGTGCGAAACTTAAGTGATAATGCATCACAATCAGGTATCAATGAGTGTTATCTACCTCACCACGAGGTAATTAAAGAATCTAGCTCCACAACCAAATTGAGAGTTGTATTTAATGCTTCTTGTCCTACAAGCACACAAGTGTCATTGAATGACACTCTTATGGTAGGTCCAAGAGTACAACAAGACTTGTTTTCTATTATAGCTAGATTTAGATTGCATGAGATTGTAATGGTTGCTGACTGCGAGAAAATGTATCGCCAGATATTGGTTTGTGATGAGGATCGTAGATTTCAACAAATTCTGTGGAGGGAAAAGATTAGTGATCCGATTAAAGTGTACCAACTAAACACTGTAACTTATGGTACAGCATGTGCACCTTTTCTGGCCACCAGGTGCTTAAAGAAGTTAGCGGAGGACGAAACAGCACGGTTCCCTTTAGCTTGTGCAGCAGCGAGTACAGATTTCTATGTTGATGATTTGTTGACGGGAGCGCATGACATAGAATCTGCTCGCCAGTTACAGAGCGAGATCACTCAGCTTCTGGATTCAGGAGGGTTCAAACTCCGTAAATGGTGCTCTAACAGTGTTGCCTTGCTTGACAGTATTCCAAATAAGGATAGGGAAACACATTCTATTAGCTTAGATCTTAAAGATAACCAAACCATAAAGACACTAGGTGTCGTCTGGGAGCCAACTACAGACATTTTCCAAATTAACATTAATTTTGAGATTAACAACACCACCCAAATAACCAAACGAGAAATTTTGAAAGATATCTCTAGAATATTTGACCCATTAGGACTCATAAGCCCTTTGATAATAATTCCGAAAATCATGTTGCAACAGTTATGGTTAACTGGATTAGGTTGGGACACACCGGTGAGTAGAGAGTTGTCTGAACAATGGAATCACATAAAGGGTGATTTGTTGTCAATCAATAAATTAAGTATACCAAGACATGTGACGTGCCACAACTACTTGCGTGAAGATATTGAGCTTATTGGGTTTTGTGACGCATCAGAGAAGGCATACGCTGCCTGCGTTTATGTGCGGTCTGTTTCAACTAGTAATGAGATTGGAGTTAAATTACTTTGTTCAAAAACTAGAGTTGCTCCAATTAAACAAATTTCACTTCCCAGATTGGAACTTTGTGGGGCATTACTTGTGTCTAAGCTTCTGAGTAAAACTGCATTCGCCTTAAATATTGATAAGGGCAAATGCTACGCGTGGACTGACTCCACAATTGTCTTATGCTGGTTGGCACAGTTGCCAAGTAAGTGGAAAACATTTGTGGAGTCAGTCCACGCGTAGCATTTGCCCTTATCAATATTTAAGGCGAATGCAGTTTTACTCAGAAGCTTAGACACAAGTAATGCCCCACAAAGTTCCAATCTGGGAAGTGAAATTTGTTTAATTGGAGCAACTCTAGTTTTTGAACAAAGTAATTTAACTCCAATCTCATTACTAGTTGAAACAGACCGCACATAAACGCAGGCAGCGTATGCCTTCTCTGATGCGTCACAAAACCCAATAAGCTCAATATGATGAAAAAAAAATTACATGCAAAACTTTTGAATCAATAATCTCAAAATTTAGGCCTATATGATTCATGCTTGAAAAGAGAAAAAGTGTAAATAGTGACAAGATGTAACAAATTAAGATTACAACGAAAGAAAAACAGACTTTAAGTAATTACTTGTATCACTGTAAAGTCAATGTTTGAAGAAAACAGGTTACCCAATCTGTGCAGTCTAAGGATAACACCGTTTATTTCGTAGGTGGTGGAATCGGGAAGTTGTCTGATCAGGTTACAATTGACCGTGTCCAACCCATAACTCACGATTCGATGAGGCTAAACTAAATATGTTAGGACTCATTATACCCATAGAGTCCAATACTGAGTCCACATATCATTATAATTAGTCTATATTACCCAATGGAGTGCTTCTATGCTTCCCCTACCCCTCCTTTCTTAAGATAAAAACTTACTTTCTGAACAGACCTCATGGAATTTTCTCAAAAGCCAGGAAATATTAGTGATTTGTAGTTACGTTGACGCATCTTCATTTCGCAGCGGTGGCGGTTGTTGCTCACGTGTACTGCCCATTGATTGAGAAAGATTCATATTTTAATGATTTCGAAAAAAAAACTTCTGCATTTTTTGTGTTTATGGGAGCGTTTTAAGTCACTTCAAACGTCTAATTAAGAGACAGTGAGAGAGTGTTAGAACAGTTTTATTCTGAAGTTTTTTTTCACTGATTGCTATTCACTTTAACACCTAAAGAAGTTTTAAAACGCTCAACCTGTTAGGGCAGCCACCGTAGATGGAGATTGTGAAGGCAGTCAACAGTAAAGACTTAACATTGTAATACCCCCCGTCGCAGCAGACCTGCGTATTCAGCGAATTTCCAAATTAGTAATTTTAATTTTGGCAAGATAAACCTGTAAACCAAATATCATCACATGGCCATAAATAGGGAAATAAATGTCTATTCTCCTTATAATAAATATAGGGAAAGAGTATGCAGGTATGCTGCCATGGGGGACACTAAAAGTAGGTTTTTAGCATAAAAAAAAAAATAGTTCGACCATATGAAGCCATATACTAAGTTTCATCAATATCTGTCCATTGCTAATAAAGTTTGCCTATTCTCCATATGATTAACATGAGAAAAGAGTATACAGGTTTGCTGCCATGATAAGCACAAAAACCAAGATTTTTCACCATAAATAGATGAATCTCAATCAAATGAAGCTGAATACCAAGTTTCATCCAAAAATATTGGTTAATAAGTGAAATATTAACACATCGCTATTCTCCATAAGATTAACATTGGAGCCCCAAAATACAATGTAATGTCTTTAGACTTTGTAATATCTCGGTAACCAATGGGGATAGAGCAAAGCTTCAAAATACTAAATTGTGTGTTTATTGAGCTAAATCCAATGGTCAAAATAAAAATTTAAAATTTTTTAAAATTACGTATGAAAAATGAAAAAAAACCACATTTTTGGGGTACAAAACCCCCCAAAACTACGCCTTCCGGTAGTTTTATATGTCTGGTGTACGAACTCATCCAAATAAACGTAGGAATACACATCTCTACCAAATTTGGTGTCGATCGGACCATTTTTACCAGAGTTATCGTGTCTAGGGACCCATACATACATATTATATGTATTATATGAATTATATGTATATATATGTATATATATACATATATATATATACATATATATATATACATATACACATATATATATATATATATATATAAATTTTAATGACTATTATTTTTGGTCTCTGGGCACCTAAAAACGAAAAAGTAACATGGTCCCGGGCTTAGGTCTTACCACGAGACCTACGGTAATAGGTCATTCCCTATGGGAAATTCGCTAAAAACGGTTAAAGGAAATTGTTTACATTCGATTTGGTTCTTACGAAAAGCCAGAATAATCCAGGATAGCTTGTTACTACATACCTTTCGATCAAAGCAGAATAAAATGTTGTCTTAAACATTACGATGCTTAATCGCAATAAAAAAATGCACCAATACATCATATTTTCGACTTCTTCTACATTGAAGACGGACAATGCAAGTGTCCAATGTTTTACACATTTTCTGTAATCACATAAATTCTGAACTTCTGACCAACATATCGATCTGAAGCATACGACCACTTTGTCGGACCAATTTATAGTTAATTCAAATATATTATAAATGAATGATTTGTATTTTCATGGTATAAAATAAACTGCCTCGATAAATGCTTTGTTCGATAAGTTTAAGGAATGGTTTCCATTTGTTATTAGTCCATTCTGTTTAAAAGGCTAATTTTTGCCTTTCGTGACAAAAAAAGGTGAAGTTTGACTTTCTATATATCACACCTCTTGTGCAATGGGGAAGGGAATACATAATAACATTTTCGCATCAAACTCCTCCTGTAACCACTTTGAATGACATCAGTAGATATGAGGCTCCGAGCGCTCCTTCGTTGACTCCCAGGAAAGAAAGGGAAAACGAATAACACAAAAGCAATATCAATATTATTTAAAAATTTTAATTTGAAATTTTTTTCAGAATTTCCTAGTGCGAAGTTCATTGGACAATATTTAACCTCAGTGTATTTATAAACAAATTTTAAATTTTTGTTTTATTTTAATAAACGCAAGATATTGCAAGCGGAGCCGATGGTAAAACTAGTAAAAATTATAATATAACTTAATTATTTTGGCTTTTTGAGAATGTTTCACTTAAAAAGTGGCAATCACAGCAGTCCATGCTGTTCTCTTCGTTCATAAATTCAACTGTACTGCTTGGAAAATATTGATATTTTTTCCTAGGAGTCCTAGGAAGAATATTTTATTATTTGTTGATGTCCTTTTTAATTAATTGTCAATGAGTGAAATCATTCACCCTCACACTTTATACAAGGACAAGATACTTCCTGTACTAAAATTTCACTCAAATATCTTCTAGAAATATATGATAAATTAAATATGGTTGATTGTAAACATTTAAGCACAAATTATAGTTGTGATCGCATAACAGATTTAATAAGTGAGTAGTTCCCTCTTAGATTGTAAAACGCACAACAATAATGAAGAGAACATTTCAGTCATCCTCGCTGATGGGTTGCTGTACTTCTTTTCATTTCACATCGGTTTACCTATTTATTCCGGTTTTCGTATTGTAAATGTTAACAACGAAATCAAAATATACATAAATATATAGGATATTGCTGGCAATTTAAGTTTTTCATTTAACTACAGTCGCGGCCACGGAAATCAGGCGGGTGAATGATTTTGAAACGTTGCCAAATTTCCAGTGGTTATTAATTGAATTTTTACTCTATCTACATAGAGTATAAAATTCTTTACGATCGAGTTTAAATTTCACTTAGGCGAATTTTTGACCCCCAAAAGGCTTTTTTATTACTAATTTGATTTCAATGAAATTCTCAGGTTAGGTTTTAAGTATTTTAAACTAGGTAATAAACTATAATCGAGCAATTATTTTCAAGTATTAAAAAAGATTATTTTTCGGAAGTTTTGATAGAATTTTACTTGTTTAGGCTACATGATTTGACTAATGTAGTTGCTATGATCAGTTTATTTTCCCCCATCGCAGCTGAATTGTCGCTGTATGCTGAAAACAACATACGTTTCAAAATAAAATTTAATTGATATTTTGACATATCTAATTGTTAAATTAAATAGATTAACACTGATGTATACTTGTTGAAGTTATAAATTATGCCAAAAGATAGGCATGTTGATGTGGAATGAATTAATTGCTGTCGTACGGAATCGTGCGATTAACTAATTTATGGGATACAACTAATATCTATTTGGGAGAAAGATTTAAATTGAACAACTAATTAGAATTTGTTGTGCCATTGTAGCCTATGTCTCAGGTAACAAAATATGCATTAAGTGTTAAGTAAGCGTAATTCTACAATACTTACATTACTTGATTTATATTAATTTGCAATCATGGATTTTAAATTGTATTGTTTTTTCGCTCTACAATCTATTTGCCTTTAATATTGTAAGCATAATTATTATTAAGTTACTTGCTTGTTTTGATTTCTTAGCTAAAATCATTCTTTGTATGTATTTATTTGTAGGCTAGGCCTAGGATGTACGCCGGTTGACTTTGGACGGTTAGATGACGTTCCACTCTGATGGAAACCTCCGTTCTCTCCCTAAAGAGCAACAAGGCTCCTGACCCGGACGGGATTCCCAGCGAGGCTTTAAAGAAAATGTTTTCAATTAATGCTGACTTGTTGTTGAGAATGTACAACGCCTGTTTGGTAGAAGGGGTGTTTCCGGCTCCCTGGAAAACCGCCAGACTTGTACTGATCAGCAAGGGCAAAGGTGATCCCGAGCTGCCGTCGTCCCACAGGCCTTTCTGCATGTTGGACACGGCTGGGAAGCTGTTCGAGAAGCTGATCCGTTCCCGCCTGACCTCTGCCGTGGAAGCTGCCGGGTACTTATGCTCCCGTCAGTATGGCTTCAGAAAGGGACGGTCAACGATTGACGCTATCACCGAAGTCCAGAGAGCTGTGAAGAGAACCGAGAGCCACAACCATTTCTCTCGCTGAGTAGTGCTTCTTGTTACGCTTATGTCAAGAATGCTTTTAACTCGGTGAGGTTGGTCGATATGTTGGATGCGCTTCGCAACACCTTTCGTATTCCTGCATATCTGTTGCGACTCATCGAGGATTATCTGAGCTCTCGAACTCTGATTTACGACACAAGAGACGGAACGTGGACGATGGAAGTCACTTCTGGTGCCGCGCAAGACTCAATACTCCGGCTAGGATCTCTGGAACGTTGCCTATGACAGCCTCCTGAGGTCGGAGATGCCTAAGGAAACTACTTTGGTTGGTTACGCCGATGATGTCACAGCTCTCATTGTCGCACGCAACGTTGAGCTTGCCCAACTAATGTTGAACCGAGTCATGCGTGTGGTCAACACATGGATGTCCGATCACGGTCTCTCGCTTGCTCTCCGTAAGACGGAGATTGTGATCCTTACGAAGAAGATTATAGACACCGTCGTTCCGTTCCGAGTGGGAAGGGAGGTGGTCCAATTAACTCGTGCTGCTAAGTACTTCGGGATTATGGTGGACACTAAGTTAAGCTGAAGGGATCAGATATTCCGTACGGCGGACAAGGCCGCTAAGATAGTTACTTACCTTAGTAGGCTGATGGCCAATGTCGGGGTTCCACGATCCAGCAGAAGACGTCTGTTGATGTCCGCGGTTCAGTCCGTGCTTCTTTATGGAGAAGAGGTGTGGGCTCGATAAATAGTAATACAAGTTGCGACTCGCCTGGGTTCAACGTCGAGCGGCGCTCGGAGTGTGTTCCGCCTACCGGACAGTGTCCGAGCCTGCCGTCCTGGTGGTCGCCGGAGTTATCAATGGCAAGCTCTTGGCAGGAGAGAGGAAGGCAATTTATCAGAGACAAGGCGAGATCGGCAAGGACACGGCAAGAACAGAAGAGCGCTCCCGAACCTTCCAGCAGTGGCAACACAGCTGGGAGCACGACAACCGAGGACGATGGACTGCGCGACTTATCAAGCACGTCCAACCATGGGTGGAACGGCGGCCAATTCTTGACAATTCACGGCTATTTTCGGTCGTACCTGAACCGGATGGGCAAGACCGGTTCACGGGACTGCATTTAGTGCACGGGCGTTTCCGACGATGCGGAACACACATTCTTCCGCTTCCCCCGTTGGGAAGGGCCCCACCTGGAGGCCACACAATTTTTTTGGTGAATTTTCCTTGGACTTGATCTGCCAAAAGATCTTGGAGAATGAGGGCAACTGGGATTGTTTATCACAGTTCGTCCGGGGCATCCTGGAAAAGAAACCCGATTTGGACCGCGAAGTGGCCCATGTCCCTTGATCGAGTGGCTGGATAAGGAGTGAGCCCCACGGGCGTAAGACAAATTTAGGCCTAGCCTGACGTAATGTGATAAACAATTCCAGGTTAGAATCCTAAAGAGTAGAGGAGGTTTTTTAGTGGGTAAACCCGTTTTTAGGGGAGACCCACACTACAGGCTTGCCACCTGTGTGCGTAATGCATTTTTCTCACCTCTCCAAAAAAATAATAAAAATAAATAAATAAATAAATAAATGAAAAAAATTATAAAATGCGTCATCTAATAACTCAAAAAGCAGTGTTGGGGAGTAGCGCGCTACTTGTAGCGCGCTACTGTAGCGCCGCTACTTTTTCAGTAGCGTCAGTGTAGCTCCGCTACTTTTGAAAATAAGTAGCTTGTAGCTGTAGCGAGCTACAATTTTAGAGTAGTTGTAGCGGATTATTTAGCTACTTTTCACGCTACTTTGGTTTCAATAAAACATAATAATTGTGTTGACATTTCATCATTCATGGTTTCAAAATAAACACGAGAGAAGGTTTGAAGGTTAGTCAGCTGTTATGTTTTTCACTCGTTAGAATTGAAGATTACTTTCAATCCATTGCCACCACCATCACTCCAATTGAGTACCATAACCACGAAATGACAATAACCAGTCTTGTTCTCTTTTGTGTTTGCTGACCACTAGATGCGCTAATTATGCGCCTATAGAATAGAAACTAATCTGCTGAAATAAGTTTATGCTTGCATCGCCAGGATCGCTCAGGAGAGGAATTAAGGAAAGGAATATTTACAATAGGCCTAATGAGAAACTACACGACGTCAATGAATGGTCGGGTTCACGTTCATTCATCGCATCCACCGCAACCGGGATTTAGATAGTCACGTGACAAATATCAATGGCCACATGATAAATCCCGGTGGATCCTGGTGACGTCATTTTGCTGCCGTCTTATGAACCCACCGGGATTTTGATTGTTGACGTTCACGTGCTTAACGCAAAAAATCCACCGCATCCCGGTTGCGGTGGATGTAACGTGAACCCGACCAATTAAAAAAATAGCCAGACTATCGGCATAACGACTCAACAACATAACCTCAACCACCTTGATTGATGATAGATGTTGATGTGAACGTTTACCATACTTCCCGAACTCTGTAAATTTGTATCTAATACTTTACAGAGTGTTTCATACTTATGTTCGGTTTCTGTAGTATCTAATCTAACAATCGACATCATGGCAATGAGTAGGCCTAAAAGCGAGATTGGCGACAAAACTGAAGAAGCTAGTCCTTCTTGTGTGCATACGCCAGCATTAACCCTACCGTGGCCGATCTAAAAAAATGTTATAAACTGAAGATAATAAATATTGTTGTTTATGTCTTTGATGTAAGTCTTATTATTCGACAATTTATATTTTCATACCACTATTCTGTTTACATTATCTAGGCTCCATAACACTCACAAATTATTATATTAAAATGAAAATATGTCTAAAAACAATACAAAAAATATAGGCCTATATTTAAAAAAAATTAATTTTAATTTTAAGTGGGAAAATTGGGTGGTTATACGTCACAAGAGAAATCCAGGACCAGATAGTGAAAGTAGCAAAGTAGCTTTAATTGTAGCGAGCTACTTTTTAATTGTAGCTGTAGCTGTAGCTAAGCTACTTTTTTTAAAAAGTAGCTGTAGCTGTAGCTAGCTACTTTTAAAAAGTAGCTTCCCCAACACTGTCAAAAAGTGAGTAAAAATTCTCGTACGGGACGGACATCGGAGCGTATTCCTAGTTTAATTATATGTTTTATATTTATGTCAATGTTTTTATCCGTTTCATTAGATGATACTTGTTTTGATCATTTTTATAGAATGCACATTCAACATACGGTCTAGGCAACGCTGGATGATCAGTGTTGCCAGTTTTTGCCTCAACATACGCAATTTTCTGTAATCTCTTTCATCTTTTGGTTCAATGCGACAACATTGCGTTTTCAGTCACCCGCCTGATTTCGTGGCCGCTACTGTAAGTATTTAAAATATCTAATATAATCGTAAACCGTATATTTTAAAACATAAATTAACTTCAAGCTAAACATTTATTCCATATATTAATCACCATTTTGAAAGTTTCATACACAACAAAAGTGTTAAACAAAACTCTTCACCGTCTTGAGTAGGTCTAATGGACATGAAGTGATAAACAAAAATTCATAGTTTTTACCTCAGTTGAAAGGATCACAGAGACAGCTGTCAAAATTTTAATGCTCCTTTGAATGACCATAGTGCTTTGAGTCCTTTTATCTCTTCCGGGCCAATGAGTATACATTGTCCGGGCTTTGAAACTAAGGAAAGAGCTTGAAGAAGCAGCTGTGTGGAAGTCAACTTTTAATAAAGATCCTGAAAATACTCAATTGGACAAAAACCTAACATTTTTTCTCAACTGTAACTAAAACATAGACAAATTTACAGCTTATGATATCAAATTTAAGTTAAATTTAAATGTCCCTATATAACTGTAGACCAGTTACATTTATTTGCTGTGATCTATTTATGTTTTCCAAAAGTCACATTCAGCCTGCATTATCCTATTTATTTGCATGTATATTTATTTCGGAATGTGTCAGTAATCATATATCCTTTTGTGTATTTACTTACGTCTAGTCATTGATAGTGAATTGTAATTTTATTATATTCTTTACATAACGTGTTGAGCCTGTATTGTAGCTATAGTGCATGTTTATTTATTTTGTAATGCGCCTGTTATCATCTATCATTATTATGTATGTGTAGTCTGCTAACTCACAGCTGAATTCTTGAATGTAATTATTATTATTATTATTATTAATTATTCTCATTGTAAATTGGCTATGCCGTTGATACATAAAATAAAATTTGCTTCAGTCTTTGTTACCCGGATTGTATTTGAAATAAATCATTTTTTTTCTTTAAAACTCCAAGACACTTAACTTTTATGATAATTGAAAATGTTGAAACAAATTTATTGTTTGGTTATTTATTGTTAAAATTTTGTTGTTTATTCATGTGAGTGTTTGAACAAGACGCATTTAGTTATAGAAAAGAGTTATAGCGGTAACAAGTGTTTTATATTGGAAAAAGTGTGCATTTTATGTTCCATACAATTCAAGAAACCGTGTCTTAATGTGGAGAAATATAAAAGATTTCTTAACAAGTAAAGATCCATCTTACGTTACTGTACGTTTATGTTGAGGAGCCTACTCAAGTCACCTTTACTAAGACTGTTTTATGTACTTTGTAATAAAAATTCGTCTTAATTTCAGGGAAGTTTTGCATGTCAGTTTTATGCCTTAATGTTTCTGTCTGCTTTTACGCCTGAAGTACTGAAATAGTATGTGATGATATATCAAACTTTGTTTGTAAGATTTTATTTACAATTGAAAGAGTCGAGAGCCACAGCAATTTCTCTAAAAAAGGATGGTGCTTTTTGTTACGTTTGATGTCGAAAATGGATTCAACTCTGCGATATGGGTCGATGTGCGAACGTTTTGAGCGACACCTTCTGAATTCCAGTGTCTTCAGTACTACTTGCAGGCAAAGAACTTTGCGTATGACACCAAAGATGGACAGCGGGCAATGGGTGTTACATATGATACCACGCAGTGCACGATAGTAGGCCCGGACCTTTGGAAACTTACCTCCGAGAGCCTCGATGCGAGATGCCTGAAGAGAGACGTTTTAGTTTGGTACGCCGATGACGTTGCAGCGCTCATCGTTGAACGAAATGTTGAGCTCACCCAGTGAAAGCTGAATCAAGGCATGCGCGTTGTCAACGAATCGATAAATAACTTCTTGATTAGCATTATACGTGCTGGTATTGATATTTAGGTTGAAATAATAAAACGTCTTCCAACACTACTCGATATATTTACACTTATACTGTAATATTTTACAAGACGGTAAATATATATCAAAGATTTTATAATGGCGATCGATTTCGACCAGTCACACCGGTCATCATCAGGCCCAATCAGAGGCTGAGAGAATCAATATGGCGTCCTTGCTTAAATACTATTGGTGCAGGAAGTTCATTGAAATGGCAAAACGCCTCTCCTGTTTTTCTAAACCCGTGCGTACGTCTGTCAACAGGAAGGTGAACTTTAAGTTAAATGGAATTAAGAAAAGTTGGCAAGCAATATTGGAAGTCTCTAGACCTTTCACAATGGATGAGCTTAATGCGACGATTGTATACATAAAGTTATCAGCAGGATTGGATAAAATCTTCCCGGAGTTTATAAAATACTCGGGTAAAAAGGCAAGACAGTAGCTTCTTGCAGTTTTTGACACCATAATGGAAACCGTCGACTTGCCTGGTATATTTAGAAAATCCAAAATAATAGTTGTCTTCAAGCCCGGTAAAGATCCAAAACTGTCCGAAAGTTACTGACCCATAGCCCTTCTTAGTGTCTGTTATAAGCTGCTCGAGAGGTTGATATACAACAGAATCCTCCCTGTTCTCGATTCTAGCATCCCTTCAAACAAGCTTGGTTTAGACCTGGGCGCAACTGTTGTGACCAGGTTCTAGCTCTTACTTCTTTTATCTAGGATGGGTTCGAGAGAAGAATGGAAACCTCAGTTGCTTTCTTAGATCTTACTGCAGCTTATGACACTGTCTGGAGAAAATGCCTTCTTATTAAATTTTACAACCTGATTCCTGGCCCTTCCCTGTTGCGTCTACTCAACTCAATGCTCTCCAACAGAATCATTAAAGTATGTTTGGGACGCAAGGAAAGTAATTTTAGGCAACTAAAGGATGGCCTGCCACAGGGGTCAGTGCTCGCCCCACTGCTGTTCAATGTGTATACAGCCGACATTCCTGACACTCGCTCTTCAAAGTTCGTTTACGCAGATGATATAGCTCTCTGGCTTACCAGCACCAGGAATTTCAACAAGCTAAGGAAACACTAACAAATGACATCACGACCCTCGGCGAATACTTTAAAGCCTGGAAGTTAAATCCAACCCCAACAAAAATCTAGGTTTCTTGCTTCCACTTGAACAATAGAATGGCCCACCAAAAGCTTAAAATTGTATTTGACGGTGTTTAGCTAAAGAACAATGAACACCCACAGTACCTGGGGGTCACTTTAGATTGGTCCCTGACATTTAAAAGCCACCTACAAAAGACAGCAGCCAAGGTGAGAACCAGGACTAACATTGTCCATCACCTTGCTGGCTCCACATTGGGAGCTAACGCACAAGTTCTGCGAACCACTGCTCTGTCCCTAGTTTTCTCAACTGCTGAATACTGTGCTCCCGTGTGGTTGAACAGTGTGCATGTCAGAGATATCGACGTCCAGCTAAACAGGGCTATGAGAGCCATTAGTGGTACACTCATGGCAACCCCCGTCCCCTGGCTCTCGGTCCTCTGTAATATCACTCCACCTGAAACCAGACGTTCATTATTTCTTTGTTTTGATTTTTAAGTATATAAGACCAATGTTAAAAAATTTTCAATTTCCATCAAAGATTATAAAGAGATAAGTATTTTTCCTGACATAGAGGCCTGTATTTATATTATTTTTATCCCATAACTAAGTTATTTTCCAGGTTTGAAGAAAATCGATCAAGCCGTTTTGGAGATCCGTGAGAAAACAGAACATACCTTACTCATATTAGAGTATAGGATAAGTGGAACAGACAACAATAAACCGTTATCCCCTGATGCGAATTTTTCCATTATAAATGGGGAAACACTTTAACTTTTAAAATAAAAATATACATTTTCTTTAATAAAAAGCTTAACAGCTAAATACCGTTGAATGTTTTCTTTGTTTATTTATTTATTTATTTATTGGCAATGAACGGCATACGCCAGTATACAAAAAAAAATTACAGTTAATGATACAATACAATTCATCAATAACACATTTGAACAATAACTTACATTAATACATTTCAGTATTCAAGATGGCATATTAGAAGAAAATTTACTTTCAAGAAATTACATGCAGAATATTATTATGAACAAGTGAAGACATATTTCTTGAGTGAAATTAATCCAAACATAACAATACAATAATAGCAGCAAAAATACCAAGATAATAAATACAAGCTTCAAGAATTTTAACATGTCAAAAATTGTCAGAGAGACATATTGCAAGACTTTGGCATTGATGAGGGCAGAATTTACACTTAATATGCTTGACTAGAGACAGAGAGATAAAATATATTGAAAAAATGCAACAGTAATAAATATTATCAAAAAACAACAACAAAAATATATATCTCAACAATAACAGGCTTATATAGTAACAAAAACAACAATAACAATCAAAATACAAGCAACAATAAATTAGGTATTCACAAAGACAGAAAAATAGACTTCAGGCGGTAACTACTGTCATTGAAAAAATCAAAGTGTGGGGAAAGCAGGTTACCCAGTCTGTGCAATCTTGGGATAACACCGTTCATTTCATAATTTGTTGAAGCGGGGCGTTGCCTGAACAGACAACGCCCAATTTTGTTTCAGCAAGTTTTCCCCTAAGATTGTTTATTAACCAATTCCAGGAAGCAGGGGATGATCCCGTGATGTAGGGGTGCGCAGGTGGAGCGGCGGACAAAGCCCTTTCTGGATTAAACTTATAACCGCCCTCTCATTAACAGGTTTTAGGTGTAAAACCGACTATGCGCTAAAAACTACGACTAATCATTTTTAAAATTTAAAACTATGTTTATCATTGTGATTTTTTATAAATATCTCTTGGTAATGGCTTGTTAATTATTTCGTGCACTACATTATTTATTTTTTTAACTTGAAAGACAAGTCACAAAAAAGTTCTGTCTTAATACTAATGAATAATTGTAATAAAAAAGGAAATATTTATTATCTCTAAGACAATTCCTATAGGAATGACAAAGACACATTTTGTTTCTTTACACTACCTGGTGTCCACAAATGATAAGTACAATTTCAATAATAAACCACCCCGTTATTTCTCGACGTTCGATGTTCTAGCCAACTTGGTTGTGCTGACTGAATGAAGGAATTTTGTTTTATCAGTCATTTTAGCGAATGTGTTCATTTTGTCAATATTATGGTTTAAAATAAAAAAAGTTATATTAAAATATATATACAGTGTGTTCATTTTTTTATGCTCACCATTGGGATCTCCCAAACTATAAAAGTTACAGCAAAGGTCAAATTAGCAAAGTAGTGCGGAATTATAAGCTGAACAAAATGATGTGGAAAAATCCCAGATATTTCTACTGGTTCGTTCGCTGTGCTCGAAAAACTGTTTTTTGCTCAAATCTTCTTTTGCCTATAACTTTGTTGTTTGTTGAAATACAAAAAAACTTTTGGGATTAAACTTTACTGAAATTTTACGTTGATTAATATTAACTAAAATTTTTTACTTCAAACCATTTTTGAGATATTTTAGACAAGTTGATTATTTTTAATGCAAGTGTGTATTTTTTTCATCATCATAAAAAAGAAATATTTTTTTCTGATCACGAAAATACCAAGTATGGCATATTTATTTACCATAATAAAGTTTTATGGAAAAAGGTTTTTTGTATTTCAACAAATAACAAAGTTATAGGCAAAAGAAGTGTTGAGCAAAAAACAGTTTTTCGACCACGGCGAACGAACCAGTAGAAATATCTGGGATTTTTCCACATCATTTTGTTTAGCTTATAATCCCGCACTACTTTGCTAATTTGACCTTTGCTGTAACTTTTATAGTTTGGGAGATCCCAATGGTGAGCATAAGAAAATGAACACACTGTTTTAAGGATTATTAATCACATTTAATAAGCCTTAGCTAATAAGAAAGCGATGAATGACATGTGTTTGGAAAGATAAAACTTTAAGCTCAAGTGAGTAGTAATTTAAATTTTAATGTTGGCTGTGTGTTATATACTCTAAAATTACGGCTTACTTCAGTTAATGGTGTAATGTAACAAATAGGCCTAGCCTAATTTTGACACTATCATTTTGTTTGTTTACCTAATATTGCATTTCAATAGGCCTAGCCTATGGGTTTATTTCATAATATTGTTAATTTATCTAATATAATATCACAATAGGCCTAGCCTAGGGAACATAATTTGTTTTTCATAAATGAAAATAATTGCCAAACGTAGCAGTAAAAGTAGGCCTAGCCTAGACAAATTTGGTCAGAGTTGTTAATAGATAGACTAGATTGGATTTCTGTGGTATGAACATTTTATTAGTTGAAAGTATGATGAATTATTAGTTGTTAATTGTAAATATTAGCATAAACAGTTATATTTAATTATAAATGGTTTGTAAATATTGTATTGTACTTACAGCAGACGATAGGTTATGTCAACATAGGAATTGTAATAATGAGTTGATAGATTTGTAGAAATAGATTAATCATTTCATTACAATATTTAATAAGTCAAAATAATACAAACAAGATAGATAAGAACACATATTATTGTATTTAGACAATAATTTATTAGATGTTGACATTAGTTCGTCGGCAGAATCGCCGTCAGCTGTTGTGGCGCCGTCAGCTGTTAAGCGGTAACAATGAACGGACCGGTGTCGCTATCCCAGTCACGTGACACCTTGGCTGGCTCCGCGGGTATATATTTGGCGGCCCAGCGGCAGCTTAACACTTGCTCCGCGCGGTCGCTGCGTGCACGTCTTCGGACTGTGCTGTGGCTGGCTCGTAGGGTTGTTAGGGGTCGCTGCGTGCACGTCTACGGACTGTGCTGTGGCTGGATAGCTTAGGGATGTTAAGCTAATTGAGGCATTGTATGTTATTAGTAATTGATTATTGGTGAGTTAATTAGGAAGTAACTTTTGGAGAAATATTTATTGTAAAATGTGTATTGTTTATTACAGAAACGTTAAATAAAAGGTCAGTACAATTTATTCTGTCTTATTCTTTCAGTTTAAATTAATACAGTAAAATAATAAAAGTTTTCATTGTCCAGATCATTTTCCTAGGCTTTCCCCATTTTCAATTAAACATTTACACTTTACATGAACACTTACACTTTACACGGCTGCGTGTCACGTCTTCGGACTGTGCTGTAGACCGAACTCTAACATTTACACTTTACACGGCTGCGTGTCACGTCTTCGGACTGTGCTGTGGACCGAACTCTAACACCTACACTTTACACGGCTGCGTGTCACGTCTTCGGACTGTGCTGTGGACCGAACATTAACATCTACACTTTACACGGCTGCGTGTCACGTCTTCGGACTGTGCTGTGGACCGAACACTAACATCTACACTTTACACGGCTGCGTGTCACGTCTTCGGACTGTGCTGTGGACCGAATACTAACACCTACACTTTACATGGCTGCGTGTCACGTCCTTGGACTGTGCTGTGGTCTAACACTTACAAAAACAATAATCACACAAATTTTCCTTTCAATTGGATCAGCCTTGGCAAAGAACCGCCCTTGAGATCTCATTGCTCAGAGTTTTAAGAGCTAGTTTGAGGCATCACAAGTGAATAAAAATAAAATATATACAAAAAACCTCTAAGGTAATATTACAATGGTTAAGATGTTTTATGGCTTTCTTACACTCAGACATAATTTTTAATTTAAGTAGGAAGTATAATATCGACGAAAATGAACTCAGTCGGCAAAAAATGTCTAGTAATGAAAAAAACTTTGTTATTTACTCAGTGCAACACATATTATGATAGAGACATTAGTCTTGAAATATAAAAGGCTACCAATCATTGTGAACACTCTGTATTTCAAAAATACTGTTTGTTAAATTGTGTATTCTAATTAAAGTAATGTTTAACAATTTATAAAACGGGTGTATTTCAAAAGGTAAATTTTATTCTAAGATATTTTACTATAATAGTTCATACGGGTTTTATACTCCATCCAAAACCTTATTTGAAGCTTTAGTATTGCAGGAGGGCTCTTGATAGTGCGCAATACAAAACTCTACAACAAAGGGAAGCCCAGCATCAGCAGCTGATGACAAGTTGTATTGTTGGTGTTCAATATCACCGTATTTTGCAGCCCTTCAAAGTGGGAGATGAACTGCCACATGCATCGCGTTGGGGGTGAGGGAGAACAAAGTTGATCACGTTACGTATTGTCATTCCTTTATTTCAAATTTTATTTTATGTTCATAAATCTTTTGTATTGACTTTTAGACTAAACGATCTCCAAATAGCATAATAATCCTTGTTGTGCTTGTAAAGTAGTCTGAGCACAATAAGTTGTTATAAATATAATGTGGAGAACGTAAATAACGTACGATCATGCAACCCATGGCACTTCGAAGGAGGTTTATGTCCATGTAGCTCTAGCACGCTTCACTTAAGGGCAAGTCCCACAGGACTTACAGCTCTTCTTGGCTCTAATGTTAACTGACAAATACATCTTTCAATTTATGAATAAAGTAAATTAACAAACTAAAATTGAGTTTGTTTACAAAGCAGTTATAGTTTACTGCTTTACAAAGCTTGACTTTGCCTGATCATATTTGAAAACAACTTGTAAATCAAAGTCAAAGAACCACAGAAAAAAGGTAATTTTATGAAATACATATAGGTAAATATATTTTGAAACGAATAGAAAAAATGGAAAAATTAAAGAGCATATTGATAATTTAAAAATGTTTCGGTAATAATATTAAATCATTTTAACACGTTTATGTTTGAAATTAAAGCATTAATGTAGACTGTCATAATTTTGTTTCCAAATGCATCATACCTTGGATTAAAAACTATTTTGTTAATTTTATTCCTCGCCTACTTGATTTAATTTATTTCGCTTCTTTCTTCTTTCTTCTTGCCATACGGGGAAAGTACAAAGGTTTTATCCACCCATCTGTCAAAATTATAATAAAGTAACTATTTATCAATAATTTTTATCTACGAAATTAACTGGCAGTAGTCTATAGTATAGTGAAAGCTATAATAACATGCAGTTACGACTAACTGTAAAACATAAAAATTATCTTAAAATAATTTATTGTTTAAGTATAATCTCTGTATTTTACGCCATGAAAATCGTATTACTTCAACATTATTATTGGGTTTTACTTCATCCTAAAACCTTATCCTTATTTTCTGAATCGAAAAGTTGACAAAGTTAGACAAAATTTAATTGATTAAACATAGGAAGTATTTTCATACGATACTTGTCCGATATGTTCTTTCATGACTTCGTTGAGCATATTTTATGTTGCTTAGACAACACGATGTAAAACAGTTTTGAAATGAACATTTCAAAACTGATATTAGTCATGATGGGTCTACAAACGGAATAGGTAAGTGTCTCTCTCTGGGGTTTCAGCTCAATTCCTAATCAGCATGTACAGCTCTTTTACCATTAGTAATGAAAATAGAGGCTAGTACACATCAAATTCTAATGTATTACATATATGACGAAAATGGCGGATAAGAAAATAGGTAATGATAATCAATGATGAATGTGACAAAAATATCAGTTTTTCAATTGCCAAATAGTATACCGAAATATGAACTTGCTAGACTAGCACTACTATTTTAGGCATTCGATTTTTTTTAAATAATGTCAAGGCTTAGACTATTATCGAGATATTAACTTTGAATTCAAGCAACATACATATCTATTTCCATTCTAGTAACGTCCTGACCTAAGATAAAGATATTGTGAAAATAATTCGACCAATATCCGCAAATTGGGCTGCCTAGGGTTGATAAAGTGAGTTGCCCCGCAACGCAGATCTAGGGTGAAAAATGGATTCCACCTGGGCCCGGGACTGAAGTGCTTCACGGGGGAGTTACGACAATCCAAAACGGATATCTAAAAGGCATTTCTGAATAAAGTTACTAGTGATACCAACCTGCTTACGGAATAACTGAACTAAGTAGTATTGAACGAGTTATCTACTGCCAAATTCGTTTTGGGTTTGTATAACACTAACTTGGAAAAAATTTACGTTTAGGGAAAAAATATTACACTGTTGCCAAAGTAAAGGGTCTAAACAATCGGATGTTAAATTTTATTTGTTTGAATCACATATGATAACATAGTGCATTTGATTGTCTGAAGAAAAAACTATTGAACGAATTGTTGTCATTTTGGTGCCAGTGGCCTTTGATGATAGGGAAAATATGGAGTCCTATGGAAAATGCTTTATAACACCACAAAATGAAAATTAAACCTTATCTACACCATTCTCAGACGGTATTTTTCTGATTTATTTAATACTACAAGGGATCTATTCGCTACATTGGAATTTTACACCACTGCTGAAGATTTTGTAAACATAGCAGAACACTAATATTTTACGATGAATAGAGTTAGTAAAGGATGAATGAAAAAAAATATTGACAATTGATGGTTGAACAAAATATTGGTTACCACAGTATAGATAATTTTTTGTTATGATTTCATATTGAAAGTAATAGACTATGCCTACTTTGTTTTCTTAAAGTTTTAAATATATTTTTCATGAAGCTATATAATTTATTAAACCCTCTTTTCGAAGTTCTTTAGGGCTCCAACCCACAGGACTCCAAATTTACTTATTTAAGGGCCTCAGGGGTTGGAATTTGACATGGATGTTCCTCTTTGCTCATTCGTTCTCATTAAGAAAAGGTTTTGCAAAATTCCTTCAGAGTTCTATTCACATTACTTAATTGTTTTAATATAATTTTCAAAGAAGAAGGCTTATTTGCTCTTTAAAAACATTTTAGGCTATTACCTATAAAATCAATCCAATCACGGGCGAAGCCAAACGGGCTATAGCCAGTCATTCTACAAATTGTTTCAGAACTCCCAGCCAATATTTTAGAGCATTGTTACTGGGTTAGAAACATATCTAAATTTCATGTTGAAAGTGTCCGGAAGTGTTTAATTACTCACACGGACACCATTTAGTTTATATTATGTAGTCATTTTTATTTCCGTAACGAATGGTTGTATTCAGTTCATATTTTGTATAAATCTTTATCATACCAATGTACATTTCCAGAAAAAAATTTCCACTTTATATTTAAAAAATGGCAGCTATTTTCAATTTTCAAACTCAAATATCTCAAAATCAGTAAATTTTATAACAATTTTAAAGGACACAACAAAGTTGACACATTAAATTGTGTAACCAATGGTATCAAGTCTTTAAGGATCTGACACTAAATAACAGATTTGTTGAGTATTTTCTTCATAAAAACATTGATTTTGCTGTTAAAATGGCCTTAATTTGCATTAATTTTAATGCAAAATCAATGTTTTTATGAAGAAAAATCTCAATAACTCTTGTATTTGTAATCATATCCTTACAAACTTGGCACTATTGATTAGATAATTTAATTTTTTAACTTTTTTGTGTCCTGTAACATTTTTATAAAATGTACGGATTTTGAATATTTAAGTTAGAAAATTTGAAATGGCCGCCATACGGTGGAAGAATTTGATTTTTATCCTCAAAATGAATATTGGTATGATAAAAATTCGTACCAAATATGAACTGAATTCAACCATCCGTTATGGAAATAAAAATTATTACGTGAAATAAAGAAAATGGTCGCTGTGTAAGTAACTAAAGACTTTCAGACAGTTTAAATATGATATTTAGATATGTTTCTAACAAATTAACAATGTCCTAAAATATTAGTTGGGAATTCTTCAGCAGCCTGCATAAGAAGAAGTTATTATTTAATTCTTAATTCAATACGGTAGTTAAAGAAATAATAAAGATACTAGCTAACTGTTATCATCAAAATAATTCTCTGAAGAATTTTTATTTAAACAATGACATGCCATCTATTGAATTGAGAATAATATTTAGTTTAACTTTTGTCTTATTTTTAAGCTACAATCCAACTAATAATTGAATGCAATTTGATCAAAACAATATATTAATGCGATGAAACAAAACTATCAATTCACCGGTCACACTCAGTCCTTCATAAATGCCATAGTCGGCATCAGGTGTGAAGGTATATTGTTGAGGGTCGCCGCAACGGCCAGCAATGCAGATTGGCATGCATGATGCACACTTTGATTCCAACTGTGGTTTCCTCCATGTACTCTAGAAGATTAGTTTATATTTGCTACTTTACTTAGCTATTGTGGATACCATCAGTTTCCTTGTTTTTGTGTTCTATGTTGTATTAAGGTTAAGGTTTTTGTTTGTACATTAGGTATACATAATGAATACTGTTGTATAAAGATTGTGATAGAGTGCAAACATGAATGTGCCCAATCCCATACAACAGTCATTCCAGTTAGCTCTGGTTGCTCCCATTTTGCCAATAACCATAGTTTCTGATGCTCAAGCCCTTGGGGAGTCAAAAGTCGCTCATCTCAATTAGCACTATTTCCCCCTCCACAATGCAACAATATCCACAGTGGGTTATTGTTATCTGCTCCATTTGTGCTTATGTTACACTGGTCTGTCAAGGGAAATCATATATTAAAACGTATTTCCCTTATTATTGTTCAAATTAGGTTCCTTCTTCACTTTGTACCAAAATGTGAATGTACGGTTCTTGTATTTTTTATATTCAATAGAAAAAGGTAATAAGTGTGTTGGTTTCTCAACCTGCCAAATGATTTGAAGGATATTTTAATATTATGTTGAATAATAATTACTGACAAATTTTTTTATTTAAATTTTGAAGCCATAAATACAATTTTATAACTATGGAAAATGTATAGTATGATACTTAAGGTATAGAGTACATATTGTTTTACATTAAAACTATGTTTTTGTAAAGTAATGTTCATTATAGTTATGTATTACTTGTGAAAATAAAAGTTAGTTAACGTATTCAGAAATAATACAACCAGTCCACTTATATTATAGGACCACTTATATTACCTTGCCAACAATTATAAAGGTTTTCCACTGAAATATTATTGGATTATAAATATTATTTTCTTAATTTTTAATTTTACATTTTACAATTTTTTACTTTAATAATTACTATTCCCTCGATTTCTAAGCCATTAAACATCAAGAGAAAATCTGAAAATAACTGCAGGCCATTAAATAATGTTCATGCCTTTTCCCTCCGGTTGTTGAAAGTTAAGCAGAACTTTTTTGAAAGGAATAACTTTTTGTGAGATCTAAGAGCAATATCCTACTTAAGATTGTTGGCTCCTTAAATTTTCTTTTGTTTTAGTGATAAATGTAAGCGTGGGTTTGCATACAGTACAGATTGTCATTATCCAAGATCCACCGGCAGTTTTAGCGAATATGAAATTTTAGGGAATACGCTAGTACGGTGTAGCCATGGTAAGACCTAAGCCCGCGACCACTTTACTTTCTTATTTTGAGGTGCCCAGAAGCCAAAAACACCATTCGTTCATTTTCGGATATATATTAATTAAAACACGTGGGGTATTGTCATTGAAACACCTCCTATGATATTTATCATTATCCTATACTTTAAAACAAGCAATGTTTGCATGGGCAAACTTTTTTCGCTCCTATAATTTTTTTTTTTTTTTTTTTTTAATATGGGGGTTTTGGCTACGAGAAATCGATTGGAGATGGTCCCATAGCTGGGAAAAATCCGGTTTTGCGCTAGTCCTTCAAAGCTCCAGCATGTTATCCTTATGGAGATTTTTAAATTGAACAAAAATCAGCTGATAACTGTATATATAAACCAATGTGTCATATCTTTAAATGAAAATTATACCAAAGTGCAGCACCATTCGGCCTAGCGAGTGAGCGAAGCGAACGAGCTGGTCTTAAAAATAAAGAGGGCTAGTGAGTGGAGCGAAGGAAATTGTGTGAGTACGAAAGTAATAATTTTACCGAGGTTAAGCTCGGTCCCCCTGGTACTATGTGTTAAATGTTTTGTTATTGATTTAAAAATTAAATCAATTAAATAATTGTCAAACAGATGTGAAAATCACTTTGTACAGAAGTCAACTAAAGAACTCTTTGCTCACCGCAAAGGATAATAGTCCAAGAAACGCAGTCGGAATTATAATTCGTCTTTGAATCTCCGTAATGACATGTTTTGCCACCTCCTTTGATTATTTACGTCGCTGCAGCCATTGTTGGGTTTCTTTGAATCAAACGCGGGGACCGAGAACTCAACTTTAATAATTATTTAAAACTCAACTTTAAGGACATGGATTTTGTGATATTAACCACAGAAAATTATTAGAACCGCTCCCAACTACACTTGCAAAAAACAATTTTATTAGCTTTAATTGTTTATTAACTTTTTTGCCTTTTTCCCCTATTTCATAAATGCAACACACTACATTACTGTACCCAACACCAATACAATACAAATTCCAATTCACGTTTCAAGTTGCAACTGAATAATCAAAGCGACAAATTATATAAACTTCAAAAGGGTTTTGAAGAGTTATATGAATGTGTTGTTAATAGCATCCACCAAAGGTTTACATATGTTTGGTTTACATAATCAAACTTATGACTTTTATGATGATATTAGGATGTCTAACTAACAGTCTTTAATACATATAAAGAAAAATATTCTAAATGTCAGAAAAATACAGCATATATCATATTATATGTTGTATATTATACATATATTATATAATAATCTATACTTATTTAATACGCTAAGGGTTTTTTTGTCTTGAGAACTTCTCCTACAATTCTCAACCAATTTTCAAGTTTTTGGTGTCGTTGGATAGGGCTTAGTCTGAAGTTGTTTCCTCCAAAAATTGATGAAAATCGGACTGAAAATAAGGACGCTATCCAAAAATTAAATTTGAAATTTTCCCATTAGAATAACATTGAGATTGGTTTGAGCATTTTAAACATCTGTTTACGTGCAGCTGTAGTTTTTGGTGATCACTGATATGCACAATATTGGATTGGTCGGGTTTAATTGATCTTCTTACTCTAACTAAATGTAACTTTAGTATTGTATGAAAATAAATTGCTCAATGTTGAGCAACACGTGCACTAGTTCTAATTATTCACATAGAACTCCAGGGCTACACCATTTCAACTCAGGGAACCACAGGTTTTCAAAGTTCCAATGTTAATCTTATGGACAAAGGAGAATTGAATGAATCATTAGTCATCTGTTGTAAAAACAACTGCTAGAAAAACAGGAAAAACAGATGTTATAACTCTAAAATCTTTTAAGCTTCTTAGGTCCAGATCAACTGAAATTTTGATCGAAGTGTAAAAATCAGGTAATAATAACACGAGCAAGTAAACACCATCTCATTATTTTTGTTTCTTCTATAAATTTTATAAATCACGAAAATCGTGAAAGTCCTATTACTTGGAGGAAGTTCAAGTTTGTTTCTCTCTCCCTCTCAATATTTAAAATAAGCTTACAAGGGATGGAAGCCGGATTAGGAGCTATCAAGCTTATCCACACCTGTGGTGGGCCGTTACACGGTGAACATTTATTAAGCTTTCCAGAGAAGGGTTGCTTATAATCAGGAAAGAATACTGCAATAAATTGCCCAATCTTGCTTTATTGCAAGTATCTTTAAACGTTAGTACTTATACAGACAAATATTGGAAAAAATAAACAAATTGGCAAACAAAACCAAGGCTATCTGGGCAACAATAAGAGAAAATGTAAATTGTAAAGAAAACATAACCAAAGAAATAAAGCTCAATAACGGGCAAATAGTAAGTTACCCGACCACAGTAGCTAACATGTTCAACAACTTTTTTGTAAACGTGGAGCCTCGACTGGAATAGTCCCAAGTTCATTAATTTGTCGCAATATAATAAGAGACTCACTTTTCCTTCATAAGACCGATGAAGAAGAATTTGAAAGTGCAATCATAGCATAAAAAAACAAAAAAAATCGGCAGGTGCAGACGAAATGTCAGCCTCAATAGTTAAGGATGGTGCAAATATAATATCCAAGCCCCTCAGCCACATAATAAATATTTCATTTATAACTGCAAAATTTCCAAACTTACTGAAGTCATCAATAGTAAAGCCCATTTAAAAAAAAGAAACAATAGAATCGGTGACAGTTTTAGACCAATAACACTAATTTCCACAATGTCAAAAATATTTGAAAAAAAACTACACTAAGGAGATTAACGGCATTTTGAGATAAAAATCAAATTTTATTTCATAACCAGTTTGGGTTTATCAGAGCAGTCTACTACCTCTGCTATGTTCTCCCTGATATCCAACGTGGTGAAGGCCCTAGACTCAGGTGAAAAATCAATAGGCATATTTTTTTACTTGAGCAAGGCCTTTGATACAGTAAACCACACTCTGCTCATAGAAAAACTTAGCTTGATAGGAGTGAGAGGGCTGGCACTTGATTGGTTTGCTTCCTATCTGCAGGGAAGAGAGCAGGTTGTCCAAATAGAGGGGGTGGATGATTCTCGTTGCGCTTGACCATTTGTTTTCGCTCAGGGAATCACTTCTTGAGGAGTTCCTCAAGGATCCGTTCTTGATCCCGTGCTGTTTTTAATCTATATTAAGAAACTGCCAGCATGCGTAGGAACCGGTAGGGTCTGCTTTTTCGCTGATGACACTTCCGGTAACCCTATCCGGCTCAAGTGTAGAAGATTTGGAAATAAAAACCTTTGTTGAGGCATGCAATCTGAAGCAGTGGTTTGATTCAAATCTGTTGAGTCTCAACTCAAACAAAACCCAATTTTTGAACTTTTCTATCAGTAAAGACAACACACAAGCCTTCTTTTCAATGATGTTCATCTAGAATCATAAAACGAGGTTAAATTTCTAGGCCTATCACTGGATAACCAGCTTCGTTTTCACAACCATATTGATGCGGTGTGCCGTTGTCTGAGCACATTATGCATATTCATCTTGGGGCGACTTTCTAAAATTTCTGGCCTAGATGTTCTTTTGATTGTTTACTATGGCGTTCTCTATCCTCATTTGGTACACCGATATGGGGTTGTGAAAGTCAAAGAACCCTCTTCCTGGTCCGTTTGCAAAAGAAAGCGATTAGGGCCATTAACATGATTGATCGCAGTACATCATGCAGAGAGTTTTTTCGTTCTTCAGAAATATTAACCTTTCCATCAATCTATATATTAGAGACCCTCACCTTCTAAAAAAATGACTTCTCTTCTTTCAATACTGGATCTTCAGTTTGCTTCTACGCCTTGCGTAGTAGTTTTAACTTAAAATTTCCCAGGCATTGTACAACTTTCTTCAATAAACATCTTCTGTATAACGGAGTCCGCCTTTTTAGTTCTCTTTCACACAATTTTCAGGTTTAGTCAAACCCAGCTACCTTCAAAAAGCGATTGAAAGCAATGCTCTTTTCAGCCTGCTACTACAGTGTTTGGGAATTTAATGCTGACGGGAGATAATGTATTGAACTAAATACATGATGTAGTAGTTTATTTGGATTGTTTTATTCAAGAGAGTATTGTTATTGTTTTATTGCATTTGAAAGTGTATTTTTATTTTGACATAGCCAATGCATCTTTGTAATGTCACTTCTGGCCAAATAAATGACTTATGACTTATACAGTTATTAGTTTTCCCAACTTTTCTCATCATTTGTAAAAAAGTATAAATACAGTCGGATTAGATGGAAAATGTGTACATTGCAGCCTACAAATGAGAAAACCACATTTGAAATCAAAACATACACAATGCAGAACAATCAGCTAAGCTTGTGGGCAGCCCAGACCATAAACCATCTGTCATTACTCCCACCCCTTGCTGTATCATTTGGCATGTATGACTGATGGCCATTTGCGTTTAAACAAAAATATTAAAGGAAAACGATTCATATTGTTTTAATATTATTTGGAAATATAAAATTAACTGATTTGTATTATTGGCATTATTAAAACGGATAAAAGAAAAAAAACGGTTTCTCATTTTGTTTATGAGCCTTATTTAGTCTTAAACTGTTTGGTGTTGATTCAACATTGTATTACCTTTGAGGAGTTTAACACATAAAAAATATTATTTTAATTGAATTTGCTTTCTCAACTTGAATAACTGCTTTTGAGTAAATATAAAAACTTGTTTTTACACATATAACTTTATAAAAACGGCCAAATGTCAGCCCATTCTCTTAAACAAACATGTACAGTAGACTACGTGTTTAATATTAATTCAAGTATCAAGAAGACCTCGATAGTAATAGAGTGAGTTAGTTTCATTATTTTAATCAATCCTAACTCCCAACTCCTAAATCCTAATTCCAACTACAAAATAACTGTTTATAACGTAATGAAACACTTAACCTGTTTAAGAAGTCCACATTAATGGTGAGTGTAAAGCCGGTCAACGGTTGAATTGTAAATGTACTATGTGTAGACTAATTACCAGCCGACGTTTGTTTGTTGACTTTCCAGAGTTTAGAGAAAATTGTTTACAGTCGATCTGATTACAATGGAAAGCCAGAATAATAGTTTGGAATGGCATGGAATTTTGTGATAGTGGAGGAAATAGTCGTAATAATTGCGAATTCCAATGACAGTAAAATCAACAAATACGGATAAACCACTCTTTTGACTTGTAGGCTACATACTGGGGATGGACGATATAAGCGAACATGGGGGATGGAAAGTGTTAAAGTGTATCCTTGAAGTTTTTTATTTGCCTTGACAGTAATTTTTTTAGGAAATTAGGTAAATTTAAAAGTTTGACACCATTAAAAACTGAAATTAAGGAATTGTAATGAATGCCAATTTTACATTATGTATTTATCGTTGTATGTTCAATATTACTGGATCGTTATGTTATTCCCTGGAATTTCAACACAACTAATTGAAGAAGAGTAACTGAATAGAATTTTTGTAAATAAAAGGGGTTTTTGGTAGGTTTTATCTACTTTGTTAAGATTTCCAATTATTTTGTTTTAATGGAATTGTTCATTGTTTTCGATGATCTACTGCACATTTTTTATTCAGTTTATCCATTTATTTTTCATATATTTATTAATAATTATTTTATAATTTTAAGTAAATACTCATACAATACCTACATAATAAATTTATTCACAACTCCATTAACCTTTATAGATTTCGATGGAATTAGGAAGGGGGTTTGGAGAAAGAGTCTCTGAAAACGAGCCGTAGGTGAATATATTTTCATTACTTAGATTGAGTTAGTTGCATAAGTTCAAATTTAGGTTATTTCTTCAGTCGTGGGAGTTAATTTATGTTGTAAATAGATGACAAACTCATTTATTTTGCTATTTTGCTCATTTACAAACTCTTATATTTATATGTATTCTGCTCATTATATGCGACTTAAACAACAACTAACGAATTTCTGGGCAACCACTAAGGGGGAATGGGGGCGGAGCCCCCATCGAGCCCTAGGCGAGTCCTAAGTCTATGGCCACACGAACGTTTCTTCACGTACAAAGGCAGCCTGAAAACCCGCGAGAAATAAGAGCATCATGAAATGTAAATTGTATGCCAGACGCAGAGTGCATTCCTGCCGCAGTGTTTATATAATAATTGAATTATAAATTCAAGCAGAGCAAAAAACTAATTTGAATTAGATTAATAAATATAAATAGAGCCACCACAGTTCTGCTTCACAAATTTGACATTTTTAAATGGAGGACTTTTGTTAGTGTAAGTAATTTTGAACTACATTTGTGCATTGTGCAACATACATTTAAAATTATTTTACCATTTAACAAATTGTTTTATAAAGTAATATATGATTATCAATAAAACGACTAGGAACAAAATAAAGTAAAAGTTGAAGCTATACTTCTTAAGTGTCATCTTCACCGTTGGGCTAGTAGCACAGTCGGCTATGTTAACCATACCTTTTTCAGGCAAAAGGTAGTATTTTATTCCCCCGTTTCGGACACCGTTTTGTCAGCAGATTTTCTTTAGCCTTGACAATCGTGTCGTTGAATATTAGATCCCTCATACCTTAAAAGTAAAAAAATGTGAATATATTACACTCAGCGACGACGTCGCAAATTAACTAAATGTTCCTTACTTTGAAGGTTTTCCCTACTAATACCATATATTTTTACTGATATATCAGGTATGAGGGACCTAGATCAAACCTTAATCTACGAGAAAACATAGGCCTATATTTGACCAATACATAAAACAAAACACTGTCAGAAATAAGGGAATGTGGAGGCACGTTTTCAGTGTTTTACAAGGGTGAAGATGACTCTTTTTAAAACAGTAAGAACTTATTGTTTATATATTTTGTTTAGGCCCATAATAAAAATATAACAATCACATTTCCATTCGGAATACTAAAATGGAATACTAAAATTTATGTCGACAACTTTACTTGGAGTTCTCAAATTTTTACACTTGTAACATAACAGACATTTTTTTGGACCTTAAGTTGGAAAACAAATTCCAAATCATAAAACACGCTTTTTACCTCTTCTCAAAGAATCGTAAGTCTTAGTAACGCCTGTAAAATCTTAATCCTGCTTTGAATTACCATAATGACGCGTTTTCCCGCCTGCTTTGAGCCCTTTAAGTCTTTTTATCATTGTTTGGCTTCTTTGAAGCCAAGGAGGGAGAGTGAACAAAAACAGCTGTGTGAGAATCAACTTTTAATTAACGATTCTTAAAATGTTCGATTGAACAAAAATCAAACAATTTTCTAAACTTTAACGAAAGCCCTAAATAATTTATAGCTTATGATTCAGTTAAATGCAAATAATTTATTTATATAATTTAATCAAAGTAGAATCATAGTATTTTTAACGTCCAAATACAATTCTCAACCAGTTATATTTTTCTCTATTAGTGTCTGAGTTTGTTATGCGGTATTGCATTTCAGAGTAATTGATAATTTTTTTGTAGGAATTTGAAATACTCACGTATTTTGTCACTAAAATATTTTGATATATATCATAATTGAAACTTTTCAAGAAATTGCACTGTTTAGCTATAGTACTAGGTTGACCGAGCCTTGCTCGTTGGTTTTAATTCCCTTTTGTTATAGTATTATAGTAATCAGGTTGTTAAGATAACACCACAACCAACTATACCTCTTAAAAGTTAAGAGTTGTTTTGAAAATAATGCTTAAAATTAGAGTTATTTTATTTTTGTTCACATTTTGCTGTTAATTCGATACCAAAATGACAATCCATAAGACCAATGTTAAAATTAAAATTTAAAACTTAATTTGAAACAAAAATAAATTTTTCGTGTGGTTGAGTCTTAATTTGAGGACTTAATTTTTGGGCCAAAACACGATAAACAAATACAAAATGTAAGCAAAATATAGGCCTACCCGCTAAATATCGAGATCGGTGGAAAATACATCGCCACAAATACTTCTTGTATTTGTGTAATGTTTTATATTTTTTGTATTCTTGTAAGTGTTTGAACCATACTGTTCTAGTAATCTATATCTATAAAGGAGGAAGTATGTATATACCGGGTGTCCATCAAATATTCGCCCTATTTTAAAAACATATATCTCACTTAATTTTTGTTCCACAACACTGTGACTCACATGTGATTAAAGAGAATCTTTGTAAATTTTATGAGCATATGTTTATTGTTGATTGTTACGCTTTTTGTTTACTTTCATATGTACAATTGAAACAACGTAATTTTTTTTCATGAAATGCCTACAATTGAAGAAAACCCATCCCATCTCTTAAGGATATCATGGGTATTTTTTCTTTAATAACTGTCAAGCGTGAGTTCTTCATACATTTTGGAAGACATGCTCCAACTAATCAGAGCATTTTGCGGGCTCCAGCTCATTGGCACAAAGATTTCCCAAGTTTCTTAAAAGAGAGACTCCCTGGTGGTTGGATATGCCATTGTGCTGGGAATAATTTATCTCTTCTAAGGTGGCCACCCCGTTTCCCGGACCTTACGGGGTTTTGCAAATATAGTTTTTTAAGCACTTTAGGGCTCGGCGGCACTGGACTTCAAAATTACTTTAGGGCCACAGGGGTTGAAATTTGATGGATGATTCTTTTTGTTCATAGGAGTTCGATAAGAAACGGTTTTGCAAATATAGTTTTTGAAGATTTTCAGGGCTCCACCCCACAGGACTTCAAAATTACTTTGGGGCCACTGGTGTTGAAATTTGATGGACGATTCTCTTTGCTCATAGGTGCTCACTAAGAAACAGTTTTTCAAATATAGTTTTTGAAGCACTTTAGGGCTCCGCCCCACGGGACATCATAATTACTTTATGACCTCCGGAGCTGAAATTTGGCATGGACGATTTTCTTTGCTCATGGATACTCACAAAGAATTAATTTCGCAAATATAGTTTTTGAAGCTTTTTAAGGCTCTTCCCCAAAGGACTTCAAAGCTGTGTTTAAGCTCTTTAGGGCTCCGCCCCATTTGATTTTAAAATTACTCTAGGGCCACCAGGGTTGAAATTTGATGGACGATTCTCTTTGCTCATAGGCGTTCACTATGAAACATTTTGCAAATATCGTTTTTTAAGCTCTTTAGGACTCCGCCCCACTGGACTTCAAAATTACGTTATGGCCACCGGGGTTGAAATTTGATGGACGATTCTCTTTGCTGATAGATGCTCACTATGAAACGGTTTTGCAAATATATTTTTTTTTTAACACTTTGGGGCTCCACCGGATTGGACTTCAAAATTACTGTAGGGCCACAGGGGTTGAAATTTGATGGAGGATTCTTTTTGTTCATAGGTGCTCGATAAGAAACGGAATGGAAATATAGTGTTTGAAGCTCATTATGGCTCCACCCCACTGGACTTCAAAATTACTTTAGGGCCAACTGAGTAAAAATTTGACATGGACGTGCTTCTTTGCTCATAGATACTCAAAGAGGGTTTTGGACCATTCCCCGTCAAAACGTTAAAAATGCCACAAGCGAAGACAAACACAAAACGCCAAGAAACGATTTTGCAAATATAGTTTTTTAAGCACTTTAGGGCTCGGCGGCACTGGACTTCAAAATTACTTTAGGGCCACAGGGGTTGAAATTTGATGGATGATTCTTTTTGTTCATAGGAGCTCGATAAGAAACGGGTTTGCAAATATAGTTTTTTAAGCACTTTAGGGCTCGGCGGCACTGGACTCCTAAATTACTTTAGGGCCACCTGGGTTAAAATTTGACATGGACGTGCCTCTTTGTTCATAGATACTCAGAGGGTTTTGGACCATTCTCCGTCAAAACGTCAAAAAATGCCACTGGCAACCCCACAACACCAAGAAACGGTTTTGCAAATATAGTTCTTTAAGCACTTTAGGGCTCAGCTTCACTGGACTTGAAAATTAATTTAGGGCCTCCTGGTTGAAATTTGACATGGACGTGCCTCTTTGCTCATAGGTGCTCTTGAATTTGCAATTAAGATCAATAAGGTACAAGGGCAATCTTTGACTATTCCGGGTTTAAATTTAGAAAATGCCTGTTTTTCGCACGGCCAGTTATACGTGGTGTGCTTACGAGTTGGTATGCCTGAATATTTTTACATTAATACACTAAATCAAAAGACAAAAACTAATGTTTATCCATTGGCCTTACAAAGAAATAAAAATCCTTACTTTCTATTCCATTGACTTTTTTTGTTATATTAAAAAACTAATAAAATAGTTTTATTTCTGTAAACAACTTAATTTGAGCGCAGCAACGCGCGCCGGGTAACTGCTAGTACTGTATAAAAGAGATAGAGAGATAGCAAATATATTAAGTGCAATCAAGTTCATTTCTTTACGAGATATACAAAAGCAAGGAACAGTGTATTGATGTAGTAAAATGTAAGTTGAAACATCCTTAAGAAGTAGAGGTCCAACTTTCTTACATTAATGTAAATATACTCGGGGAAGCCCGCTCCTGTTACATTTACTAAGAATGTTTTATGTACTTCGTAGTAAAAAGGCTACATGAAAACTATAGGGAAGTTTTTATTTCGGTCTTATGTTTTATGCAACGAGGTTAAAGTAAATAAAGAGCGGTACAAAGATAGGGAACTACAAATATAGGGAAGTTTAATCCTCAGGTTGGCATTGCAAAGCGTGTCGGGTAACAGCTAATAACCATATCAAAGGAATAACAAAAACACATTTTTATACATTTTTATTGACAAATATAAGACTGATTTTTTCATACTAGAGGTAATATTTCACAATCATTCAAAAGTAAAATATAAAAAAAAAATAAATAAAAACGTCGAGGCTTACTATTATCGAGATATTAACTTTGAATTCCAAGCAATATACATATCTGTTCCATTCCAGTAACGTCCTGACCTAAGAGAAAGATATTGTGAAAATCGGTTGACCAATGTCCTCAAATAGGGCTGTCTAGGGTTGATAAAGTGAGTTGCCTCGCAACGCAGATCTAGGGTGAAAAATGGATCCCACCTGGGCTCGGGACTGTAGTGCTTCACGGGGAGCTATGACAAGTCAAAACTTATATCTGAAAGGAATTTCTGAATAAAGTTACTACATACCAAACTGCTCACGGGGTGACTGAACTAAGTATTAGGAAGCGAGTGAATAATGTTTTATCGAGGGATGAATAAGTGAGTTATATAAACAAAAAGGTTTGTCAGTGTTTATATCTTTCACAAAAAATCGACAAAGGTTGTGTTGTAAGACTCCAAAACGTGGCTAAATATTTGAATCTCTAACTAACTGCATTATTCTATTTTTATAATGTTAAGTGTTAAAATTTTAAAATCTCCCTCGATTTTTTTTATATACAGTGTGTTTATTTTTTTATGCTCACCATTGGGATCTCTAAAACTATAAAAGTTACAGCAAAGGTCAAATTATCAAAGTAGTGCGGAATTATAAGCTGAACAAAATTATGTGTAAAAATCCCAGATATTTCTACTGGTTCGTTCGCTGTGCTCGAAAAACTGTTTTTTGCTCAAAACTTCTTTTGCCTATAACTTTGTTATTTGTTGAAATACAAAAAAACTTTTTAGATAAAACTTTACTGAAATTTTACGTAGATTCTGAATATTAAAACTAAATTTTTTTACTTCAAACGGTTTTGGAGATATTTTAGACAAGTTGATTATTTTTAATGCAAGTATGTATTTTCTTCATCATCATAAAAAAGAAATAATTTTTCTGATCACGAAAATACCAAATATGGCATATTTATTTATCATAATAATTATTTAATTATAAAAAATGTGATTAATAAGCAACCCTGAAATGCTAATAATGAGGATGCTTCTAGCATGTAGTGCAACAATGGTGTAAATCAGCTGTTTTTCATTTTGTGTTTCATATTTTGTTGCTTACATTGTTGATCAGCTGTTTACTGGCATCCGCGGTTCCCATAAAATGTGTAAATCAGCTGTTACATGGGATGCCGGTAAACAGCTGATCAACAATTTAAGCAACAAAATGTGAAACACAAAATGAAAAACATCAGATTTACACCATTGTTGCACCACATGTTAGAAGCATCCTCATTGTTATCATTTCAGGGTTGCTTATTAATCACATTTTTTATAATTAAATAATTATTATGATAAATAAATATGCCATATTTGGTATTTTCGTGATCAGAAAAAATATTTCTTTTTTATGTAGATGAAAAAATACATACTTGCATTAAAAATAATCAACTTGTCTAAAATATCTCAAAAACCGTTTGAAGTAAAAAAAAATTAGTTTTAATATTCAGAATCTACGTAAAATTTCAGTAAAGTTTTATCTAAAAAGTTTTTTGTATTTCAACAAATAACAAAGTTATAGGTAAAAGAAATTTTGAGCAAAAAACAGTTTTT
The DNA here is from genome assembly GCA_030545055.2 of Neoaliturus tenellus. Classification (NCBI taxonomy): domain Eukaryota; kingdom Metazoa; phylum Arthropoda; class Insecta; order Hemiptera; family Cicadellidae; genus Neoaliturus; species Neoaliturus tenellus. The sequence goes on from CM061536.1 coordinate 44,177,033, forward strand.
CAAGCACAGCGAACGAACCAGTAGAAATATCTGGGATTTTTACACATAATTTTGTTCAGCTTATAATTTCGCACTACTTTGCTAATTTGACCTTTGCTGTAACTTTTATAGTTTGGGAGATCCCAATGGTGAGCATAAAAAAAATGAACACACTGTATAGTGTATTATAGTTAGAAAATAGAGGCCTTTAAATGATATGAAATTTTAAGTCCCATAGACTAGTAAGTCTTGCAGGAACATTTATTGTCCTATGTCATATTGAATATCATTTTAATTTGATATACTTATTAACCTATGCATTTGAGATTTTTTACTGTTTTCGCGACAGCCTAATCACTAGCCGTTCAGTATGTCCCATCAGACTAGGACATTAAGTTATTACATTTAAAATATGATTTTAGCCCACAATTTAACTCTGGGAATTTGAAACTTCTAGCTGATTTATTGATAAAAATGTTACTCCGTTTCCAAGTTTTCAGTACTTCTGTAGAGTAGATGGTTATTAACAGTATATTAAGTTACTTCCAAATAATTAAATTGTGTGCTAAATATAGTGTTATTCATACTTTTACCAACCTCAAAATATATTTGGTATTATAACCGGGGAAATTAACCAGTGACTTGTGGCAAAGGTAAATTGTAATAATAATGTCAGTTTTTACATTTTCAAAGTAAATTTTACAAAAAAAATATATTGATGCAATTTTTTATAGGAAGTTTTTTTTTATTTTTTTAAGATTTTTTATTTTCTTAATAAGTTGCGAGAGTAATATGCTGTTCCCTTCCAATGAACTAGTGTGCTTTAATCAAACTTATCAAATAAAATGAAATAAGTTGATTGCTACGACGATATGTTGGCCACTAAGTATTACTATTACAGATCTCTTAAGCGTACGCAATACAAAGCAATACAAGAGCCGGCCACCACCAGTACTAGTTGATGACAGTGGAATTGTATTGTTTTTTGTATCGTATTGTTTGTGTTTGATATCGCTGTGTTTTACAACTCTTCGGGACGGGAGATGAACTGTCACATGCTTCGTGTTGCCAGTGGGGGAGAACAAAGTAGCTCACGTTACGTATTGTCAGTTTATTAATTCCAAAATCTCGTTTTGAGCTCCCAACTCTTTTGTATCGACTTGTATGGAAAAAAATACTTTTATCTATAGGCATATGGTATACATTAAGTATTTTTTTAACTTAAAGGAAAATATTCTAAAAATAAAGAAACTTGCGAGGTAAACTAAAGAGAGCCCCAAACTTCACTCCTAGTGTGAGCGAGTTAAGTAAACCCTTTCAGATTTAAGACATTAAATTAAAATTAAAAGTTTGAACTGTAGTTTTTACACTGCATCAAACTTAAACACTTGCAACAACTGTTTCACAATTGTTAAAATGAACCTTGAGTAAGTTCCTTAAAAAATTTCAAATAGCTATAGTTTCATAGCTAATTGTTGTTAATTGGTCTTAACAACAAAGTTTAAGCATGCATTGTGTTGCAAATTTTTTCTACTTTATTTTTATAAAGGGCATAAGAACATTGTTTTAGAGTTATAAGAAAATGATTATGAAAAGTGCCAAAAGGCAAATGTTTTTGGCAGATATCTTGAGAAGCACAAAGAATATCTCGTCGCAAACTTCAGATTCGGATTCAGCGCCCCAAAATACATGTAAAACAGCAGAAAAACTCCATAGGTACTATAATTTTTACCACTGGTGGTATTCAGTACTGTTTTACTGGATAAAATATAACGAGCTGGCCCGTGCGCAAATTGCGCATTTTATGATTTTGTATGAGTGAAACTCAGCTACAGTACATGAATGTTGATTATGAAGTGACAGAGATCTATTTTCGTTTACTATCCGGCTTTTAAAATTCATCTGAAAGTAATCAGCTGTAAAACTACAATTCACATTAACAACTTCCAATAAAAGTTGGTCAACATTTTGAAGCGCCCTCTAGAAATAAATCAAAGACGAGGGGGGCGAAGCCCGAAACAATATGACCTTTTTAATTACGATTTGTCACTGTGGTATATCCTAAGCTTGAAAATGACACCTCAATCTTAAAAATCGGTTCAATAGGTCGAGAGAAAAAGGGACGTAACAGACGAAACCCTTATAGAAATAAGTAGATAGATTAGGATACATACGATATATTTTAGAATTTAGCTTTACCTCATTAATATGGAGGTAATTTAATCCGATGTATATATATTTCAATACGGTTTTGAGAATTAGACAAGATTTGTATAATCTAAGAGGGGCTTTTCCCCAAACACACCTGCTCACCCCTACATTATGGGATCACCCCCTTCAGGCTGTGAGTGTTAAATAAGTAATAGCATGGTAAGATTTACAAAGGTTGTATCCTGGGAACTCCCAGGTATTTGCTGGTAAACCAGCAGAAATAAGTTGCTCCACTAAAAAAGGTTGACATCCCAGAAATCAAATGGTTACTGCCGAGTGGCACCTACTTTCGTATGCTGCTCGTTTGTAAGTTAGGTTAGATTCGCTTCGTTGTTTTGAATCACTCGCTTTTATTTAGTTTGCTGCTTTAAAGACTTTATTTCAGTTTGTTTGTAATTTTCTTCATATAGGATTATTAATAATATTATTAATAGAATGAAAAGGTATATTTATATATAAAACGGGATATTGGTGACAACTTAAAAAATATCAAACAAATACTAACTATTAGTTAGTTACTCTTTCTAATTTTGATCAACAGCTTTAAGTACTTTATGAGGTAGTTGAGTCTTTTTGTAATTTAAGTAGCTTTGCGAAGCCTATTAAAAAAATATGTGATTTGGTTCTCTAAATATTTTTACATTAGTTCTTAATTTTATTATATAGTTATGTTATTGTCAAATATTGATATAAATATTGCTTATGGTTGCAATACATGTCACTATTATTTATATTCTATTAATTTTAATACAAACAACTGGAATTTTACCAATATAATCCACGAAAACATTTTCCCTGGTTCTCTCGTTCTTTAAGTAATATATACCCGAGAAATAAAGACACATAAAAGTATGGACAGGAAGTTTACAACTCTCTAAATAAAGAGGTGTAAAACAGTAGCAACAGAAACGTGTAAACCCGCTGTAAACATGCACTTTCGGGATGGTTCTTTTCCTACGAGCACTTTGCCTTTATAGTTATTACTGCTGAAAAATATATGAAAAGCTGAACGAAAAATGCTAAAATATTTTTATAAGATACACACATTTGTAGGCCGAATGAAACAACAAATTTGTTATGAAAGCAGATATAAGTTATAATAATGATCAATTGAATTATATTTTCCAATCTCACCTCCATGCAATCCGGTCAAAATTATAATCCACATTGAATAATCCATGTACATCAGTTACATGTACATGTACATTGTAACACTTGATCTGCAACGTACCAGTTTAAAGAAGAAAAAACAACAAAAACGTTTTTTGTCATTCTGCACAAAATTGGCCTGTTTTTTATTCCTTCAATAGTACCATAAACCTTTCTTTATTGTCCTAAGATTATAAAACCAGCTGGAATACTTTATAGGTCCTATTTTAGGTAGATTAAGAACAATCTTTGCAATCAATGTATACAGAATGTTACTACCTGTCATATTTACGAACTGCTCTTTCCATCAGAGTAGTAATAAAGAATTTGTTTATCTTTAGTTTTGAAATTAAGTTTATGATACCGCAGTGATGTCCGATAGGTTTGAAGTTGAAGTACAACCTGTATATAAAAATCAGAACGACCTTGAACTCCAATAAAATTTGTTTATACCTACAAATGAAATAAATTTTAAAGTTACTATTATATAGAGGATGCGAAATGTTTTTGTCATTACGCTTCATACTATTAAGCTGAACAGTCGTTAAACTACAACCACCATGTTTACGTAATAAGAGTTCAGATACTTTTTGTCCAGTTTCATAAAAAATATGTTTTATTTTGTTAAGAAAATGCAATGATTAAAAATGAAATGAAGGCCATGTGCTTATGCTCATATTGTACATAATAGAAATATGAAAATTTAGTGTAGAGGCTATTTAGAACACACTGTGGTGATGGGTTTTACCTAAAATCGTGTAAAGTTGAAGGTCTCCGGCGTTCGAGAATTGAGATAATGTAATAGATATTTTAATAACATCACTGACAAAATGCGTCAGGGAGTGTTGGTTAGAGTTAGATATCCGTTTAGACTATCTTTTTGCTGTTAATTTTGAGTCATGTAAAATTTTTTAGTAAAATCTTGATAATCTAGAAAATCTTGATAATATTGCTTGTTACTTTGCAGTTTAAGCCTGCTATTTAAATATTTACACTACAACAAATGTGTTCACTTTTTCTGCGAAAAAATGTATTTTATATTAGATAAAGTGTATAATGATATTGTTCATAAATACCTCACCATTAGCCAACAGCTTTGGGCTTGTTTTTGTGATTGTCTGTCTGTATTGTGTGTCTGATTGTGATTATCTGTATAAACAAATAAGAAATACTAAATAGTTTTACCTATTTATCAAATTAAATTTTGCACAAAGTCATAGATTTTCATGATTTACAGGGCTAAAAAGATGTCTGGATTTTTTTATTTGAAAATAATTTCATGGAACCGCAAATATATAATTCATGAGATAATTTAATGGAAAGCACTTACCATGTCTTGTTTTAAAAATCTGATGGTTTACGGGTTATAACGGAGTGGTAAATCACTCTCAAATATTGAAAATTAATATTCTGGAAATAGTAATACCGTATAAAAAATCCAATAAATAAGGTAATCATATTTTACATATAATTAGTAAATAAAATAATTTTGCAATAAAGTTTACATTTAATTAAGTAACATGGAATATCACTTTATCTCAGCATAATACAAAATGTTTTTCGTATGAATTATTTACGTTTCCATGAAAGTTTTTTTAAGATTTTGAGTTGAAGAAGTCATATAAAGAAGAGGTACTCTGAAATAATGTGGGAGAGCAACACGCGTTTCTCGACGTAAGACTTGTTTATGCACTTCCACATAAAACATCCCTTAAATTTACGGATCTTTATGTTTTATATTTACCCAGCTATGGGTTTAGTTATTTTACTTTACTACTGGTAATTTACATAAACAACAGGCATTGCGTCATTTTCTGTTGCTTTGTTTGCATCATTAATACTTTTTTTGTGATTTCATGAGACTAGTATTATTTTATGTCTATTCTCATTTGTAAGAAGATTCAATAATGTCATCGAATGTATTTATAGTTAAATATTTGATACTTTATGTATACAAAGCAACTGCAATTAACCATATTTTACAAATATTACGATTATGTCTGTTATTTATTAACTAATTTGGGTAGAAGACGGGTATTTTATTATTGTTTAACTTCAATCAATATTTTATGTTACACTGTTATTTAATCAGAACACTAATTATAGAGAACGCCCCATTAATACTACACATTAATAGGGAAGAATGTTTATTTTCCTCCTTTTTTCAGCGTGTGTGCATCGTAGGATAAATCTCGTGATGTAGATAAGCAAAATCACATTATGAATCCAATTGGTTCCCAGGGCTATGCTCTATAAGGGCTTTCAAAGTTTCAATGTTAATCTTATGGAAGTAAGGTAGTTGATTAAATCATTAGATAGCTGTTGTACTGTAAGAAAAAATACTATAAAATCAGGAGGAGTAGATGTTTCGGTTATAGAATATTTTCAATATAATCTGGTCTAGATAAAAAAAGTTTTGTCAAATTTCGAGCTGGAGGCGATCTCTAGAATAAATTGTTGATCTGACTCTTATGTAGTGTATTCTTTGACGTGCCTGCATGAACATCGCCAAATCTCTATCGTGATTGACAGATGATTTGACGTTTGTTAATGATGCTGGTGACGTTGTTGGCTGCACCAGGTGTGGTTGGCTGATGGATGTTTTGTGTTCCATTTCTACTCAAATGTCACATAAGTGACTATTTTATAAAATTACTGTGACAAGTAATCCATAATTGACCCCACATGTTCTAAAAAGTCTCTTGTTGCAACTTGCATAGTTTCGAAATTGTTAATGTTCACAAGTTATAAGGTTGAAAATGCAATGAGTCGCCTTTTAGGGGTTTCTTTATATGATGTTAGTGGCAAATCATTTATAAAGCCCCACCTATTTATTATTTTTAAGTATTTTATCGTAAAAACGTGTATAAAAAAAATTTTTTTAACTAAGAAAATCATTGGAAAAATGTATAGCCTATAATCGTTCAAAGCTATGATCAATGTAATCATGCTTTGAATTTTTACAATGGTAAATTGGTTGATTGGTAAAAATAGTATTTAAATGTATTTAAATTTTGTATATTCTGGTATATAATCCACTTTTAGGTTTTGCCTCAAACGAATGATTCATGATAAACTTGGGCAGTGTGATATCGCAATACCATTTATATGGAAATGAGCGTGTAATAAATATGACATTTGGTTGAGAGCAATAGATATACCTGGATTGGTGGTTGTAACTCATGCAAGAGATAACTGTGTGATTACCTATCGAATGCAGATATTTTTAGACTGGAAAAAAATTTATGGATTTTCTCCAATAAATGTATAAGATAAAATTACAAAAGTTTCCAGCTATTATTGTTTTTTATTTTTAATGTTATGGTGAAATTCGTAATATAAAAATTCTTCATTAGATGGCAAAAAATCTATATAGAATTCCTAAATTTAATAGAATATTAATAGAATAATTAATAATATATTATTAATTTCTGGAACAAAAATTGTGAGCGTTTTACATATTGCTATCCTAACAGGAGGCGCCTCAAATTAACGTTGTAGGTTCCAGGTAAGAGGGAAAAATATCAGCGTGTCCATTATAAGTTAGCAGGAAATGAGAAATAACGTGAAACGTCCTCCGTAATAATATTATGGTAATTTTAAAAATCTGCTTTGTTTACACACTAACATGTGTTTTTGGTTTTAATTGAAAACGCTAGCCAGACGATGACAGTGAGAAAAGATTACCCATTAATCACCACTTCGAGTCGTAATACTATAATATATCGTTAATACAACGTTATTGCTTACCTTATAAACTATAAAACTTTAACTGCCGATTTTTACTTTGACATTTAACATTTGACATTTGACATTTACATAAAGGTAAAGATGGTAAAACATAAAACTATAAATTCGCAATCCTCGAAAAAGTATGCAAATTTTAAAAGGTGCTTTGTTCTATCTTCATTGGTTACCGAGATATTAAAAAGTCTAAAGACAGTACATTGTATTTTGAAGCTCCAATGTTAATCTTATGGAGAATAAGGATGTGTTAATATTTCACTTATCCATTATTTTTGGATGAAACTTGGTATTTAGCATAATTTAGTTGAGATTCATACATTTATGGTAAATAATCTTGGTTTTTATGCTTACCATGACAGGAAACCTGCATACTCTTTTCCCATGTTAATCATATGGAGAATAGGCAAACTCCTTTATTTATGGACAAATATTGATCAAACTTAGTATTTGGCTTTATATGGTTGAAATAAATCGTTTTTATGCTAAAAACCTACTTTTAGTGTTCCCCATGGCAGCATACCTGCATACTCTTTTCTATTTATCATAAGGAGACTAGACACTTATTTGCCTATTTATGAGCATGTGATGACATTTGGTTTACAGATTTATCTGGTTAAAACTAATATTACTAATTAGGAAATTCGCTGAGTACGCAGGTCTGCTGCGACGGGGTGTATCTAAACCTTACTTATTTATATTGATATGAGTTTTATTAATAAACAAAATGGAGATATACAGTAGTACTAACAGAAAATTATGGTAAAGAGTAACTTGGAGTCGGATGGTCAATGCAAACACGATATCCCTAAAATGATATAAATAACAATTGACTGTACTAACACTCCACTATTGACCATACTATTTTTTAATGGAAGGTTATGGGATGTAGTCTCAGTAAGCCAATAATGTGTTATAAAAACATACAATCTTCTATAATCATCCTTGAGGCTAAAAAACACACTCGTGGTACATACCTTTAGTTACTAAAAACTTGTCATGTTAATGGCCAATGTAACTTTATATAGATATACAAATGAAACAAAGCTATTTTGATTTATTTTTGGTTTATTTCTATTGATATGCAATCATCTTAGAATATGCCTCGAAATTGTCATAAGCTTCACAAGCTGTTAGTACTAATATCGACAACATTAGGCAATACTATTGGATACAAAACTAAAGTAACCGAAACGCGAGTAAACAAACCAAAAGGTAAAGGGTTGTTACTAAACAGCAACATAACACTAATACTGGTAACATAATACTGGTTGGAAACATACATTGAATTCGAACGGTTTAAACAAGAACAATTACATAACTGCAAGGGTTTATGCTATTTTTGCAATTATTGAATGTTATAAAGGCGACTTTCTAAATATATTAATTCTACTTAGCCCCAAACTCCCACCCCCTCGCCTTTCCACTCAGTTCGTTGCTACATTGATAAAGGTGAGGAACCCTTGTATACCTAGCAGCCGGCCATAACCTGCACCAGATGTTGTGGCGAGTTTTTAATAAAATCTCCCTCAGTGGCTGCTTGTGTATTAGCAATGTTGTACTTTATCTTCTTAGCTAAGATATTTCCGGATAAAAATGTTTGAGCAAAAATGTATTAGCATGTTGGGGTATTAAAGATCTTTTAATCTGGATAGTCTCTTAGTATTAAATTTAATCTTTATTCATTGCATTTTATTAACAAAATCAAACATAGCTTTTTAAGCAATTGCATAAGATATATTTATAATTTTTTTTCATCTCGTCATGATGATACTTTGGACCTTGATGATCATTCTAAAATAATAATTAAAGATCCTTCAATTAAACATTTTTCAAATTTTTATTCATATTATGTATTTATTAAAATAATTTGTTATTAATATGTTTGTTGATAAGAAATTTATAATTCTGCTATGTGATTGACAACATTTTCGGTCAATTATCTCAATAAAATTAGAACATATCGCGTATTTGACTTGATTCGAGGTGAAAACCATTTTATTCCTGTGAATAATTCAACACACACTATGGTGAAAATGACTGGCGAAAATGCAACGTACCAAGAAACAATAAGAAAAATGCAACTATACCGTCGCAGCAGACCAGCGTTCTAAGCGAATTTCAACAGATATAGATATTTTTATTTTCCCCGTAACACTATGGGAACTAGGATGTAGAAATGTGGCCAAAGGGTTATTGTAAGTAAATACAGGATAATACCTTCCCAGTGCAGGTACGTACTAAATTGTATCAATTCTGGTATTTTTTATTTTCCCCATAAACCCCATGGGGTGAGAATATAGGTTTGCCGCTAAGTAATGGAAGAAAATTTAATTTAAAGAATACCCAGTGAATATACATAAGAAATGTTATCAAGTTATGTCAATAAATAAGCATGATACAGGGTTTGGTTGATTTCCCCGAAGAATAACATTGAAAACTCATTTTTGGATTTTTCCCCGTAACTTTTTAAGCGAAGTCCAAATTCTAGATTGTTTGTTTTTTCAAGCTATTTCTAATGGTTTCAGTTAAAAATGTAGAATTTTGAAACTGAGGTCCGAAAATGGCAAAACCAAATTTCTGACCCTTTTAAAACCCTATAACCCGATAATCTGGTTCGCGAACTTATGAAAATTGACCTAGTCCTACTAACCTTCATACCAAATTTCCTCAAAATCTTTTGGCCCCTTTTAAAATTTATCAGTAAATGTATATGAAAATAAACGAATGGTTCAGGCTTCTAGGCACCCAAAATGAAAAGCTAATGTAGGCCCGGGCTTAGGTCTCTCCATGGCTACCACCGCAATAGCGTATTCTTTATAGGTAAATTCGCTAAAAACTAAATAGTGAGAATGTATAACTGTAATATTAACGGAATTCACGAATTTATTTTGTAAAATATATGTTATACGTTACTTTCGTATAGTAATCATTTTGCCTTTTTTCAAAAAACGTGTTTATGTAATATAAATACTATTTTGAGGTTATTGCATATCTAAGATAAAATTTTTATGTGTAAAGTTTTTGGAAGTAGTTAATTAAATAATGCAGTCGTAGCAACTAATTGCTAAAATGAATAATTACTCCAATATCAAGAAATGTTAAGTAATGATCCTAAATGTACTTCAATAAAACAGAAGATGAATCCTTGATGAAAGTAATTTCTATAAGAAGTTGCATAATAGGACTTTAATTAACTGTAATAATCATTAGGCTAATTTTCACTCCATTATCGTTAGCTAAATATAGTTACCTTAGTGGTTTCTACTGACACTTAACTATATGGACATAAACTTTAATAATTGTGGAAGTCATAATGAAAAGCTAATATGGTCCTGGGCTAAGGTCTTACCATGGCTACTACTGTAATAGCGTATTCCTTATAGGGAAATTTGCTAAAAACTATACAGTGAGAGTGTATAACAGTAATATTAACGGAATTTACGAATTCACTTCGTAAAATCAATGGCAATCTACGGGAGCCACAATACCTCGTAAAGCAATGGTAGTTTAATTTGTGATAAATGAATAGGCAATGAATAGTCATTTATTCCATCTTTCAACAATACAATATTGCAATTGATTTCGTCACGTGCCATAATATTAGGCTAAGGCTATGAATAATTTGGGTGCAGAACAAAATGGCTGGTTACATTTCCAAGTGGATAATTTTGAGTTACCATATCATTACTGTTCAGCTACTTAAAATTAATATCACAGAATTTTTAGGCCTATAAATAATATAATATCACAGATAAAGAAAAATATTAACTAGGCTAACAGTAGTAAAATTTGAAATAGCTTTATAAAAATAAATGCAAGATAACATTAAAAACTACAGTAAGTTTTTTGTAAGTAAGATAGTTTTTGTGGCATGCAACCCTTTAGATTGTCTTATTTTTCCCTATTGTTATGTTCTAGAATAACCTTCTGGTAACAAAATCTAAATATATCACTCATTCAACGTTTTATAACTTAATAAAAAAAGTTTTTAGTATAATGAAATGGATTTGAAACTACTCAGCACTCGGATGCAGTAAACCAAAATTTCTAAATGTGTTTTGCTTTCTAATAAGATGTCTAATTTGTGGGTAGTGTTTCAAAGTTGTAGGTTATCAAAAGTATTTTAAGGTGAAAGCAAAAGTGGAAATTACTATATTATACCCAATGCACTCAAATTATTTTGAAGGAATATTATTTGAGAGTAAGATAAAATAAGAGTAAGTAGAAGTTAAAACAATGAATAGAACAAATATTTAAGGAAATATTATTTCTGATAGTTAAAACGATATTAATTTTACTCGTCACCATATAATATTTCTTATAAACAGTCTTGCCCTTTTACATGTAATATATAAGCTACATTATTGTACGACACAGGTGCTTCTAAGCCTCCTAATTCCAGCTTTCATCCCCCGTAATCTTGTGTTACGATAAGGGGTTGGGGAGAAAACGGCGTACACCCTGAAACCCGTAAATAGTAAAATTTATTTCAGTTATAACACCTATTATAACACCTAATTTTATTCATTCAATTCGATTTTACAGTTTGTTGAAGACATTGACTTCCAAATGTTGAGGAAAATATCCAAGATAATTGTATAGTACTTATTAATTAACCTTTAATTGGTGTTAGTTAATAAGTAAAAAATATGATAATGTGAATGATATTAACTTTAACAAGAATCGCTCAATATGACCAATAATCATTTGTATGATACAGCAGTTTGAAGACTGTAATTTATGTTTCTGATATGTTATCAGTTTCATTTGATTAATATTAAAAAGAAACCATCTGATCCATTCTTAGGCTGCAAAACGAACAAATACTGAATTTGGATTACCTACCTTGTTAGATAAGTTGAATATTTTAATACTTTAATTGAATACGACAAACCCATGTGAGACCAGGGTTATTAAAAATACGGTGCGAAACTAAAGAATAAAGTATCATGAAAAAAGCCTAAAACTATTTGTTACATCAACGAGTTTCAATTAACATCAAGAAAAGACCAAATACTCACTACGAATGCCAGATAGGAGTGAAGCTCTTTACTGTGGAAATATCCAAGAGACATTAAAACACGGCCCCCATCACTTTAACATTTACTGTATTATGGATTGCGTTGTTTCTGTTATGCAATTTCTATAAGTTTTTATAGTCTAATAGTGTATAAACCCCCACCCCCCTAAAAAAAAAAAAAAAAAAAAAAAAAAAAAAAAAAAAAACTATTGGAGGATTGCACGATGGATGTGGTAGCTGTTCCTGAACCAGAGCGGCCGGCGCCGCCGCGCCGTCGCACTGTGAGCGTCCAGAGCAACCAAGGCAATGGATGGCAACATATCATTGAACATTTTACATAACCCAAAATTTGTGTGTGTAATTTCACCATCTAACAGAATGCACCTCATTCATCTTTAATTGTTTCGTTTTGGAATGGCGTATTAAAAATAAAACAATTGTGTGTTGATTTTTTGGCTATATGTTGTTGGTTCAACTGTGAGCAATTTTTAAATATACAATTTAAGAACTCTTTTGAATATAAGTTATAAAAAGATTGAACACACATTGAAAGAAATAGTAAAACAAATATTTACAGTAGTTAAAACGAATTAATAAATATAAAAAATAACTAAAATAATTTAAACTTTTAATTTTATAATAATTTTTATTAGGCCTATATCTTTAGCTTTATAAGAGAAAGGTTTAGAATTTTTGAGTCATTAAACCAAAGAAAGGTTTGAAGACAACAAACTACAGGCCATTAAATAATTTTCTTGACTTTTGTCTTCCAGATATTCTAGCTTGAGCATAACTTCTCAGAGAGTAATGTCGTAGAGTAATTTCAGAGAGTATATTCACGTGATTCATGACCAATTAATACCTACTTTATCATTGTTTTATTGTTTCGTTTGTATTTTTACATACAAATTTTCAATTTATTAAAATAATAAGCTACTTCAAGACGTCAATTAGACACTTAAATGTTTATTTAGAAATTCAGAGAACAATAAACATTATTTTAAAGGACCGCTAACGGCTTGACAAGGATCTTTAATTTCCGAGAAAGCCACGCCTTCAAATGGGGTGTCTTATATTATCCGTCCAAAGATTCTTTCATTACTTTTATAAAACCATTTTCTTCATAACCTCGAGTTGAATTTATTTTTTAATTCCTAATTGAAATTTTCAGTGATTTCATGTTTTTTTTTTTTTTTTAACATAAAAATAATGTTACGAATATTTTGAAAAAACTTTCGCATGCAAAAACTTTGCTATTAAAAAAATTATGCAACCATTAATTGACAGAAAGTTATTAGGGGCTTATTAAATTTTATATGTTATACATAATATATTTCTTATGGTAAAACATGGTTGAAGTTCTTATATATACTTATTTAATACGCTAAGGGTTTTTGTGTTGAGAATTCCTCCTACCATTCTCAAATGATTTTCAAGTTTTTTTTGTGCCGTTGGATAGGGATTGGTATGTAGTTGTTTCCGCCGAAAACTGGTGAAAATCTGACTTAAAATAAATAGTTGAAAATTAAAGTTTTCCATCAGAATAGCATTTAAAACAACTATTAATGTACATCTGTAGATAAATATAATTTTGTATACTGATATAATCACAATACTGGATTGGACGGGAGTATAATTAGCTGAGGTAAGAATTAAAGTACCATTTTCCCCAAAGAGTTGAAATAAATCTGCTCGATTTTGAGCAACAAAGTATAATAGTTTTTGTAATAAAGAGTGTTTTATAATCTACTGCAGACTCTTTCGAGCTTTCAAGTTAATGTAAGACACTGTTTATGTCAATTATATTTTTTTATTTTTCTTTAATAAAAAGGAAACAATAAAAAAAATTCTTAAACGAAAATGTCCTATGCACTCATATGATTCACAAAATTTTTTTATGAAATCGTTTTTGTTGGGGGTAAAATAATATTTTTTTTTAATTTCTGGTATTTAAAGAATTTTGCTAACTATCTGTACCAGTTCTTTTTACGTAGTTACAATGTGTCTTCAAATTTTGTTAAAAAGTGATTATTTTATAAGAATGCAAAATTAATTTCATTTAACTACATTTTCCTTGTTCTTTATTAATTTTAGTAAATGTAAAATACTAATCATAGCATTAATAAAGCAAGCGTTGCCTGAACCACACCAGAGAATTATTTCCTTTGAAAAGTTCTGCTTAACTTACGAGAACTGGAGGACAAAAGTCAGGAGCATTATTTAACGTTCTGCAGTTGGTTGTTTTCAAACTTTTCCTTGTGTTTAATGGCTTGGACATTCAAACCCTTCATAACGCTGCAGTCAAGGTACAAATTATATCAAAAGAAAATAACTATTGAAAATTTTTAAAAAAATCAGTGCTTCCCATTTTTAGTAGTCTTTTAAAGATCGTTATTTAACTGTTTTATCTCTAAACAACGCATAAACTCTCATCGGACTATTTTGGTTAACCTTTTAAAAGTAAATATCTATTGTAGGGAATACTAGTATAAACCGCCTATGGTAAATTTATAGTGTAACTTCTAGAATAAGTTTAAACACCTTTACATAATCATTCAAATCAGTCAAAGGATGGGAAAAGAAATCAAATTCCCTTGTTTATAAGTAGGATGTTCGTAGTTGTATTCTTCAACAATCCCTTATCGTAACACAAGATTACAAGGGATGAAACCTGGAATTAGTAAGCTTAGGCACATCTGTGGCGTAGAGAAATGTGGTTAATATATTAATTTTAAACGGAATATTCGTTTAAAGGAATATGTCATTTTAATGAGGGTTTTGAAGTATACCTCACTAAAATAAAATCAATAAGTTTTTTTTAATCAGGTAATATAACAAAATCTCGGTTAAATCTCCTTTTTGTAGGTTGGCTTGTAACTTAATATTTTTCTTACATATTAAAAGAATTTGTAAATCGTTTTCATCACACTACGTCGATATCACCTGTTTTCGACCCTCGTTTCTACCGTCGAAACACCTGTTTTGCCGGCCTAGGCCGGCAAAATTTTCCGGCCTAGGCCTGCAAAATCAGCTGGCCTAGACCTTACATAAAAACATTCACATCAACACGTTGTATCACAAAAACATGTGACTGCAACAATGAAATGAATTGGTTGCCTAGCAACCGGAAACTCAAGCAGTACATCTCGCTAGGTTAGTTGATGTTATGTTTCGTTTGTTATGAAAGAAAAAGTAATGTTTTCACTTGTTTAGAATTTATTGAATTGTGTAGTGTGATTAAAAATATCGTTCGTAACTCGGGCCGAAAGCGTTTTGCCAACCCTCGATCGTTTCAAGTTCTCGACTTCGTCTCGAACTTGAAACACGATCTCGGGGCCGGCAAAACGCCACTTTCGGCCCTTGTGACGAAATATACTATTCCGAGTCTGTCCGGTGGTTCTATTAGACCAGTTTGTATTGTTCATATCTTAATTAAATCTGCCTATTCAAGCAGATGACGCAATGAACATCAGCATAGCCTATTTTTACCTTTCGCCTAACTCAACTTTTAGGCCTACGTAAAAGAAATTCCTCCTCATGTATTCTTTATAAAAGTTTCTTTTTGAACAAATGTTTAGAAGATTGTGTTTCATATAGTTTCATAACATGGTTTGTTATGGTCTAAAAATACTCAGTGAAATACGCTCTATTCTTTGAGATATGAATGAGATTTGAGATATGAAATTGGACGGGCTTAAGACGAGTTACGCACACACGATCAACGATAGTTTTATTAGATGAAATGGAGAGGATTAAAGTAAACTAAGAAACTGTCATTACTTATGTATAGATTTGATTTATTTTGCACTTTTTTACTAACATCCACAAAATATACGGCATTTGTCTAAATTTATGATCAATGAGGGTTGTGAAATTGTTTTAATTATGATTTACGTTATGTACTTTGTGTATCTTTATCAATTATTTTCGTTTGGTTTTATATTCACTTTTTTAGGTTTATGATTCTGGTTCATGGGAGGAAGACAAAATGTTTGCGATGTGGAAAAGTGAAAAACGAAAAGAAGCAATTTTGAGTCAGTCTCACTTATCTAATAAACGATTCTAAACTAATAAAAAACCTCAACAATATGTGAATACAATTTTTTAAAATGATTCATTTAATGCAAACAATTTTGAAGTGATTCCAATCATAGAAAATAGTAATTGTCTATAGTGAATGACAGATTTTTTACTCTTTATATAGAAATGAAGATTGATATTTTAAAATTTGATATATCGTATGTTTTTTATGCAAAAGGATTAATTTCATCTAAACTAGGCATTATGGTCTCCTGAAGAAAAAGTGACGCTTTCGCAATCATGAAAACTAACCAGTATAAATGAATTAAAGTATAAAAGAAATAAACCCTCAACTGGTTATAGAGTTCAGATTGATTTGGTTGTTCCTAAAAAGAGACGTGAGACTGATAGGTGGGCGTAAGTTAAGGGTTGATGTTCAGGAAAAGTGGAGAAAAAACTTTAAAATGATTTGATTTTCAAAGCAAGGAATCAAAGTCTAACATGTTTTAGAGCTAGTTTCTAAAAATTGTTCAGCATTTAATTTTATAACACTACTATTAGTAGCATCAATATATGCTCAGGCAGTATTTGACAAAAATCAATGAAGTTTGGGGATGGATCCACAGAGTAAGGGTATACTTTCCATAAATGGTCTTCATTCGCAGTCTGTTGAAAGTCTCCTTATCACAAAGAAAATAATTTGATAACTTAGTGTGAAACTAAACGTGGACTTGATAAACAACTAACATTGTTTTAAGGAAAAATTACAACGGGAACATTATTTGTTAGTATAGCATCATCGGTATTTTTATTGAATAATAAAAAAATGTACTGCCTAGTTATTTTATTTCATGTGTTAACAATTTAGTCACTTGTAGCTAACTTGTCCTTTATGGTAATACAATAAAATTAATACTGTCATTAGACCTACATAGCTTAAATAGTGAGGAGCATCGATAGTCTCCTAGTTTACTTTTTTTTATTCGTCGTTAATATTTATTTCTATCAAAACAACATGTAAATTTAACGTTAACTTTGAAGAAAAATAAAATTACTGAGTTAAGATTACAAATTAAATTACATATATTTTTTTATTATTTCAACATTACAAAAACAGTTAAACTGACATTTGCTTCATAATTAATTAAGAGCACTGAATTATTTTAAATATTAGTTTTATAATTGGTTATCCTTGTCTAAATATGTTTGCATTCCACATGGGAGGCACACTTTTATCTCACGCATGAGTTATAGCCACGCATTCAGGTATATGTATCTCTCTCATCCGAATGTCGTATTTACTACACGCTCATTTCCATATATATGGTATTGCAATATCGCAATATCACACTGTCCAAGTTTATCACGAGACCTCCTTTTTAGTCAAAACTGATGGCAGTGTTATGTATACAGTAAATAAAAATGTAATACCATAAACCTAATTGGACAAAAGGATTAATTTACCATTGTCTACATAAGGAAAGCTGTTTAAAATATAAAGGGTGTTTGGTAGTCAATTTTGAAAATTAAAAGGGCTTATTATGCATACAAAATGATAAAATGACTAATTTAAGTAGTCATTTTAAACTCCATCTTTTTTAGCAGTCAATTTTTTTTATTTCTTTAAATAACTGGCTGGGTAGCTGAGTGGTTATAGTGCTCGCCTTTGAATCCAAAGGTTGCCGGTTCGATTCTGAGAAAACTTTGTAGCTTTTTAAATGTTATATTCCGGACTCAGTTGCCATTTGTCACTAGGCTATTAATTAATGATGCTTTCTAACAACTGATCGATAGTAGATAGTAACAAGACTTGGGTTTGGACCGTTCCCCGTCAAAACGTTAAAAGTTCCACTGGCGTAAATAGACACAAAATATAAAATTTGCCTTATAAATACTATAATTTTCACACTTTTTATAACACTTACTGCCATCGTTTGTGACATTTATAGAGAAAACACAAATTACTATTACTATTTACTATTAAATTACTATTTAGAAAGGTATGGTTGTTCCAGTTAAGCAGTTTAAACTTGTAAAATGGACTTGAATACATCATTTTGGAAAATTAACAAAAAGTCTGTTATGAGTTAGGCTTTATTAGAAAATGATTTAAAAGTAAATGTACAAACTGTAAAAAATCGACAACACTTTCTCACATTCTAAGTTTTAAAATTATATACTAGAAGTGACCAGTCCTATTTACGTAAGGGACAAGAATTTTTAAGTCATTCTCTCGAGAATTGTTATGTGAACAATAAGGATTCTATATGTAACCAGTATACATTTTTATATTTAAAAAAATATTACTTTATAATTTTTAATAGTTTCTATGATTTTATAAGAGCATAAAAACACGTTGCAACCTAGGGAATGCCGATTGAAAATCCATTGTAAACAGTTTACTGTAACCTCTGGTAAAGCAACAAACAGAGGCTGGTAATTAGTCTACACAGAATGCAATTGCAATTCAAGTATTGGCCTGCTCACCATTAATGTTACATGTCCAAACAGGTTTAGCGTATCGAACAATTATAATTAGTTCTGTTGTGGTGTTGAAGGTAGTAAACTGAACTGAGATAAGTTAAAATCGTCAGTCAAACAATTAGAACAATATGTCACCTTTGTGTTCATTTATCGAGCATGAAATGAATTAAACCTTATACATAAACTGTGAGAGGTTTCCTCTTATCTGAATATTTCAAATTATCGTGCTAAATAGTATATTTCGTTCCAAGGGCGTTTTGACGGCCTGGAGATCGTGATTCAAGGTTAAGACGGTGTCAAGAACTTGAAATGTTCGAGAGTAGGCAAAACGTTTTTAACCGAGTTACGAACAATATTTTTCATCACATTACACTATGCAATAAATTCTAAACAAGTGAAAAGATATTTGTATTCAGTATTTACACATAACAAACAAAACATATAACCTTAACTAACCTAGTGGGATGCACTGCTTGTTTTTTTCCGGTTGCTAGGCAACCGCTTCACATCAGTTGCTGAGTTCCATTGGTTATTTAACAAACAGGACTCAAATGACAGAAATCCAACACACAGCTTTTTCCAAACGGAAACTCATAAAATCAGTTGAAGGCCAGGTCATCAGTGGCGCCCCACAAGGCTCTGTAATAGGGCCTGTACTTTTTTTAAAATATATATTAATGATATAAGTCAAGCAGTTTCAGAAGTAACTTATAAATTCGCTGATGACACAACGATTTTCATCAAACATCAAAACACTCAAAACTTAGAAAAAAAGTCAATAGAAGCAGTCAATCAACTTTCAAAGTACTTTTCGCAAAACAACTTGGTCCTCAACCCAACAAAAACAAATTTCATGCTCATTCAAACTAACCAGAAAAAGCTGAGGAACGATGCCTCTTTTGAGCTGTACATAGAAAATTTAGACAATCAAGACACTCCAGTCACTTTGCAGCAAACCGACCACACAACTTCTTAGGAGTGATATAGGACGATGAGTTGAAGTGGAACAAGCATATAGAAAGCCTGGAGAAAAAACTTGCAAAAAGCCTATTCATCATAAGGAATGTTAATAAATTTAATAACACAGATCTCAGTAGGATGGTCTACTTCAGCCTGTTTGAGACCCACATAGCCTACTCTGTGGTGCTCTGGGGGGCAAGCAAGGGTATCTTGGAAAAAATATTTCTTTGGCAAAAAAGGCTATAGGATCTATAACTAAACTTGCACCTCAAGCTCACTGCAGAGAATTCTTTAAGCAACTCAACATATTAACAGTTCCAAATCTTTTTATTTTAGAATCAATTTGCTATATAAAACAAAACAGAATTCATGAAATAGTGGAAAACAATATTATAACTAAGCATAGATATAATACTAGACATAAAAATCAATTTGCACAACAACATAGGCTAGCAATTTATGAGAAAAAACCAGAATATATAGGTATCAAACTGTACCAGGTTTTGCCACTGTCTCTAAAAAGTGTCGCCTCCTTTTCTTAGTTTAAATTAAAATTAAAATCATTTTTAATCAAACATAGCTTTTATTACATTGATGAATATTGGGAGGTATGTAAATCCCACTACTAGCTCTCCAATGGTTGGAGAGTGGTCCTACGTGGAATCCTGCGTGAACGTGACAGATCCTACGCCTATGGCTTTACAATGATATGCCACAAGATCACATTTAATTAAAAACTAAAATTTCCAAAATTTAATATTTTTGAAAATGTTTAGATGAAGAAAACACAAAAAATTTCAAATGCAAACCCATGTCATTTTGTATATCATCTTGAAGCTCTCGTTGAACTAAGCAACTTTGTAATTTACACTAATGCCGTATCTCTTTTGGTTTTGTAGTAATAACGGAAAAACGTTATTTCCCCATATAACTTGCATGTTAATTTAATGGTATGGCAACAATGGAAGAAGGACTGCCATACTATCATGTCCTGATTAATTAACATGCAAATCATATGGGAAAATGACATTTTTACGCTATTACTTCAAAACCAAAAGGGATACGGCATTAGTGTAAATTACAAAGTTGCTCAGTTCAACGAGAGCTTCAAGATGATATACAAAATGACATGGGTTTGCATTTGAAATTTTTGAGTTTTCTTCATCTAAACATTTTCAAAAATAAAATTTTTTGGAAATTTTGATTTTTAAATAAATGTGATCTTGTGGCATATCATTGTAAAGCTTATCTTATTTCAAATAAGTATTTTGAATCAGAAGTCATTTATGACTAATAATAAAAGAATTACAGGGTATTCCGTAAATTTTGATTTTGGCTACAAAAATGGACGCCATTTTGAAACGAATAAAGATAACTAAATTCTGTTTTCACCAAAATGTTTCTATTAAATAGACCTTTCTAATTATGTATAATATAACAAATGTTTGTATTTGAAATTTCCAAGATTCGAACCTGTGACCCCCAGTTTTTGGTACACCCTGTATTTATACGACGTTAAAAATATTTTTAAATTATTCCTTGGGGTCAATTTAGTAGGAAATAATTTTGTTTGAAGGATGTAGGGCAAAGCGTTTGTCTGTAATCCATTTAGGACACCTTACGAGATTCACCCTGTACAGTTCTTATAATATACACACAAAAAGTTTGTTTTGCCTCATCGTTTTATTCCTTTTGATGTTTGATAATATTATTGATAACCCAACTTTCTTGTAACTGTAAATATTGCTTTAAATTTATTCGTTTAAATTTATTGATTACTTTTCCACTAAGGCTACTGTGATATATATATATATATATATATATATATATATATATATATATATATATATATAAATTATTTTAACCATAAAATATTGTTTTTTACTAGTTGCTAACCGTACAAGTAGTTAAAAACCATACGAGTTACATCTAAATTACATTAATGCACTGCCTTAACCAAATCTCACCCACTACCAACGTTTTTACACATTCAGTGCTCCTAGATTATATAATAGAACCTTTAAATCCATTACACAAGTAAATTATAATAGAAAGCACTTAAATGAACTAAGAAAACGGTTAATTAGTTGAACGTGTTGAAGATTTATTAAAACAAAAAAATTAGATTTAATTTTATGAAAAGAATTGGGGTTTTTGTTGTTTTGTATGCTGTTACCTCACACTTACTTTTCATACTTCTTCAATTAATTAGATGTAATGTAGTAAACTAATTTATTGCTCGTTGTTGTTTATTGCTTTTGTTGTTGGTATATATGTTATGTATTATGTGTTTTTTCTATCCATTGTAGTTTTCTTCATCTAAACATTTTCAAAAATAAAATTTTTTGGAAATTTTGATTTTTAAATAAATGTGATCTTGTGGCATATCATTGTAAAGCTTATCTTATTTCAAATAAGTATTTTGAATCAGAAGTCATTTATGACTAATAATAAAAGAATTACAGGGTATTCCGTAAATTTTGATTTTGGCTACAAAAATGGACGCCATTTTGAAACGAATAAAGATAACTAAATTCTGTTTTCACCAAAATGTTTCTATTAAATAGACCTTTCTAATTATGTATAATATAACAAATGTTTGTATTTGAAATTTCCAAGATTCGAACCTGTGACCCCCAGTTTTTGGTACACCCTGTATTTATACGACGTTAAAAATATTTTTAAATTATTCCTTGGGGTCAATTTAGTAGGAAATAATTTTGTTTGAAGGATGTAGGGCAAAGCGTTTGTCTGTAATCCATTTAGGACACCTTACGAGATTCACCCTGTACAGTTCTTATAATATACACACAAAAAGTTTGTTTTGCCTCATCGTTTTATTCCTTTTGATGTTTGATAATATTATTGATAACCCAACTTTCTTGTAACTGTAAATATTGCTTTAAATTTATTCGTTTAAATTTATTGATTACTTTTCCACTAAGGCTACTGTGATATATATATATATATATATATATATATATATATATATATATATAAATTATTTTAACCATAAAATATTGTTTTTTACTAGCTGCTAACCGTACAAGTAGTTAAAAACCATACGAGTTACATCTAAATTACATTAATGCACTGCCTTAACCAAATCTCACCCACTACCAACGTTTTTACACATTCAGTGCTCCTAGATTATATAATAGAACCTTTAAATCTATTACACAAGTAAATTATAATAGAAAGCACTTAAATGAACTAAGAAAACGGTTAATTAGTTGAACGTGTTGAAGATTTATTAAAACAAAAAAATTAGATTTAATTTTATGAAAAGAATTGGGGTTTTTGTTGTTTTGTATGCTGTTACCTCACACTTACTTTTCATACTTCTTCAATTAATTAGATGTAATGTAGTAAACTAATTTATTGCTCGTTGTTGTTTATTGCTTTTGTTGTTGGTATATATGTTATGTATTATGTGTTTTTTTCTATCCATTGTATCTATTGTTGCAATTGTTGTAATTGCAGGACGTATCGTAAAATAATTGCAGCACATTTAATATGTTTCTTAATTTGTTTATGAGTAATTTATTTTTTGGGGAAGTAGTGGGAAAAAGCCACTTCTAAACCGGAAGTGACGTCAGCTGCCAGGGCAGCTGCAGGGGTCAGATGGTGTCAGCTGCCAGGGCAGCTGCAGGGTGCAGATGGCGAGAGCATATGCCCTGAATTTGAAGTAGAATTGGGCATGAATGAAGAGTTAGTTGAAAAGTAAAATTCAACTGTGTTAACTAAACTCTAAAAGTTGAACAAAAATTAAGAGTAAGATCAAAACTGAAATTCAACAGTTATAACTGGGGGCCTGGAAAGTATGTCAAGGTCATCCAGAGTAAGTTTTAAAAAAGCCTACCCAACTACCACTAGAAATAGTTCAAAGTTGAACTAGTTGGTGATAGTGGGATAATTAATTCATTCGTGCCATGGGAGAGGTGTTTATTGTTTGAAAGTTGGCGATTGAATGAGAAGCGCCGCCTAGGGAGAGGGCTTATAAAATGGCAACCTTCTCCCCACCACCCCTTCCCCCACTCCTTTAGACCAATAACCGGTCGCCGACTCTATGTGGTGAAACTGAACTAGACATTGCGGCCGCCATGGATAAGTCTAACCTCAAACCTTAGCTTAGCTGAAGAGAATAGAGGAGCATGAAGTAGGAATTGTGGTGACAGCGCTTATATGAGGAATAGTAGGGGTAAAATAAAAAAACTTGTTGAACACAGTCGATAGGTGTAACAAGTTCAAAGTTGTTGAATTGTAACATAGAATGCAAAATGTTGTAAATAACATTATCATCAACATTAACCTGCGAAGTCTTTGAGTATAATGGGTTAAAACTGTACTTCTTTCTAATTCTATTTAAATTAGTTTTACACTTTGAAATTGAAGGTTTAGAAGTACTTCGTAATATGTGTTGTGTTCGCAAAAGCTTTAATTTTAAACATTGTGCACTCATCATAACCGATGTGTTAAGTTTAGAAGTTAAAATAAGACTGAGATATAAAATGAAGTGTAAAAGAAATTGAAACAGAAAGCCAGAGTAGTAATTTTATAGGTTAGAATTTACGAAGGCTATTCCATGGATAATTCTAACCTTAAACCTAGTAAGTGAAGTAGTCATAACATAAAACTAACGAGAGATGATGACCGAGCGGATGCGAGGCAATGAATGTTTGTAGCGCGATAAACTACCCACCTTTATAGAGGCAATAACTCCAGCCAGATGGCGGCAGATGGCAAGCAAATGACTGGTTGACCGACTTTCACCTGAGTAGTAAGAGAAGTAGGGTTCTGTGTCTATCCCTACTCCTTGGGGTCAATGACCCCCCCCCCCGAAAAAATGGAGCCCCCCCCCTCCCCCCCCCGAAAAAATGGAGCCCCCCCCCTTCCCCTACTCCTTCCCCCACTCCTTCCCCCACTCCTCCAGGACAATGGCCGGTCACCACCGGTTGTTGACTTTATGTGGTGAAACCAGACTAAATATGGCAGCTGCCATGGATAATTCTAACCTCAAACCTGCTGCGCATGCAACAAGTTCTCCGGATCGGAATGAGTCTATGCTATGCGCATGCGCCTAGTCCTGTATTACTCACTTTAGCTCTACTGCACATGGATAATTCTAACCTCAAACCTTGGATTTGTGTTGTTGCGCATGCGCCGCTCCCCACTCCTTTGCCTTCCTTTTACACTGGTGCGAACTGGACTGGATTGAACACTGTACTGGAGTGAAACAACTTCCCCCACTACTCGAGAATCCGAGGAGCAATACGAGCCTGATCTTAGCGTCAGTCGTCAACAAACTTTCATAGCGAAAGGTTGTTGGCGACTCAGCAAGAGGTTTCAAATATATAGTAGGCCTATATATATTTGAACTTCTTCTACTATGTTGCGTTTTTTAATGCAATGTGGTATGTGTGTGTGTGTGTGTGTGTGTGTGTTTAGTTTTAAGTTGTATTTAATTTAAGAAATAATTTGCGCATTGCGATGTTAGTTATAAGTTGGGTTTAGCATTAAGGTGTATTAATTTTAAGAGGTGTTTAGCATTAAGGTGTATTAATTTTAAGAATAATGAAGGTATTTGGTTGTGTTGAATTATTTGGTTTTTAATAATGATGTGTTGTTAGTTTTAAGTGTTGATATTAATAATTTATGTCGTTGTTTTGCCTTTCAGCTAGATGTTAGGGGGTAGATTAACTGTAAATTCAGAAGTTCAGTTGAACTTCACTTAGAAGGGGTGGGACATCCGCAAATTGCGGACTAGGTTTTTTGCATTTTGTTTAGGAATATGATGGGTGGGATTAGTTTGGGTGGGGTTAGAGTTGCGTTTCTGCATTAGGTGTTCCAGTTTCCCTTGGAATTCATGGTTACGGTAGACCCGGACCGGACCGTTACGGTAGACCCGGACGGTCCAAACAAAATTGCGTCGATGTCCCTTGCAGAACGTAACTAGTGGGTTGGGAGTGGGAACCGTTAGGCAAACAGGGTGGTGGGAACAGTATTACTGTTCCCATCACCTTGGATCATTATAAATCTTGAATGACCTTGACCCACTTTTGGAAGGGTCAATGACCCCCCCCCCTCCCCCCCCTCCTCCCCCCCCCGAAAAAATGGAGTCGATTCCCCCCCCCCTCCCCCCCCCGAAAAAATGGAGTCGATTCCCCCCCCCTATTCCCCCACTCCTACCCCCACTCCTTCCCCCACTCCTTCCCCCACTACTCCGGGTGAACGACCGGTCATGACCTGAAAAATTAAAATGGCTATAGCTTGATAACGGATTGACGGATTTGGACAAGCGATACATCATTGAAAAGGTCTATGTAAGACAAACATTTTGGTAAAAGAAGAATTTGGTTATCTTATTTTAGTCAAAAGTTATGCGAATTATTTTAAATAAATACCTTCTCTTTTCCCTTTTCCCCCACCTCCCAGGTCAATAATCAGTCTTGGCCAGCTGCTACCCCTCTCATTTGCATATTGTTATAAAAGACGCACCGACTGCGGCTAACATTTCATTCTGATTCCAGACGTTACGCTGCGAACTTGGAGCCACAACCATGTCATCTCTGCCAACTACAACTTCTACTTTAACTTCTACTTCAACTTCTACTACGGCTGTTACTGCACCAAAGAAAACTCTTCGTCTGAAAAATCCTCCTGACTGGTACAAGAAGCAACTTGGATCCCAACCTTCAACTTCTGGCACTATTCTTCCGCCTATCAAGACTTCTAAACTTCGAAGCATTTTTTCACCGCCTTCGCCTTCTACTTCGCTTTCAAACGACTCCACACCGCCATCAACCATCATGCCGCCTCCACAGAAGCCAGCTCCCCGTCTTAATACCCCTTCATTTGAAACTTTGCTTCATAGTCTTAGTACACCTATCATTCCACTGTCACCATTGCCTCCTACCCCACCACTTACTATGCCTGAAGACCACACCTATCATAAAACTAAATCCACTAAGCCTACTCCCAAACCTGCTCCTAAGCCTGCTCCTTCAGAGCAATTTCAATTATTACAAGAAGAGCGTCGTAGGGCATTTAGCCGTCCCACTACTTGCCCTGAAGTGCTCACTAGGGGAATTAAGAAAGGATCAGCTTGTGGGAGGAAATGTGTTAAAAATGAAAGTTTTTGCCGTGTACATATCGTGAAACATATTTCTGAACCACAACTGACAGAAATCCCCACCGTTGAAGACGATCCTAAAATAATATCCGTCAGAGGAGAGAGGCTTAAGAAAGGTTTGAAATATTTTTTTCTAAGTGTTGTTGACCACCAACACATTTTGGCAAAATGTAACGGCTTAAAATATAAAATTAGAGTTTGTGAGAATTTGTGTAAAGAGAAGAGATTTAACACTTTAGATTCTCAAGACTTTCTCCTCAGGGATAAAAAGGATCGTATTACAAGGTGGGGGCGTAAACAGTAAATTCACTTAGTTTTTTCCAAATTGTTGCTAAAAAAATAATGGGGGAGAAACACAATGCGTTATAGCGTTGTGTTTCTCCCCCATTATTTTTTAACACTCTAAGTCCCGTGACCTACTAACCTACTTCCATTTGAGTAGTAAGAAAAGTACTTCCCCCACTCCTTTGGGTCGATGACCGGTTAAGGCCAGCTCTTACCCCTCATTTGCATACTGTTATAAAAGCGGAGCGAGCGTTGGTCACTCCTTCATTTTGCTTCTACACGCCGCTCTTGTTGTTTCGTCTCTGCTGTTTACAATATTACCTACTTTAAAATGCCTCCTCATGTGAATGACCATATTAATTCTTCCAAAATTTCCGATGTTTTTCTACAACCTGAAGACATTTTAAATAATGATAGTGAGAGTGAGGATGATGATGATTATACTGTTGAACTTAGTGAAGAACGTAAGGTTATAGCAATTGATCCACAATTTCCATTTGATACAATAGAAAAGTTTATAGTTGAAGCTAATAAATGGTTAAATTTAGGATGTTATGTACGAATTGACTCTTTTATATTGTATGGTGATAGTCATTCTTTCCTTGTCACACCAAATGACAGAGACCGCATGTTGCAGTGGGCACAATCTATGATGGAGTGCTATGAACAAGGTGTGGACACTGGCGGCTATTTTCTTGCACAACTAGTGTAATAACAAATTACCCTTCCCCCCATGTAGTGAAAAAGGAAAAGAAATATTAGGAATCTAATTATAATACTTCCTTCCACATGTAAAGAAGAGGGGGAAAGGAGTGGGGATTATAAAGTGGTGGGGGAATGTGTATAAATGCAGGTTGTTTGAAGAGACTTTTATTATTATTGTGGCTTTAGCAGAAACAACATGGAGTTTAAATCTGCAGCAAAAATAAGGAATAATATAATAAAGAAAGTAATTCGCAAGAAAGAAAAGATTGAACTTATAAAATTACAACTTATAATACCTTCCATTGAAATTGGATGTAGCAAACTAAAGACTTTGGTGAAAACTAACGAATATTTATTACAATTGCTAAAAACAATCGAAGAGTTGAAGAGAAAGAATGGACATTCTACATAGTAAAATTTGAACATTTTAATATAAATAAGTAAACTGAAAAAAGTAGATGTAGAATAGAGAGCGAGGAATAGATCACTTTGTGGTAATGGACTAACATGCCACTTAGTGCTCTATTCCTCGTTCTCGCGTTAAAATTGGATTACCTTGACCTATTTGTTCGACTGTTAGAATTTGGTTAACACTGTTGAATTTCAGTTTTGAACTAATGTTTATTCTTGTTCAAATGTTAGAGTTTCTTAACACTGTCGAATTTTAGTTTTGAACTAACTTTTAATTTATGCGAATTTTTAGTTCAACTCTAGTTAATTTATGTGCAAATTTAGTTCAACCAAGTGCCTGTGCTCTAGCCATTTCCACCCTAACATTTGTTTTTTCAACATCTGTCCCATAACATCTGTCCTAATAGATGTTTGGAGGGCAGGTGTTTGGTTTTAAAAGTAACTAAAATTAGTTGGGTGGGGGAAAGTTAGTTAAAGCTTGAATATAAAGAAGTATATACTAAAACTCCAATGGGAATAAAGAACATGAATGAACAATTAGTTTGTAGAAGGTTAATATTTTTATTTAAAAAGTTTGATTTCCTTGTATAGTGAAGAAGATGAAATAGTGGTGGGGGGACCGTTTTAAAAGGAGGAACGCGAGAGCCCATTTCATTTCTTGGCAAAATTTCGAAGAGTAAACATCTCAACATGTATCGTTGCGATAAATGTTCGGAATCGTTTCACGATGAAATTCTATTAGACTGTCATAAAGAACTAATTCACAACAACCCAGAAGAAAAACAAGAACAACAAGAACAAGAACAACAAGAAGAACAAGAACAAGAACAAGAACAAGAACAAGAACAACAAGAAGAACAAGATGAAATAACAGCAACATCTTCAACTACTTTACCGAATCTACAAGTATTTGCATTACCCGGTAAAGTAGTAATGCATCATAAGATTCAAAATGAAAACTTGAAGCTAGAAGAATTTATTAGAGAAGCAAAACCAATCGTAAGTAAAATTTTAAAAGAAGAATTGAAAAGATTAAACTTTCTTAAATTTGGTTTACTACTAGAAGCTATGTTTATAAATGTACAAGAAGAATTATCACCAAGAGGATTCATAACAAAAAACCGAACCATTATGGAAAGTTCAAACATTGATTCAATAATAGAAAATTGTATAGAAGAAATATTAACAAAAATTCAGGAACATGAAGGAAGAGGATCCGGATGGAGTCTTACAAGTATTGAAGTATTAGATATAAGAGTTCACAAACATGGATATGGACTAATGGGATCTAGTTACATTCCTTTACCAAAAAGAATTGAAAATACAAAATCTTGTGTTAATGTTAAAAATGAAGACAATGAATGTTTTCGTTATGCAATGACAGCTAAATTTGTACCACCACTTCATGTGAATAGACCTAACCAAGAATATGAAAATCAAAGATTTAGATACAATTTTCAAGGAATCACTTATCCTGTATCACTGAAAGATATATCAAAATTTGAGAAGAAAAATCCTGGTACGTCTATCAATGTTTTTGCATTAGATAGTTCAAACAAAGTGTATCCTTTACGTATTGCAAAAGAAGAGCTACCAGATCATACGGATTTACTACTACTAACGCGAGGAGATGTGTCTCACTATGTGTACATAAAGCAATTTGATCGTCTTGTTAATAAGCAGCTTTCTAAAGATCGACACAGAAAGTTAATTTGCAAGAGATGTTTCAATTTTAAACGAGATGGGCTACACTCAAGAGAATGGTTACAAGAGCACAAAAGATTATGTAACAATAATTATGAAGCAAAGATTATTTTACCTTCGGAAAGCAGAGCATTTGTTACATTTGAAAAGGTTCATCATCAGTACCGTATTCCTCTAGTTGTGTATGCGGACTTTGAATCAACACTTGTTCCTGTTGAAGATGAAAATTGTGAAGCTAGAAAAAGTGTCAAGTATCAAATGCACAAACCAAACAGTTTTTGTTTAATGGTTAAATCAACATTATCAGAAGAACATTTAAACAGATATTTATTAACTTCAGAACCTCTAATATATCGTGGTGAAAATGTAGAAAAAATATTTCTTGATCACTTATATTCAATAGCTGGAAATGCACAAAGATTATATACAAATATTGTACCAATGAAACCGATGGAGGAAGAAGAAGAAATTCAACATGAAAATGCAACTCGATGTTTCTTATGCAAAAATGATTTTACTATTGAGAATTATAAAGTTAAAGATCACGATCACCTCACAGGTTATTACAGGGGTGCTGCTTGTAATAAATGCAACTTAAGCTATCGTTTACCACTATTTATTCCTGTGGTTCTGCATAACCTCAGTGGGTACGATGCTCATTTTATAATACCTGAACTAGGAAGAGACGACGGTAAAATCGATGTGTTAGCTGAAACTTCAGAGAAGTTCATAAGTTTTTCCAAAGAAGTTGGAAACATGAAACTAAGATTCTTGGACTCCTACAGATTTATGCCGTCGAGTTTGTCCAAACTTTCAGAAAATTTAAGGAAACAAGATTTCATCGAAACAAAGAAGATTGTAAATAACGACAAACTGGATTTGGTACTTCGGAAAGGTGTGTTTCCATATGATTACATAGACAGTTTAGAAAGATTTAATGAAACATCACTTCCGGCTAAAGAAGAATTCAAAAGTAAACTTTATGACATGGACATATCTCAAGAGGACTATGATCATGCATGTCAAGTATGGAACGATTTAGGATTTAGAACATTGGGAGAATATTCAGATTTTTATGTTAAATTGGATGTAACTTTACTATGTGATATAATGGAAGAATTTAGAAATACATGTTTTGCAGCATATGGATTGGACCCTCTTCATTCGTACACTTCACCTGGATTAGCATGGCAAGCTATGTTGAAAGAAACAAATTGTAAAATACAACTTCTTACTGATATAGATATGGTTATGATGTTAGAGTCAGGAGTTCGAGGGGGATTGACGCAAAGCGTTACACGACATTTCAAGGCGAACAACAAGTATCTGCTCGATTATGATGCATCAAAACCAACAACATTCCTGGGTTATTTTGATGCAAATAACTTATACGGATGGGCAATGTCGAATCCCCTTCCATATGATAATTTTAAATGGATAGATCCAGAATCGATTGGAAACATAATGGATATACCGAAGCATGGTGAAACTGGTTACATTTTTGATGTTAATTTTGAATATCCTGAACATCTTCATGATCAACATTATGATTTACCACTTCTTCCTAAGACTGAAATTTCCCCTACTGGAAGATGGCCAAAATTAATGATGACTTTAACCGACAAGTCTCGATATGTTGGACACTACTGGATGATACAACAAGCTTTAGACTTAGGATTGAGAATTACAAAAATTAATCGAGTACTACAATTTTCTCAATCTTGTTGGTTAAAACCTTACATCGACAACAACACAAGAAGAAGAGCCACCGCTACATCAAGTTTTCAAAAAGATTTTTTCAAATTAATGAATAACGCAATATTTGGCAAGACTTTGGAAAACAAAAGGAAACATAAGGATATCAAATTGGTAACTGATCCAGTAAAATTACAGAAATTGGTGCAACAACCAAACTTTGGTTCATCTATAATTATTAATGAAAATCTAGTTGTTATTTCCATGAACAAGAAGTCAGTTACAATGGATCGTCCTTTGTATCTTGGAATGTCAATCTTGGATATTTCAAAAACACATATGTACGAGTTTCATTATAAGAAGATGGTTAACTATTATGGAAGAGAGAACATTGGTATTGCATATATGGACACGGATGCACTAATTTACTGGATTAAAACAAATGACATGTATGAAGATCTACGCACCTTTATATATAAAGATGATTTCGACTTTTCCGATTATCCTAAGGATCATCCAAATTACGACTATGACAGAAATAAGAAAGTATTGGGAAAATTTAAAGATGAAACAAATGGTGTGCCGATGATGGAAATTGTAGCATTAATGTCCAAACTGTATTCATTTCAACTGTACATAAACGAGAGGAACGAACATCAAGTCACGAAGAAGGCCAAAGGAATAAAAACTTCTTTCCTGAAGAAGAACGTACAGTTTGAACATTATAAAAGATGTTTGTTTGAAAATGTTGAAACAACTGCAACGTTCAACACTATTAGAAGTTATAATCATCAACTATTTAGTGTCAAACAAACAAAGTGGGCATTAAGCTACAAAGATGACAAGCGCCATATTTTAGAAGATAAAATTAATACTTTACCATTCGGCCACTACTCTCTAAACCCTATCGACCAGTAAACCTATTCTTCGTCCTCTACCTTCTTCCTTTTTCCTTTCCGTAAAGAAGAGGGGACATGGCAAGCCCAATGCCATGTTCCCTCTTTTTTACACTAATATGAATTGGCCTTGACCTATATTCAAACTATATAAATGAGAATAAACTATTCTATGGATCAGTATTTTTACATGCGGTGTACAAGCAACATCTGAAGATGGAAAGTGTGAAGGACAAGATTGTAAATGAACTACATAAACCAGCAAGAAGAAGATTTCCAAGAAGAAGTACAATCATTAAAGGGATGAATGATCTTTATCAAGCTGATCTCATTGAAATGATACCGCACAGTAAATTAAACAAAGGATTTAAATATATTTTAACAATTATAGACTGTTTTACTAAAATAGCTGACGCTTTACCATTGAAGGATAAGACTGGTAAAAGTGTTACAAAAGCTATGGAAACCACAATACAAAGAAATAAATTTAAAATTAAACATCTACAGACCGATGATGGAAAAGAATATTTTAATAAAGACTTTAGAGCTTTGATGAAGAAATATCAAATAAATCATTATTCTACAAATTCTGAAGTTAAAGCTTCAATAATTGAAAGATTCAATAGAACATTGAAAGGTGCGATGTATAAACAATTTTCAAAACGAGGATCATATGTGTGGTATGACATATTACCACAACTTATAAAACAGTATAACAACAAATATCATCGTACCATTGGAATGAAACCTATCCAGGTAAACAGTGCTAATGCGAAAATTGTATTACAACGCATTAAAAATAATACAACACCGAAATTAGAAAAATTGCAACCAAAGAAGTTCAAGGTCAACGATAAAGTTCGTATAAGCAAATACAAAGGTGTATTTAGTAAAAGATATCTACCAAATTGGACTAATGAAGTATTTACAATTTATAAAGTGCAACCAACTATACCTGAAACCTATTTATTAAAGGATAACAAGGGTGAATTACTTCAAGGTGGATTCTACGGACACGAATTGTTGAAATCAACAGTTGGTGATGTATATCTTGTCGAGAAGATTTTACAAAGGAAAAAGGATATGGTTAAAGTCCGGTGGTTAGGGTTTGATAAAAGTGAAGACTCTTGGATTCCTTCAAAAGACTTAGTATAGTTGTTTAATAGCTCATTGTGTGTTTAACCTTTATACAAGATGGAGATTGTACAACAAAAAGATCGATTTAATATCAATAACATTGATGAATTGACAGTTGACAATGATAAGTTAAATCATGGAAAACATGGTGAATTACTACCAAATACGATAAGATGTCTAATAACTGGTCCTTCAAATTGTGGAAAAACTAATGTTGTTTTTAACCTTATAACTAATCCTAAAGGATTGCGTTTTAATAATATATACATTTTTTCAAAATCATTGCAACAACCAAAATATCAATTATTGGATAAAGTACTTGCAAGTGTACCTGAAGTGAATTTTTACAAGTTTAATGCCAGTGAAACAATTATGCAACCGAATGAAGCAAAACCATTTTCTATTTTTATATTTGACGATGTTTCTTGTGAAAATCATGACACAATAAGGAATTATTTTGCTATGGGAAGACATCATAATATTGATAGCATTTATATTGGTCAAACATACAGTAAAATTCCAAAACAACTTATAAGAGACAATGCAAATACGTTGATCATCTTCAAGCAAGATGAAACAAATTTAAAGCATATATATAATGATCATGTAAATGCGGATATGCCATTTGAAAAATTTAAAGAGATGTGTGGCAAAGCATGGAATGAGAAATATAGCTTTCTCGTTATTATGAAGGAAGAAGATATTAAAAATGGTAGATATCGTATAGGGTTGGATAAATTTGTATTTATGCGTTGAACTACCGATGCTACATCTAGTTACACGTTGAACTTCACAGTGTAAACATGGTGAATCAAGAAAAACTATTGAAAGAAATAAAATCACTCAGTGATTCTATTAGGATGAAGAATCGTGCATTGAGGATGGGTTTAAGTGAAAGAGAAGAATTTCTAGAGACTACATTTAAACCTATTACGGAACCTTTAAAACAGATATCAGAAACTATTGGTAAACCTCATTATGAAGGAGATGTTTTACTACCAGTTTCTAAACAAGAAGTACAAGCATTAAAAAAAGAAGAAGATGATGATTCATATACAAGTGCTAGTGAGCAAGAAGAAACAAAAGAAGAAGAAGAACCAATTGTTGAAAAGGAAGAAGAACAGCCAATACCAGAAGCAGAACAATCTATTCCAAATTTAACTCAATTGAGTAGCGATATATTACAACATGGACCTCTTGGAAGAAAATATATAATGAAAATGCTACATCACATGAAATCAAACCCGAATTTGAGTAGATCACACGTATACGGAGCAAGAATTGATGGGAATGAATTGAAGATTGGCGATTCAAAGCTTGAAATAACACAAGACGATTACATCATTATTGGTGAGCATAGATATAAAGGAACAAAAGGATTATATGAATTAATTTTTAAAAACATACCACTAAGATATTCATCCAAAGATTTAAGTGTTTTTAAGGAGATTCTACAAAATACTAACGCTCATAAAAGAAACTACTCAAAGGATGCAATGATTAATCGTTCACGTGCAACAAAATATAACATCGTTATAAAAAAGTTGTTTCCTCCACGAAAATTGCCAACATTACGTACTGCACCAGCGGTGAGACAACCACTGAAAAGAAAATCTTTATCACTTATGGATTTATCACTTCTTGAACAACATGGTAAAAAGAGTAAAGGAGATACTTCAACATCTGGTAAAGGATTGATGAAAAATCTATACAATACGAATGTGATTTACTACAATGATATCAATAAATTGGTTGATAGAATGAGACTATTGCATGAAGCCATGGAAGCCGGTCATACAGGTTTGAATAATGAATGGGTGGCTCTAGTTGATGAACTTAGGAATCGCGGTATAGTCGTATAATTGTCCGTGGATATAAAAGAGGTGCAAGCATAAGACGTATCAGTTCTAACATGAGCGTCGACAAGTTCGGTCGGTACTCCGCTTTAGGAGTGCAAGTTGGAGAAGACAGAAAAAGAAGTGGATTACCGCAAACACCTGAAGGTGACTATAGCATAAGTAATAAACGTTTAAAACTAGTTAAAGATCCAGAAGAAGATACTGATGGAGCAAATTTGAAGACAGTAAAAGAAGCTACTTCAACATCATTAAAATTACATAAGAATACTTACGATGTTAAATCACATAGATTAATTAATGTTGGTAAACCAACTGAAGGTTCTGATGCAATTACTAAAGAGTACTTATCATCTGAACTTTTAAATACTTTAAAATTGCAATGGGGTAATAACTTAAAAGATGGACAAACGTATAATGCTGGAAATTATAGAATAACCAATGTGGGAAATCCCAAAAATGATAAAGATTCAGTTAATAAAGAATATTTACATTCTATAATACCTGAAAAAACTGAACATGGATTTTCTTTTTATAAATTTATTATAAATGACATTGGATACCCAAAAGAAGACGGTGATGCTGTAAACCTAAAATACATCAAGGACAACTGTATTTTACAAGATGCTGATGGAATCGATTGTCATGAAAAAACATTGACAAATGTAAAGTTTGGTTCTCAACCAAAAGATGCTGTTACTATGGAGCAATTATCCAAAGAATTAAAAAAAGAAACATCAAATTTTGTAAAACATGAAGATGCCGTGTTAAAGCGGGGAGATAAATTTATACATGGAAATAAAAAGTTTGATTTAATGCAAGGAAATAATGATGAATGGGATGCAGGACATAAAACAATAACAAATGGAAGATTTGGTATAAAAGATTCAGATGTACCTCTTATGGTGCAAACATTAATTGCAAGTGGTGGTAGATTAGATACATACGATGGTCGTCATAGAAGAATAAAAAATGTTTATCCTGGTTATGGAGATGATGATTGTGTTACATTGAGACAAACAATAACTTGGGATAAACACTTTGGGACCAAATATGATGCAAAGATGAAGAAAATAATTAATATTTTACCAGGTGAAGATTCAAATGATGCTGCTACTATTGGACAAGTCATAACAACATCAAAAAGTGATTTAACCGCTTACACATGTAATGATAAACGTATTATGCAGTTACAAGATCCTCAACATCCGAAAGATGCTGTAACTTTAGATTGTTTAATAAGAATAGTGGGTAATTTACTTATTGATACCCACAATCATATAGCTAGTACAACGAATCATGTGGTGATTCAACCCGATGAACGAGAAGCTTGGATTAAAAATAGAATCATAAATCAGTATATAATTAATTTGAATAACTAAGTCTTTAAATATAAAAGATTTTGCACAAGTTATTCATTCATGTAAAGTATCTCGTGGAGTAAACACACCTGTTATATAAGA
Source organism: Neoaliturus tenellus (assembly GCA_030545055.2). Taxonomy (NCBI): domain Eukaryota; kingdom Metazoa; phylum Arthropoda; class Insecta; order Hemiptera; family Cicadellidae; genus Neoaliturus; species Neoaliturus tenellus. The sequence goes on from CM061536.1 coordinate 44,213,887, forward strand.
CAACATAATGAAGACCGTATCGCTCAGTCATCGTCAAGACAGCGGCAAGAGAGGACGTGGTATAACATCAGCTGCATTATCCCTGCTCAGACGGATTCCAGTTGGTGCTGTTGTAAATCGAACGATAGACGCTTTACCATACGAATTACATCTGCCCGGAGGTTATCAATATTGTGGACCTGGAACTAAGTTGGCAAAACGTTTAGCAAGAGGAGATCCTGGAATTAATAAATTAGATCAAGCTTGCAAAGAACACGATATAGCATATTCAAAGTATAAAGATTCAACAAATAGATCAATAGCAGATAAAATTCTAGCGGAAAAAGCTTGGCAAAGAGTAAAATCAAGTGACGCAAATATTGCAGAAAAAGCAGCAGCTTGGGCAGTAACTACAGCCATGAAGACAAAAGCAAAGTTAGGTGGTAGAAGACGTCGCAGAGGAAGACCTGCAAAGAGAGGCGCTCCCAAAAGAGGTGGAAACATTAAAAAAGGACGTCGTAGAACTCATAAGGCAAGTGTAAAGAAGACTTCTGTTTGGCAAATGGTAAAAAACGGAGCAGGTTTATACCTAAGACCATACCGTGTGTACTAAATAAGAAGAATCAATTGATAATTCCAAATAAAGCCTTAACAAATCATCAGTTAAATGATTATGTAAAATGTTTGAAAATACCATTCTTTCGAGGAGTTTTTATGAAAGATGCATTACCAACTAAAATATGGAAAAATGAAACTGGAATAGTAAATTTGGATTCCACCTATGGTCCAGGCACTCATTGGGTATGCTATAAAAAACTCGGACAAACCATTTACTACTTTGACAGTTTTGGCAATCTACCACCGCCAAAAGAACTGCAACATTATTTTCGAAACTCCAAAAACATTTTTTACAATTACAAAAGAGAACAACCTAACAATACTGAAATATGTGGGCATTTATGTTTGGAGTTTCTAGCGAAGAGTGTCAGTCAGCTTTAAGATGTCATCGTATACAGTGTCACTGAGTGGAAATTCATCCACATTGAAAAGTACGCTGTTCCCAGCATTGCGTCTATCCAAGGAAAGATTATGGGAAGCGGCATTACTTGATTTGACTACCTACAATTCAATTCCTAATGTTACAGAAGGAAAAAACAATTTACTACATTATTATGAAACTAAGGATGCTGCAGGAAAATACTCAGAATTGAAAATAATTACATTTCCTACTGGAGCTTATGAAATTGATGATATAAACCAATTATTACAGAAACAACTCGGAGAAGACAATATCACCGTTAAAGGAAACAATAATACTTTAAAAGCAGAAATAACTTCAAAATATTATATTGATGTCAGCTTGGAACAGTCGATTGGCAGTTTACTTGGATTTACAGATACAAAAAAGAAAATCTTAACTCCTGGAACTACTCATTCAGGTGATTCAACTGTAACAATATTGAAAGTAAATAGTATTGATGTCACGTGCAACATTATACACGGATCGTATAGAGATGGAGTTAATCAACATATTTTACATACATTTTATCCAACAGTGGCTCCCGGTTTTAAAATTGTTGAGAAGCCACAAAACTTGATATACCTACCGTTAAACACCAGTTTCATTTCAGACATCGTACTGAACATATTGGATCAAGACGGTCATAGTGTTGACTTTAGAGGAGAAACAATTACTATACGGATACACATCAGAGCAGCAACATAAAAGTCAACATGGGATTATCATTTAAACCGCAACGGAAGAGTCGGGAGCTCAGTAGCTCCTCGACATTGGAAGAGTTAACATCGGAAAACATTCGTTTTCTACAGAAGATTGGATTGAAACTTAACAGCGATGGATATCCTGGATATATCTCAAGGACCAACGTTCGACGAAACACTATGGGAGAAGGAATATCACACGCACAACCCTTACACTTCATCAAAATTAAACAATAACGATGAAATAAGGATCCCCATTCAACAACAAGATATTTACACTTTACCGTGTGAAAGTTACTTGTACATCGAAGGACGGGTATTAAAATTAGATGGAAAAACTGCTTCAACAGTTCCTTTTATAAATAACCCGATGGCATATCTTTTTGATGAAATAAGATATGAAATATCAGGGGTGACGGTTGATTCAACAAAAAAGGTTGGTTTAACAACGACATTGAAAGGATTAACATCATTAACACCGCATGAGAAGAATTCAATAGTCACTGCCGGATGGGTTGCCCCCGATAAAGACACTATAACACCAGCTTCCAATGGTCACTTTGATTTTCATGTACCTTTACGATTGCTTTTGGGATTCGCTGAAGATTACAAACGGGTAATAATAAATGTCAAACAAGAATTAGTATTACTCAGATCTTCAACTAATAAGGACTTAATACTTGCAGACCCTGCAACTACGGAAGATAAACTGGAATGGCAACTACAGTTGGATAAAGTTGTTTGGAGAGTACCTCATGTAAGATTGGCCGATGAACATAGAATCCTATTATTGAGAAAGTTAAAATCTGACCGTGATATTGTGATGCCATTCCGAAGTTGGGAATTTCATGAATACCCTACACTACCTCAGACAGAAAGACAAACATGGACCGTCAAGACATCAACTTACTTGGAACGAGCAAGGTACATAATACTCGGTTTTCAAACTAAGCGAAAAGATGTTATCACTGCAAATGCTGGTCAATTTGATCACTGTAAAATAAAGAATTGTAAAGTTTTCCTAAACTCTCAATTCTTTCCCTATGACAATTTGAATGTCATGTTCAGCAATAAACGTTTTTCCATTTTATACGATATGTATGCAAGATTTCAATCATCATATTATGGAAAAACTAATACACCACTATTATCACCTGACCAGCATTATTCCAAGGCTCCAATAATTGTAATCGATTGTTCAAAACAAAATGAATCGGTAAAATCATCAAGTGTGGATATAAAAATTGAAATGGAATTTGAAGAACCAGTAGCGGATGGAACTTCGGCATACTGTCTAATTCTACATGATAAAATAGTTACTTACACACCGCTGACCGGAATTGTGAAGAATGTACTTTAAGAAGAATTGTACAACAACTGCAAATTTTTGAGGTTAGAATTATCTGCTTTAATTTTTGAGGTTAGAATTTCATTTGTGAAAGACAAGTTGAAAACAAACAATTATGTAATTGTATAAATTTCAAGGATTTACGAAAAATATAAAAGCGAGAAAATAATTAGTAGAAACTTCATTCTATCTTCAACCGTCGTATGGGAAACATCATTCGCAAGATGAATTCTACTAACGGAGAAGAAAATACACCTCTAATGGATGATAATAGTTCAGATATAGAAAAACAAGTTGAACGAGAAATGGACGAATTCCTAAAATTCAACAAACATAAGAAGAGAGAAGAAGAAAAAGCTGAAAAAGAAGTAAAAAGGAAGAAGGTTGAAGTTAACATTACAACCAATATTTTAACAGAAGTATTTCTTCGGATTATCTACCCAATTTCTTCATGCATGACAAAAAGTATATCAGTTGGAATTTTAAAATCAATGGATTATTCACCAATTGTTATTTTAAATCATGGAAACAAAATGGTTACTTTCAGTGAAACTACTTGGGAATCTCTCATAAAACATTTACATCTTTTGGAATGCTATTTAAGTAACAACACATTTGGAAGAAGAACAAGATTAAGTTTATTGGAATCAAATATTGAAGTTGATATAGTAAAACATCGTGGAGGACAAATTGTTCGCTTCAGAGATTTAACTACACATAATGTTAAATTATATTTCACTAAAGAAGAATTTTACACTTTAAGTTGTACTACCGGTCCCGTCACCAGATATTTGAAACAACTAATATTTTCAAGTGCAATAATTAAAGACTATCTAATTGATACATTGGACAAAAAACCATTTGTTCCAATTTTATACGGTCCCGTGGATACTTCAATCTTTAATAGAATACCTCAAGAAGTTGAAATGTGGAGACAATTAAACAACTATCACACCAATTTTAATATTGATGAAGTGGCACAAGAAGTGAAAGAAGAAGAACAATCCTGTCTGTTATAAACATCGGCTCATTCAATTTTTAAGTCAGTTGTTAGTAAGACTTCATCATGAATAAACGGGTTTCGTTTTCTAATGCGCCACATATAATGGAAGTTAAAAGAGGTATAATTGAATTTCAAGCTTTCCGAGGAAATGATGGTAATTTTATTATTAAAGAATTAGTAATCTTGGACATGAACACATCAGTAGTTTATCATTATTTGTTCAAACCTCCAGTACCATTTAATAGACTAACAACTAAAGCGAAAGTTACAAACAAATGGTTGAACAAACATTTTCACAACTTAAGATGGGATGAAGGTTTCATTAATTATAACATGATGCCGCACATTATGAATCATTATTGCAAAGAGTTTAAAATTATCTACACAAGGGGATTGGAAAAAGCAAATTGGATACAATCATTTACAAGCAACGAAGTGATTAATGCAATAATTGATAAAGATTTCCAATGCTACTTCAACGAACTTTGTATTTCATCAAAAAGTTTTAAACATCGAAGGTCGCAGTGCGCTTTAAAGAATGCCTACCGCTTGAATAATTTCCTTCAACAAACTGGTGGGGGTAGTGTCAGTGGTGGGGGTAGTGTCGATTATAAAAGTGAGAGCGCTACCATGACACAGCATGAGTATTACTCAAACCTCCGAAGAGACAACATCTCCGACGGACATTCTTATTAACAAGAAGATTAACAACAACATCAATATGGCATCACAGAACTTACTTCAAAGTTTAGTTGATCAGTTCAACGCTCATTCTAAATCATCAATTCTACCTACAAAGAAATGTTCTGAACTAAAAGAAGAAAAACACTACATCATTCATACTATTAAGAAAATGGAAACTTCAGTAGGTGATGCTATAAATTGCACTTTGAGCGAGGCACCTTATACAATTGGTGATGAAGCAAAATTTCAGATCTTCTTACCAAAGCGCTTCGTACAACTACTTCAAAATGAAGATCTTCGTATAATTCAACCCGGCGCACTCTATTTGGTATCACATGGACCCAGTGGAAACAACTCTACTGAACTTACAATTCATGTAACACCTACTACTGATTAATTTGTACATAACATTATAAATATTTCTTTGTATTTGTTTTTTCAATAAATATGATATAAAACAAAAAAATAAAAATAAAAAAAGCAACATATTGTAATGTCTTTGTACATTACAATATGTTGCTTTTTTTTAAAAATTCCACAGGATGACCTTGACCCAATTTTGTATAATTATAAAAGGGGAAATGTACTTGCAAAATTCATCAGTCTACTGCTACCTTTCATACCGTACACATCTCGCTCTTAATCCCTGAATATAAAACTGCAACATGTCCCTAAAGGTCAAGTGTGCATCTTACGATACTAACACCATAACAACTTTTGAACAACTCGAAGATTTAACCAACGAAATGCGAGTTTTACTTACCGGTGGTTATCACTTAACTGTTGATGTTAGTGCTACTAATACAAGAATGTTCACTAAAACAAAATATTGCGATGATGAAATATTTAATTCTACACAACCTACAACTTCTTCATCGCCAACTGGTCAACATAACATCAAGTTCCAAAAGTATTACCAATGTTGAATAACTTTTGACAGACAAAACTACAACTAAAGAATCACGTGATCAATGTGAGTTAATAAAAAGGATGTAATACTTGTATAAATAATCATTCGCTTCTTAGCTCTCACCACGACAAGACCTATTTAAGAAAATGTTGTACAGAATGATGATTCAACTTGATGGAAAAATCTATGGAAAAGATTACAACACTGTTGAACAAATGACTAAAGATATAGATGTATTAGCTAAAGAAGGATACCAAGCTAAATTAATTTTAAAATTCCCTGAAGTACATCCACTATCAATAGAAGAACTAGTTGCTATGGCTAAAGCTGAGAGAGATAAAAAGTCTGAAGAAAACAAAGAGAAACAAACTTCCTAAATTTTAATAATCCTTACACTTGTAAGGTATAATTTTTTAAAACTCCATTTGGATGACCTTGAAATTACCCCCACCACTTTTCACAGTACATAAAACTCACTATTCAACACTATACACTCTTATTCTTTCACTGGACTCCACAGCGTCAACATGGAAGAGCAAAAATACAAGTACAAACCTCGTTACTGTTGTGAACAACAGTGTACAGATTTAGGACCAATGATGGTGGATGGGTTAGCTTGTACTAAATGTGAATTCTTCGGATCTTGTTATTGCAAATGCAAAACAAAACAACTACCACCACCGGAATTGCGAACTTTCAAATTTTACAAATCAAGATATTTTCATACATGTTGTCCTCAAAGATGTTTCAAATTTCACCCCCTAGATCTTGCTCATTGTCAACGCACCAATTCTCATCAAGATGATTTTTGTACACATATGATAAAAAGATGTAAATACAGGTCAGATTGGTATTCCGATCCTGTAGAACCATCAAATGTGTAATTTCAGTTTTACACTCTTTTTTAAAACTTCATTTGGATGACCTTGAGATTTCCCCCACCACTAGTTCTAATTTTTATATAATATTAAATCATTCCACTTCCAACACTCTAACTAACAACATGGAAAACAAATTTATCAAATTTGAACATATAATAACTGACAGGGAGGAGATGGAAGAATTGTTTCAAAACTTACTTTCTGTCATTGACGAATATCCTATAAGATGGTTCAGAATTGTAGTTCAATATTTAAATCCTGGTGAATTGTTTTCTTCATCAAGTGAAGAAGATGAAACAACTACTTCGGTTCAAATAATTGAATTAAAAGATGGAGAAGAAGAACTAAACGTTTTATTCAATCATAAGCTCAAGGTTCCCTATATAAAAGCCCCCTCCCTAGACAGCCCCCCTCCCTAGACGCCTGCTCAAGGTCACCATTATATAAGCCCCCTCCCTATGCGCCGATCCTCATTCCATCACCGACTCTCTAATAATGAACAACTCTCCATTGGCCCGAATGAATTCTAGTTTTGAAATAAACTCTAAAGAAGAGTTACAAGACATTTTTAATATTTTACAAGAACTTGTAGATAATTTTACAACCATCAAAATGAATTTGGAAATAACATACGATTGTCCTATTTGTGATAAGATTGAAAGTTCGGACGAAGACAGTTTACTAAATCTAACTCCTGCACCATCTGACACTACTGATGGTAATAATGAACAGTAAAATATTTCCCCCACCACTTCTTTGTAATTCTTCGTTCCCCCCCCCCACCACTTCTTTATTTAACTAACATTTCTCGCTTTCACTTCTCATTCCGTCTTCAACTTTTGAACTATCAACATCACTTGTTTTAAAATTTCAAACACTACAAAATCATGATGGATATGATGGATGAAGTTCCCTTCATAACTAGAATGGAAGAGGATAAATTGAAATTGGAAATTAAACGATTGGAAATGGAACGGGAAAACCAACTCGAAATGTTACGTTTGTTCAAGCTTTTCAAATACATCATCTGGGGACTCTGCGTTTACCTTCTCATCGTCGTTGGTGTTTGCATTTACAACTCTGTAGTTCATCACAAAAGTTCAACTTGTTTAAACTCTGCTGTTGCACATTAATTATATGTTCACAAATAAAATTCAAAATTTACTTCAGCCTATCCCACTATCACCAACTAGTTCAACTTTGAACTATTTCTGGTAGTAGTTGGGTAGGCTTTTTTAAAACTTACTCTGAATGACCTTGACATACTTTCCAGGCTCCAGTTATAACTGTTGAATTTCAATTTTGAACTAACTCTTAATTCATGCCCAATTCTACTTCAAATTCAGGGCATATGCTCTCGCCATCTGCACCCTGCAGCTGCCCTGGCAGCTGACACCATCTGACCCCTGCAGCTGCCCTGGCAGCTGACGTCACTTCCGGTTTAGAAGTGGCTTTTTCCCACTACTTGGGGACAACCCAAGTATTCATAGATGTTTTAAAGTAACAATTTTGTTAAACATTTATAAATAATAATTTTAGTTATAAGTATTACTGTTATTTATTTATTTTGCCTTTGTATTGTAATTTGTACTTTCTTGTCTAATTGTATATCCTTTACTTTGATGAATGATGTCTTATTATTATTATTGTTAGCCTTTATAACAGTCATTGCATGGTTTACTATTTAAGTTACAAGTAATTATTGAAAAATGAAAGGCAAATGAATAAAACATTTTTGCATCATAAAGTGTTGTGCAACTCTTTTGAATACATCAATAAATATGAGATCTCTCTCTCCTCCATCTTTGGCTTTCAAATAAGAAGCGTTAAAGACATCAACGGAATGGCGAAGTTAAGTAAATGTCTGGCACCGGTTCCCATTGTATCAATTTGTAATTTGTATACATTTATGGTTGATTTTTTTTTAAATCTGCTATTGATAAAATAAATTTACTTAAAAAAAACTTGATTAAAATAAAATAAGAACGTTATTGAACTTAGTGTTTTCTTCTGTTATCATTATATCTTAAAAGGAGTAAAAAAGTAACGCATGGGCTTAATATTTTATGAAGCACAAAATGCAATATAACTTTGTACGTCAATATTTTGACTGAGACTTAATTTTTTCAATGCGATAATGGTTTTTGTATTATCAGAGGAAAGGCCCATCAGGAGTTCAAATGAAGTAAGCATATTTTTATATTTACATCAATTTTAAGGTATGCCAGAGCACAGAGAACTGAGTGCACTACCGCACCTGGTATTAAACGAACGGACATCAGTCACACAATATTTACATCAAAATTATTTGAACAAAATTTAAAAATACAATGAATTTCCTGATAGTAGAAACTTTTTAAGTCGGATCTTCGAATAATTGCCTAGAATGGGAAAACGTCAAAAGCTATCAATAATGTGATAATGGTCTCAAAGAACACAAAACTATTTTAAAATGGACCCGAAAGGGTTTTGTATTGTGAGAGAATAAAGTAAATATCTACTAAACGAATAAAGGAAGCACAGTGTCCAGACAGAAACCCTTACATGGTAAAAAGGTTTTAACCTAATATTCAAGGCCTATGCCTGCTAAGACCTTCATTCAAGAGGTGATTCTTGGGTCCGTTTCTGGCCGGTAATCCTACGGTGAAGCATTGAGTACTCAATAGTATTCCTTATTACTTAGCCTAAGTACTAATTTATTTTGTATACTTTGAAGGGAAAGATAGAGTGAGACCCAACTAAACAAAACTTCACACTAATTAGGGGCCTATAAAATAGTATACATTTAGGCATTATTTGACAAAGGTTTATATTTAATCTCCACCCACCTCGTTGCTGTTTTAAGCAGATACTAGGGGGCTTTACCTCGATCAAAAACTGAATTGAAAGCCAATTCAGTGACAAATTTATAACCACCAGTGTGGATGTATGTAGATCCATTTGTCAAATGTGAAACCATCACCACACATTGCACCTGAGCGAACGACAGCTGACGACATCAACATGGCTGCGGCGTCACTCGAATCACTGAATGATGAATCAGTGAATATGGCAATATCGCTAGTGTAAAGTGTAATCAATCAGTGCCGCACCACATTCATTCAAAAGATTAACCTGGAGAATGAGTAAAAAGATAAAAGATTCATTAAAGTGAACAAAACGTAATTAAATCAACTAAGAGTTCATAAGGAGAACGTGCCTCAAAAGCGTCAAAACTACATTTGAAAAAATATACGGTATTAAAATAAAAATAAAAAAGAAAATGCAGGTGCAGGTGTCTTATTAATGAATCCAAATGGAACTGCAAACAATCTATATATTAATACGCAAGCATGTTTCATTTCCTCCTTTTTTCTCAGCCTGTGTGCATCCCAGGAGAAATCTGAGCACACCTTTAGAAAGGTATAGTCATGTAGATGAGCAGAATCCCATTCTAATTCTCATCGGACTATAGGGCTACCCCCCACAGGCTTTCAAAGTTCCAATGTTAATCTTATGGAGGATGAATAGTTTATTGACTGATAGACAGCTGTTGTAAAAACAACTGCTAGAAAAACAGGGAGAACTGTTTTAGTTGTAAAATGTTTTTAAACTTATTGGGTCCAGATCAACTGAAATTTTGATCGAATTTCGATCAGGAGGCGATCTCTAGTAATTTTAAATGACCAACTGTTCTGAATTATTCAGTACTGAACAACTCAAGTTATACAATTATTTAAGAAGAGGTGGATCAAACTGTACTCAGATTATGTTTTATATAAAAAACATAGTATTTATCACTCATTAATAAATACTAGAGATCGCCCACTGGTCGAAATTCGACCAAAAAATCTCATCATCTTGAGCCTGTTAAATTTAAAATGTTCATAACTGTAACATCTGTTCTTTATTCTGATTTATCAGCTGTGTAATGATTTAATCAATTGTCCTTCTCCCATAAGATTAACACTGAAACTTTGAAGGCCTGTAGGGCGTAGACCTGGAGTCCGATGTGAATTAGAATGGGATTCTCCTCATCTACAGGACTATACCTTTGTAACGGTAAGTGCGGATTTCTCCTACGATGCACGCGAGCTGAGAAAAAAGGAGGAAATGAAACATGCTTGCCTATTAATATATAGATTGTAAAATAAGGTATGAAAAACATACTTAAGCAACCTAGTAACACCATATTGAGATTAGTTCAAGGAAAAGTTATGTATGGCTATCACATAATTCACAAAAATAATATAATCAATTCCAACTTCGAAATATATAAAATTTGTGGTGATAGTAATTTTGTGTGAAATAATAATAACAGAATTATCTTCGTTTTTATTTGATTTTTTACTGGGCGCCAATAAAATAATACACATCCAACAAACTGCATCATACGATATAGTGATAGAATACAAATCTATATATATATATATATATATATATATATATATATATATATATATATATATATATATACAAGCGAAATCTCACTCAATGACTGACTCATCACGAAATCTCAGGAACTACCTGATTTTACTTGGAACTGTCAACACAGGTTCGTCTTGCCTCTTAGGTGTTCACAGGGGCTCCGGCCCACAGGCCTTCGAAATTTCGCTACAATGGCCAAACTTATTTACAAATTAAGAAACCTGCAGGGTTTGAATTTGGAGTGATCTCTTTTCTCTTAGATGCTCAATAAAAAAGTGCTTTGAACATCCTTTTTAGTGCTCCGCCCCACAGAAGCTCACAATTACTGTTTGGCCTATATGTTGAAATTTGACATGGACAATTCTTTGTTCATAAATACTTATTAAGAAACTGTTTTCAAATATAGTTTTTGAAGCACTATAGGGCTCTGAGACACTGAACTTCAGAATTACTTTAGGACTTCCGGGGTTTAAATTCAACATGGACGTTTCTTTTTGCTCATGGGTGCTCCCTAACGGTTTTGCAAATATAGTTTTCGAAGTTCTTTAGGGCTCCGCCCCTCAGGATTTTAAGATTACTTTTGGGCCTCCGGGATTTAAATTTGAATCGGGCGTTCCTCTTTGCTCATAATTACTTACTAAGAAATGGTTTTTGCAAATATAGTTTTTGAAATTTCTTTAGGGCTCTGCCCCACAGAACATCAAAATTAGCCTACCATAGATCTTAGGGTTTATAAATTTAACTTGGATGTCCCGTTTTGCTTACAGGTGCTCACAACGAAATGGTTTTGCAAATATAGTTTTTGAAGTTCTTTAGGGCTCCACCCCACATCACTTCAAAATTAATCGATGGCCAACTGGTTTTAAATTTGACATGGACGTTCCTCTTTGCTCATAGATGATCAATAAGAAACGATTTTGCAAACTTCCCTTACTTAGGGCTCCTTCCCACAGATTTTCAAAACTACCATAGATCCTACGGGTTGAAATTTAACGTAAACGTTCCGTTTTGCTAACAGGTGTTCACCAAGAAAAATTTTTGCACAAATAGTTGGCTATGTTCTTTAGAGCCCCACATTACTTCGAAATGACTGGTAGGGCCCATGGGGTTGAATTTTGAAATGGTAGTTCCGATTTGCTCATAGGTTCTAAGGGTTTTTTCTATTTAAGAATCCATTTCTCACTAAGAACAAGGTTTTGCGAAAGGTCCACTCACACTACTTCATTGTTTCTTAGGAAGTATATTACGTTGCTCTTTAAAACGGTCTTATTACCTATAAAATAAATTCAATCACGGGGGAACGTGACGGGCACCAGCTATACATCACTACTATCAGCTATACAGCTACACATATTTGTAAAACATCACTACAAACATGGTTTTGTTCCACCATGGGAAAGTTTAATTTTTCCACCCAAGGTGCGTTTTTTATCGATTACCAAAACAAAGTCGAGAGATGCAATAGCTGTCAAATACTAAATTTTGCTGCAATCTTATGCATAAAAAATGACTATCCATTTTTTATGAATGTTAGTTTTACAGTGTTTCAACCAAAGAAAACGAAATGTAATATGTTAGCAAAGTAATAAAATGAAGGATACCGTACGTTTAAAACTATTCACACTATCTATTAATAGATTAGCTGACATAGTCCTATCTATGGATGTAAAACACTTCTTTCGTTATATTTATTACTTTCCTTAAACATATAATTACAGTTTTACACCAATTTATGTTCATCCAATAATTCTAGCACCTAAGCATTTAAGTAACGGGTATACAGTTAATAAAGAGCTGCTGCAACGATGGGCAATTATTTTACTCTTAGTCCAAAAGAAAACGAAGTAGTTTTCATTACCACATTTTTATAATGTTGGATATGAAAGCGGTTTCTTTCCTTCACCCAAGTAATACAGGATCAGAGCTGAAAGTTAGTAAACTACATGTTTTCCTATGGTATTTAAATTTTGTTGATTACTGATTTTTGTAAGGTTAAGATGTTTACTGATTGATTTTTTGCACGACAATCAAGTATCACCACCTCCAAAAATAACCTATAAACTAAAAACCAAAAATACTCAACAAACTCAAACATATGACTTAGATTTTGGACGTCAAGACATTTTGGTGGTGGTAAAAAATACTGAATAGTTTTAATAATCCAATGCACGGAAAAGTAACTATGCAACACATCCAATATGTCACTACCTCCAAAAAGTAAGTCTTATGTTTTTAGGTGGAGAGTATTTTTGTACATGATCAGGTTTAGTGTTGCAACGTTAAAAATATTAAATTTTTACTTTGGATGTGCTGAGAAACTGCATGAATACTAAGAAAAAGAAAATTTACAAATTCATTTGAATAGTAAACAACAACAGCATTTTTCTTTAGTGATGAAAAGCCCCAGTTAGCTTTTCCTTTGTATTTGTAATACCTGCATTGTACTAAATTTATTTTTACCTTCTTTAACTATCCTTTCTATTTATATATTTATGTACGTATTGTACTTTGTACTTATTTGTATTCACGATTGATAAGGAGTATCTTTTGTGTTTCACAGAGAACGCTTTGTATTTAAAAAGAAAATTATATGCGGTTTATAACACTTTTTTTCGATGCTGAATGTATTCATTTATGACCCAGAGTACTTACTTATTATAGAGAAAACTGACTGGGATTTGAACTACTTTATGTTTCCAAATAAATTTTGCTCTAAAAAGTTATCGATGCTGTAGTATTTGATACAATCTGTACATACTCTATACAAACTGTATCTTGATAATATGGAAATTTATTAGTTCTGAGGGCCCGATTTTTTATCAATCGAGTAGTTGGTTTATTCCGTAAAATTTTTCATCCGCCTTTTTTAGGTACACGAGAATGAATGCAATTTTAAGGGATTTTTAAACTTGCGCATCCAGTCATAGGCCTAAATAATTTTTGTCTTCGTTTCAAAGTTTTCTTTGAATTCGCCATTGACACACATATGTATAAAAATAAATTTTGTGCAGAAAATTTCACTAACTTATTAATTTTTACTCACCTAACAAATAGGTGGTGAATGGTTTTAGTAAAATGAACACACGTGGGGTTGAAAATTCTTCTTTTTCATCACGATGTCAACAGGAAATAACTCCATACTTCACTGACAACATTCATTTTTTAGTTCGACAAGGTTAATTAGTCAGCCTAAAATTTATGTTTATAGTTACAATTGTGTAATAAAACAACATTAAAAAGTCATTGTGTACTAAATATAACAATAAAATTCAAACAGAATCTTTAAACTTATACTACCAGCAATATTTTATGATGTTTATTATTTTGACAGTTGAAACCCCAACTGTTAACACTGTTAACACAAACTTAAATATTACCATCTAGAGCAGTCTATAAGGAGCAAATTGGTGAGAAGCTACTCTCTACTCACTCGATTGAAAAATCCAGCCCTTGTTTTGTTCAAAAGCTTCTAATTGGCCCCAGCTGGGCAGCTATTACGTTAAGTTGTGTTGTTTTTTGCTCCCAGTTTTTATCAATTTAATTAATTTTTTATATTTTTAGTGCGTTTACTGTTTAAAATTGCATTCAACAAGAAATTAGTAATCCCTGGACAATAAAAGTTACATCAGTAAGTACGCAATAAGTAAGTTATCCAGTTTTTTTATTTCTGCTATTTGGACTTTTTTGGTTATGAATCAGAATCAAATGTTTGTGTTGCTAAGCAACCAACTTTATTTGTAAACCACGTGCAAAATTGTTTCTTCAAAATTCTTATGAACTGAATCATCACATGTAATTGCTGCGACAGACTCCTAGGTCACAATATTATTTAGATCAACAAGAATTAATAATCAGCTGGCATTTTGCTATTTAATTTGTGTTTTGAAAAATTGATACAAGGCAAATAAATAAATATGCCTAAAAAAGAACAGAAGTCTCAGTTATCAGCTGTTAGTAATATTTCTTCAGATTTGATGTCTGCAATCAAAACATCAATAAAAGATTGTTTTCTAGACGAATCTGTTATGGCCAAACTTATGGAAACTGTAATAGAAAAAGTTACAGAAGCCGTCATCAATAATATAAGTCCTGTAATTGAAGCAATTGAATCCAAAATAAATGATGTCACTATGGAAATGAAAAATTGGAAGGAAAAGTGTGAAAAAATGGAAGAAGACATGAAGAAAAAAATTGATGACGCCGAACAATATTCCAGAAGAAATATTCTTAGGATCTTTGGATTGAAAGAGGAAAAAGATGAATCGACGGACAAATTGGTCATGGACTTAGTTATGAACAAACTGAAAATTCAAATCAGTGAGAGTGACATTGATCGTTCACACCGTGTTGGTCGGAAACGTGAAGGAACACTACGTCCGCGGCCGATCATTGTGAAATTCACAAACTATAGGAAAAGAGCTGAAATATTCAGGAAGAAAAAGGAATTGAAAGGAAGCAAAGTGGTAGTTTGTGAAGACCTTACATCCCTAAGACTCTCAAAGTTAAAAGAGTATAAGGAGCTCTATGGACACAAACAAGTGTGGACGAATGATGGGCGAATTTTCTATGTTGACAACGGTGTGAAAAAACTTATAGAGTAAGACTCACAAGATGAATCAATGTAGGCCTGTCAGGTATTTATGATAAATATTTAGTACTTACCGTAATAGTATTCTTTTGGCTAATAATTTTTCATACTCTAATGACTCAAGCCAAACAATGATGTAACTATTACCATAGGCCTGCTTTAGTTGTTTTCGTTTGTGTTTTTATTTAATTTTAATTTTGTCTTTTTTTTATTCATTGCTCTTCTTATGAAACGAATCACTTCGTAATATCTGATGATAGAGAGTGAAATAATTAAATTCTAAAAACTTGAATGTTATTGGCATATCTATTTATATAAAAATTTTACAACAAATATAATGATATAATTATGTTATTGCAAAAACTACTAGGCCTTATAGGTTAGGAACTAGATATAAACTAATTATTTTATAGAATAATATTTAGGCTATGTTATGGTATTCATTGTTACATGTTAATTTTAGGAACCGCAATATTGTATGAAAAAATGCTATCTCAAATCAAATATATTTATGTGAATAACTTTAGATCTAGGATATATTATTTATAAATTTCCGTTTTAGGAGCCAATAGCAGTGATCACATAAGTAAGGGTTTTTATTATATATTTTGTTTTGTTTTGTTTGATCATGTTTGAAAAATCAACTTTATTGTTATTTGCAGTCAATACCCCTCGATACTTTGTTAACTTCGAAACTAATGCCAACAGCTGACCAAGCTGATGCACCAAGACTAGCTCAAAATACCAGTGATTATCTTTGTCAAGCCTTTGCTCCCTTTCTAAATTTATTAAAAATTTCTCATGTTAATGTAGAATCATTACACGGTCATATTGATGAATTTCGTGACATATTTTTACGACCGAATTGTGACTTTATTTTAGTTACTGAAACTTGGTTGAAGCCTCATATTTCATCACATGCAGTTGAACTAAATGGCTATAACATACTCCGAAATGATCGTTTACACAAAAACCGGGGTGGAGTTGCCATTTACTTTAAATCCCATCACTGTGTTAAATTATTATATTGTTCTGACACTTCAATTCCTGATCGTCCGGAGTACATGTTTGTTGATGTTAAACTCCCAGGAGCCAATTTACTTTTAGCAGTATGTTATAGGCCTCCGAAAATAGGTTTTATGGTGGAGTTTGAACGGAATCTCTTACGATATTTGCCACTTTACTCCCATGTAATTATAATGGGAGATTTCAATACTGACTTACTTGGAAGAATGACTTACGACCGACTTCAACTGACGACTATGTTTTACACCTGTGACTTAATCATGTTACCACTAGAAGCAACACATCATGTTGGAGACTCCCACACTCTTCTTGATCTTATAGTTGTAAGTGATGCTTCACTCGTGAAACATCACGGGCAAGTACCTGTGCCTGGACTATCACTACACGAGTTAATATACTGTGTTTATTCTATAAAGCTACCACAACCAAAACCAACTCTAGTACAATATCGTAACTATAAAAATATAGATTACCATCAGTTATTGTTGGATGCTCTCAATTTGTCATGGGATAATATTATTAATTCTAATAATGTTGATGAAATGGTTTCGTGTCTAAACGATAACTTGCTATCACTATTTGACAAACACGCACCAATAATTCGGAAAAGAGTAACGAAAAAACCTGCTCCTTGGATAAACCAACAAATTCGTGAGCTTATGCGAGAAAGAGACTCTGCTCATAAAAGAGCAAAACGTTCTAACATTGATAATCAGTGGTCGGAGTACAGGAGATTAAGAAATAGAGTCAAACAGCAATTACGAAATGCGAAACTGAGATATACTTATGAAGTACTATCTACTAATAAATCATCCTCCAATACATGGAAGGTTGTTAAAAATCTTGGAGCAGGTAAAAATAAAAGTCAACCGAAAGTCTTAATTGACCTAAATAATATAAATAATTTTTTTACCAATTTACCTATAAGTACTGACCAAGTATCAAGATTCACAATAGATAGTATAAATAATTTTCCAAATAATATTGATGAAAATTTTTATTTTCATGAAGTTACAAATGATAATGTGTATAGAGCCATTATGCGCATTAGAAGTAATGCTACCGGATCTGATTGTATTCCAATAAAATTTATTAAATACACAATACCGGTCACTTTACGCTACATTACAAAAATCTTTAATACATCTTTGCAGACGTCAATTTTCCCAAGTCACTGGAAACGAGCAATAGTTAGACCACTGATCAAAGTCCCAACACCGGAAACCCCATCTGACTTCAGACCTATCAGCATACTGCCTGCAATATCAAAAAGTTTAGAAAGAGTTGTTCATCAGCAAATTACATCTTACTTAGACCACAATAATATTCTCTGCCAATTTCAGTCTGGATTTAGACAAAATCATAGTACAACTACAGCACTTTTACATATTACTGATGACATTAGATGTGCCATGGACAACAGGCAGGCAACACTTTTGACATTGATTGATTTCACTAAGGCTTTTGACTGCGTTTATCACCCTTTACTTCTACTTAAACTGAAAACAATAGGTTTTACGGATAGAGCTATATCATGGATTAGGTCATATCTTACAGACAGATTTCAGTGTGTTAATGCAGATGGTAATTCATCGCAGTGGCAACCTGTAACTCGAGGTGTACCTCAAGGTTCTGTTTTAGGTCCACTGTTTTTCAGTATTTACATAAATGACATACATACTGTACTTAGTCATACAAAATACCACCTTTACGCTGACGATTTACAAATATATTACCATTTTAAAACAACGGATTTAATAAACGCTGTTAACAATGTAAATGAAGATCTCACTGCTGTATACCACTGGGCGATGAATCATGGGCTTAAGATAAACGAAACAAAAACAAAATCTATTATCATAGCTTACAACAGACTTATTAACAATATTAATATTAATGAAGCCCTTAAAATCACTATAAATGACAATCCTATTGCATATAGTATGACAGTAAAGAACTTAGGACTGACAATGACATCAACACTTGACTGGACAGAACAAATAAACAATACATGCAATAGAGTTTTTGCTGGTGTCAAATCAATAAAAAAAACTTAGTAAGTTTATTCCGTTCACCATAAAAGTAATGCTAGTTAAAACCCTTGTATTCCCCTATTTTGAATACTGTGACGTTGTTATAAATGATATGACAGTAGAACTTTCTCAAAAACTGCAAAGAGCTCAAAATTATTGTTTGCGTTTTATATACACTTTAAATCGTGATGAACATATAACACCATTTTATGCTGAAATGAATCTTTTGAAACTAAATAAATTACGAATTTATCACATTTGTTTTTTGTTGCATTCTATTCTAAATTCTAAAACACCAGATTACCTTTTTCAAAAATTTACATTTTGCACTGAAGTTAGTGGAAGAAATACTCGAAGGGGATCACATAACTTATCTATTCCACGCCATCGCACGGTAATGTATAATAAATCATTTCATGTGACTGCATGTAGATTATGGAATATGATTCCTAACCATATCAAAATTATTGAATCGAGGCGAGTCTTTGGTGCAACAATGAAAACATGGCTATCCGAAGTATCGTGGGGTATTCGACCTGCATTATAAAAATATATTATTAAAAGAAATTATGAATTATGTGAAATTAAAACACAGTTTGAAAGTCAAATCATAATCAAATACTGTAAAAATTTAACGTATTACTAAGAAGTTTTCTAAATATTTGTAAAATTGTAACATTTAATCTATAATTAGTTTATTTAAATATTGTTATTAGTATTAAATATATTATTTCAATTGATGTTAAGTGTAAGAGAGGACCTTATGGTCCTAACTTTGCATCACAAAATAAAACATTTGTCATTGTCATTGTCATTGTCTAATATGCAATGTAAAACCAATAACTATACTTTACTTTAAATGATGTACATTTACCTTAATGATGTCAGGACAAAGTTATTAATAAAAAGTAAGTTCTCGTTACTAACATATAAAGTAAGAGTATCAGTAAAAGTATAATTTTAAATTTACCAACGCGTCCTTTGAGTCAAGAACGTTACACTAAAAAAACGAAATTAATAATATATAAGTAATAATTAATAATATAGTCTCTATTTTCGTTCTGTCGATAACCATAATTTCTTTCAAATTAAAAATCAATACATGGTATATTAGTACTATTTAGTTTTTACTTTTTAGCTATTTTCAATAATCACCCGACATTACAGCGGATGGTCTGGTTTGTTTCTCACTGCAGCCTGTGGACCCTTTGATCAATCAGTATCTCATTCCACTCTCACCTTAACTCCTTTGATTTAAGGACAGGGATATACACAATCTTACAGTCTATGGAAACAAATTGGTCTGATAACTTTTTTTATATAAATGTAATTTTATTGAAAACTAGCTGTGTACCCGTTCTTCGCACGGGGTGTGTGTACAGTTTATTAAACGAATGATATTAGTGATTTCACAAATTCAATATATAACCTTCAGTTGGTTCATACTAACGTATCTAAATATCAAGTTTTATGCTTAATAGCTACCAGGTACATTTGTAAATCTTGTTAAATCCATTTCTCATTTAGTCTAGAAGTTATTTCTAATGATTTTGTTGCAGTTTGATAAAACATTTATATTTGTATGGTGATTTACTTTATAGTTCTATGAGTATAAACTCATAGACGATCTAAGAAAACTCAGACTTGTAAAAAAATATTATAGATTCTTATGAAATCTAATATTGAATCCTTGATTGGGTGTGACGATAGCTATATGCCAAATCCAATGTATTCCACCCCTGCATCTTGTTCTACCCATGAAAGATATGTACAGACATGTACAATATTAAATCTAAATTCAAAATTAGTTAAAAGTTTAATTCCCAAACCAAGTAAAACAACGCAACATCTGTCAGTAACGTATAGGCACCGCACCGCAGTGTAGATATTAGGTGTACTTAATTCAATTTTTTTGTCTTTAGTAGACTTTACCTTTTTACCTAAAACCTCATGTGTTGCCAATGTATACAAAACCGAATAAATTGTGACATCCCATGTTAAAAAGTTATGTCGAAAAACGGAGAAAAATTAAGCATTGATGGTGGGATTACTTTTCCTTATTGCCACGGGAAGCGCTCTTTTTACCTTCTAAATGTCAAAATAAGTATATTTGTTTGTTTACACAAAATAAAAAACAATAACAAACTTCTGCAAATATGTTCTTAAACCATCTGATTCCATTCAACCAATCAGCATGATCCTTGAATGAAAATTACTGTGGTACTATGAGTGTTTTTTGAGCGACTTTCTCACTTCTTCATTAAGAACCCTTCTCATTAAGTTCTTACACATTAATACTGCCCCATCTATACCCGAACTACTTGAAAGATTGAGCAATTTATAAACCTCATTGGTATTAACTACATATTGTGTTTGATGAAATAAACCTCTTTTTGTCAGAACGTGCAATGAAAGCTAAATTGGGAACTAAAATTAGTTTGTAATGATAATAAGAAACATTTTGAGATTTAAGGGTCAAAACTCGTTTTGTAATAATTTCCATAAATTATTTTAATATTCATATTTAGAACCAAGAATTAGTTGACTTTATTCACTGTATTTAGGCCAGTGAAAAGTTAAAGGGTTAGATATGAAAGAGTCTGTATTTAAAATTTTAAGTGTTGCCATCTGTGGTGAAAATGACAAACTGTCTAATCCAGCTGATTAAACAGCATAGATAAAAAGGTAGAATTAAATATTCCCATAAGATTAACATTGAATATTTCTTTTACTATAAGGCAGAGCCTTTTTGACGAACGATGCTTTAGAGCAGCTAAATAGTTCTAATTGCAACATTTAACAATAATAAAAATTTTCATATCATTTACTAAAGCCCTTGTCGTGTGAAAAGAGATTAAAGATTGGTATTTTAGCACAACTTGGCTACTTTGACATACTATGGGGCAAAGCCCTAAGGTCGCTAAGTCAATTAAAGTTGTAATGAACCTTCACACCACTCTAGTCTATGACATGAAAAAAATTTAGACCCTTAGGTAAAGTCGTTATCCAGTGAAAAGAGGACAAAATAGGACCCATGAGCGTTACAGACAGAGTGACAGAGAGAGAGACAGACAGACAGAGGGAAAGAAATTTAGATGACACCGATTTTGGATTCTGTGATGCATAAAAAGTAAAAATAACCAAAAATTTCAAAATTCTAAGCAACGTACAGACAAAACTCTAATTTTATTAATATAGATTATAATATTCTAACCTGAGATATATTTAAGAAATGAGATATATTCTTTAACTCGTTTGGGTGAGTCGGTGGCGTAGTGGTTAGAACGCCGGACTTCGGGACCATGGCAGCGATGTCGTATTGTCGGGAGATGATTTTTGTTGGCCACTGAAGGGGTTGGGGGGCGAGGGGAAATTTACATCAGAAACCTACCGGTCATTTGGTTAACTAACGGTCATTTGGTTATTTGGTGGAATAGGAATAAAAACAGACTTAGATTGTACTATTTTACATGAAAAATTTTCTAAAAAAAGTAAACAATTATCTTTGTTGACAAACCAGCTAGCCTAATTCAATATAGAGAAAGACAGCTGATTGCAAAATAAAAGAAAAAATCGTAGGGATGTTATATGTTTTTGGTTTTATTGATATCTTAACATATGGTGGAATAAAAAAAACCAAAAACAAAAAGCAAATTGTTTTGGCCAATGGCATGCTTCAGTTTCCCCCTCACCCCACAACCCCCTCACTGGCCACAAAGTCATCTCCGGACAATAGGTTCGAATCCACGTTCTGCCAGTGTTTTTTTTTATCAGTACCTTTCACCTTGTACTGTAGCGGCTCACCCCCTTACTTTCTCTAATACGATCCACGCACAGTCTATGTGGACGGGGCAAAGTAAGGCAAAAAATGTTTACCAACCTCTTAAAAAAATAATAATAATAAAATAACGTGTCTTGTTATGTTTCACAATGTTATTACACTGCCAAATAAAACTTCCTCTATCTCAATCAGATATTTAAAAGGTGGTTTTTCTTTTTTATATACCATTTTTTAGCTGTAAGTACGACGAGATATACTCAAGTAGACTGCAAAAATAAATATAACTAAGTAGGAGGTTACTTTTGGTAAGCCATAAAATTTTGTGTTCAAGAGAATTATTATAAAATACGAATAAATACTCGAGTACCTACCCTTTTAATCATTTACTTATTGTTTTAAGAGAAGTAAATGTTTTGAATTGGAACTCATCTTATTACTGACTGAAAAAATGGATTTATAGTAAAATGTTTCTTACTCACAATAACGAGGCATGTTTCTGCTACTTTCTAATGTTTTATTCAACATTAAACATCTCTGAGGTGCAGATCGACGGGAATTGTGTTCCAACGTTGAGCGATGGATCCAAATATTTGCATTTCATCAGTGTTTCCTGTTAGAAAAAACTGCGTGTGATGTAGGGAAACATGGGTGGAACCCAGACTGAGATGAGAAAAATGTATGGTTTGATGAGAATAGTGTAGCTTCACTGTGTTCCTTTTAAAGGTAGTACAATGTCTATATCCAACAAATTTTGCCGATTTTTTTATGTAGTCTGAGTAATTTTTCACACAATCATAATTGGAAAACGATTTCTATAAAGAGCTGTAGTTGAAGTGCAAAAGTAAAGGAAAATATAAATATATATAATTTACACATACGATACATTTACACCATCTACTGTATATATATATACAATGATCCGTTACGGAAGTAAAAATTACTTAGTGTAAAAAACAAAATGGCGGCCAGCGGAATAAAGAAGCATTTTAGGACATAGTTTTATTGGAATTTTTATGGTTATTTCGATGTGGGCAATGGCCTCTTGAATTCCTGAAACGTTTTTCCGAACACCCTGTATATAATATAGCTGTATGCTAATTAGAGTCAATCATAATAAAAATTGCTATGGAAAAAATACACTAGGTTTATTTAAATGTATTCATTAAAACATAATAGATCAGAAGATCCATAACAAAAAGGCTAATGAATTTCAAAACACTGTATGAGGTGTATTTGGTAACTTTTCGAAAATAAATCAGTAATTTAAAAATTATTAGCAATTTATAAAAAAAAACTTAATTTTGAAAATATATTAGAAAAATTAGTTATTAACATTTTAATTGTTTTATCTTTTACACAAATATTTACTATTTTAATATGCTATCTCGATACTAGTAAAATTATTGTAGGTATTTGACCTATTCGATTATTAATTTAATTTAATAATGTAGATAACAATGTTACTTTTAACTTATCTTACTTAATAAATTATAAAATTGATGATGTAATAATTTACTTTTACTAAAATTAAATAAAAGTAAACAAATGACTAGAGACATCTACATAAAATAACTCATTCAAAAATATGTTTAATATGAACGTTTACTCTTTGTGACCATAAGGTAATAACACTAGAAACGTATTCCTAACGGATTGATTGCAATAATATCCCCATGTTCGCCTTGCAAGTCTTGTATGACAAACTTAATAGAATTTGCTGAAACTATGACTGTTAACAACCTGGGACTACCGAACGAAAGGCCAGTTGTTGTGTTTTAATATTGTATTCCAAGACATAGTTTTAAAACTATTATTACAATTATCTTGCTCTATTTTTTTAGTTATGATTCAAGAAGACCTCATTCATTTTACGTACTAAAATGATTGAAATTATTGTATTTTTGTGAATTATTAAGAGACTAGATTACCTGGCATGCTTTGTATTGCCAGAGAAAGTTTCGGCCATTCTGGTGAGCTAGTTTATTCCGCTTAATCGCTGGGAGATTCAGCTAGTTCGTTACGCTCACTTGCTGCAAGTCTGTAATGTCCTCTAATCTTGTTATTGCCGATCTCCCCTCAATACTTTAATGTTAACAGCTGTTTGTATAAAAAAAATGCTAAATGTAATCATATTTTCCAGTACAAAGACTGCTTCCATAAGAATAACATAATCACTTGGAGAACGTTTGGGGCAGAGCCCAGTGGTGTTTTCTTAGTTTTATTTTCTGTATAAGAACCTTCTATTGCAATAACGAACACAACAAAGAAAGAACTAGCGAAATCGGTCCAGCCGTTTAGTCAGGGAAATTTACGAGAAAATAGGGCCGAACCTCGGAGAAATTGTACTCCCAAATATTTTGTCGTCGATGGGTCAAGTGACAAGTGGTAAACGTGGTACAAAAAGTTTACCAAAATCGGACCATGGGAAATCGGTAAAAAACCACAATTTTAAAAATCTAATATACCTACTATGTTAATGGGTTGGGTGGCTTATGAAGCACCTCACCCTTCTTAGGTTATGTGTGGAGTTAGTTAGAGAAATTAAACTTTAAATGTCTTATTTGGGTTGCCAATGCTAAATTTTTAGACATTTCATAACATTTTATTTGTAATGGGGGACGGTCCACCAGGAGTCAGTATAAAATCTTCAATGTAAGCACAGGTTGATATGTATATCAAATTAAAGGTCTTGTTTGGTAGAATACAATGCCGCAAACTCGACTTAAAAAGGACACTAGAGTCCAAAATGGCAGACGATCAAATTTTCAGTTAAATAATATACTTAACAAAATATTAAAATGTAATAACAAATTAAAAATGCAACATATAACTTATGTGTCCGGATGGTACTAACGACTTTTGAAAGGCACTTCTGATTTTAATTAAATACTCTAAGAAGATGTAAGCCTAAATCTATTTTCATGAGTTTGCCATCCAGTAATTGTATTATTCGAACGAGGTTTATGATTCTTCAAAAGGGTCAAAAAGATTGTTTGTCATATTCTTATACCTCAAAAAAAATAATAATAACAATTTAAACTGAATCCATTTAAAAGGGATTGAAAAACAAAGAATTTGCAACTCGGCTTAACTGATTAAGGAAAACGTAAAATTATATGTTTCCCATGTTATTCTAATGGGAAATCAACACAACCCTGTCTCTCGTTTATTTATCAATATAATTGAATAAAATTTTCTAGGTATATTCACTAGGAAGGATTTGACCTATTTTGCTACACCTCCATGGCAGCAAACCTACATACTTATTTATTCCCATGGTGTTTTTGAAAAAAATAATAATAACTAATTCCGTTGAAAATTCGCTGAGAACGTAGGTCTGACGCGACAGGAATACATGTATTAGGATTATTTTTTTATAACACTCGAAACTCTTCAAAAATGAACAATTTGCTTATGTTAAAAATTAATTCTTAGTTATGTTCAAAAGTAGGAAGTACTTTAAAAACGGAATATGAAGCTCCCTATGTTATTCCTATGAGAAATCAATAAAATGCTACATCTCTCTTATTAATAAATATATTTTAACAAAAAATGATTGGTATTTTTACAGGTTATTATTTAATTGTGATTGCATAAAACTTTCCAAATCCAGCAAACCTACACACACCTGCACTTGTGGTTTCTTGACAATTAAAAAATATTTTAGAATTGTTTTTGCATTTTACTGATTACGCAGGTCTGCTGCTACATGGGTGCTTTTTTGCTTCATCCAGTTACTATTTATCCTGATGTGCTCAAATGAATCTCAAGAAACTTGATTTACAGTGAGGTTTTATTGAAGTAAACTCGAAATAACTTGATAAAAATAGGTATTGTCCGCCATTTTGAAAATTCGTCAAAATGGCGAACTTCCCATGGAGGAATTTCGGTAAACTTTTGATATGTTATTGATTTTACACCTACAATCTCAATAAAACATTAAAATTTGGGAGTACAATTTGTCCGAGGTCAAAGTCTATTTTTCCCCTACTAGTTTACGAGTGATGGATGTGACCAGAGAAATAGGGATTCATTTTATATAGGTATAGAGATATCACGTTTAGAGATATCAATATCCATGCAAAATCATTGAGTCTGAACACTGTTGAGTAGGTTAAGATCGGCTATAGGTCCGTGCGTCTTGCTGCCTAGGACATCACTGGGTTATCTAGGCACTTTAGTAATTTTTAGGTGAGGCGAGTAAATTCTCTACGTAGCCATAATATAAAATAATATCGTCTTTCGACTTGGAGAGGTAAGTGGCAAATTTGCTTCGTGCAGCTTGATCGTTCAGTTTTGAGATTCATTTCAATGCAAATATTAACAGTAAAAGAGATATTTTGCTATACAGGGTGTTCGGAAAAAACGTTTCAGGAATTAAGGAGGTTATTCACCACATCAAAATAAGCAAAAAAGTTCCTATAAACATATGTCCTAAAATGCTTCGTTAACCCGCTAGCCGCCATTTTGTTTTTTACACTAAATAATTTTTATTTCCGTAATGGATCATCGTATTAAGTTAATATTTGGCATGAACCTTCATCATATCAATATCCATTTTCAAGAAAAAAGTTATTTTTTTCCAATGTGTATTTTCAAAATGGCGGCCATTTTAAAATTTTAAACTAAAATATCTCAAAACCGGTAATTTTTTTAAAAATTTTACTAGACACAAAAAAGTTGACAAATTTAATTATCTAACCAATGGTACCAAGTTTGTAAGGATCTGACAACAAATAACAGAGTTATTGAGATTTATCAATTAAAATTACCTTAATTTGCATTAATTACAATGCAAAATCAATGTTTTTATGCAGAAAAATCTCAATAACTCGGTTATTTGTTGTCAAATCCTTACAAACTTGGTACCATTGGTTAGATAATTAAATTCGTCAACTTTTTTGTGTCTAGTAAATTTTTTATAAAATTTACCGGTTTTGAGATATTTTAGTTTAAAATTTTAAAATGGCCGCCATCTTGAAAATACACATTGGAAAAAAATATCTTTTTTCTTGAAAATGAGTATTGCTATGATGAAGGTTCATGCCAAATATTAACTTTATACGATGATCCATTACTGAAATAAAAATTATTTAGTGTAAAAAACAAAATGGCGGCTAGCGGGTTAACGAAGCATTTTAGGACATATGTTTACAAGAACTTTTTTGCTTATTTTGATGTGGGCAATAACCTCCTGAATTCCTGAAACGTTTTTTCCGAACACCCTGTATAAATAAATCCAGTACCATTTATTTATTTCCAACGGTTACATCCATTTATAATCATTGTACATTAATGGATTAAGCCAGTTTTAAAAATAGTCAAGGCACAAAAACAATATCAAAAGCAGGATTCCAAATAAAAAAAATTATAAATATTTAACATATACCAAAATACGAAAACAAGCTTTATAAATAATCCAAACAGGCATACGCAGGTACTTAATGCGTCACATACAAATCCATATCAATCCAGTACTAAAAATCCAGACCATCCAGTATAAATATAAATAGATAAAAATGAAAGTGGTTCTTTTTTGGCTACTATGGACTTAAAAAAAAAAAAAATAATAACATGGTCCCGGACTTAGTCCATACCTTGACTACATAATTTCGTATTTCCTAAAGGAAAAATGATTACTGGGGAAAATAAGTAATTAATTTATTTCTGATTTTTCAGGTGCAATACAAAGATATAATGGTGTTTTCAAAAAAATCACCCTAATGTGAAATAGGAAATTTTAAGTGACATATTGTTATTACAAAACTTGAAACGTGAGGAAAAGGATTCCGCAATTTATAATAGTAAGGTTTACAAAAAATGTCCGATGAAAATTTTAAAAGCTATTCAGCCAGCAATTAACATCCTGCAATGCTGTCATTTGTGGATATGTTTATTCTATGTCTAATATCGTATAAAAATATGCTTTTCAACACAATTGGCAACAATGCATCAACTCTCGTTGAAATATTTTCGAGAACCTCATTAAAAAAATTCTTTCAATTCTCTGATCGGATTGTACAGTGCCAGTTTATTTAATTAAATACAGACATCAAATCATAAACCATGAGTTCCTTTGCATAGTTAGCTATGAAAACTGTTTTCATGCTTGAAAACAGCTTGACTTTCTCAGAAAAGACAGTTTGCAAGATCGATGAACCATCCACTTTCTCGAGTGTTTTATATTTTTCACATATCGAATTGCGAAGATGCTGATGCTCTGGAGGATCTGTATACTGAGTTTGAGGCTCTTCAGATATTTCAACATTTACTCCAATAGATGAACCGCAGCTTATCATATTTTCTAACCATGAAGACGAAGGCTCATCTGATTGATCATTGACCTTTGCCTAGAAAGTGAAAACCCATAACAAATTAAAGAGATTAGGTCTTGATTTATTGCTAACTATCTTTCCAAATGTACATAAACAATTCTACTTTCAAGAAATTTACTTTGAAAATTAATATAGGTATAATATAAGTATCTAGTTCGAGTGAGGTATGTATGCATCGTTGTATGTATGCACACGGTTCTTTTAACGAATTTTATTAATTTTATTCAAACTTTAAAAACTTAGTTCTGGGATAAAAATTGCATTGTCTCTATTTATTAAATAGTCTCAAAGTAAATGTTTCTAAGCTAGTAAAAAACTTATTTTGTTATACTGTAATCTTTAACTGAAATAGGCTTAATACAAACTTTTACATTAGTTTTATTATGGAGCTTAAAATTAAAAATATTACATTCTTGATCACCATAAATTAATGTTCATTACTGTGATCTAAGGATTGCATATCGTCATTTTTACCTTACATTTTGTTTATTTGATACAGTGTAAAGGTTGTATGTAGTCCATTTATATATGTATTTGCGTAATTTACAATGTTGGTTTTATTTATTTATTTAATGACCATTTACAATTGAATAAATTGCATAGTTTTTTTACAGACACACAAAAAATTGAACTTTAAGTAAAGTATCTTAACAATTGGTCTTGAAGGTAATCATCGACACTATTATAAACTTTTTTCTGAAGCAATGTCTTTATACTTCTGTTAAACTTGCATGGATATTTTTTATATTTCCTGGTAATTTATTACAATATAATTTAGTTGCATAAAATTTATTTATTTACTTATTTTTTTAATAGGAAATGTTTAGTAGAACTTAAACTATAATGATTTTCTTTTACTCTTCTGTCCTTCCTATTTATTCATAAGTAGCCTAACTAATTATTAGAATATATAGATGCATGGTAAAGTTAAATATTTCCAATATTCAAAAACAGGTTTAAATAATCTTTGCTTCTTTAGTCCACATATACCATGTCAAATTATTCGCTTTTGTAATTTGAATAATTGTTTCGTTCTTTTATTTTCAATTCGCGTAACAGGCATTGCATATTTTATATGTAGAAATATAAATACATAGTATAAGTTTAACTCTCGATGGGGCTAAGCCCCCATGCCTCCTCAGCAGTTCGCCTAAAGTCTTAAGCTAATAAAAAGTCTCAAATATTAACCAGGCTATTTGGATGGATGTACCTGTCAGCTATGACGGCATCAGAACTGGCCAATACCAATGACCAATAGGATTTGAATAGCCTTAGTCTCGTTTTAAAAAACCCTCTAATACGTTAAAAATAGAATTGATTAATTAAAATTGAACTATTTAAATATTTCAGATATTATGATTTAAATTGGTCTTGTTAAACATTTGGAGATATAATTATGATTAAATAAGATTGATGTAATTGTACAGTATTCTGGAAGTAATAGAATTAGAATTAAAATATCGATATTGATTGAGGTAGGTTATTTTAGAAGTTATATTTCTGTAACAGATGGCTGTATTGAGTTAATATTTTGCATGAAGCTTTATCACACCAATATTCAGATGTGTATTTTCAAAACGGCGGCTTTTTTTTATTTTTAAATTCAAATACCTCGAAATCGGTAAATATCATCAAAGTTTTATAAGTTTTAAAGATGTTATAGAGTCAATTTAACTAATCAATAATACGAAGATTGTAAGAATCTAATTGCAAATAACGAAGTTATTGTGAATTTCTATTACAACAATATCTTTGACTTAAATGAATTGATGTTTTTCTGCAGAAAAATTATTATTACTATGTAACTTTTTGTCATATCCTCACAAACTTGGTACCATTTATTGCATAATTTAATTATTCAATTTTAAACTTGTTGCTATTTTGACAGTTTGATAACTTTTACCAATTTTGATATATTTGAGTTTAAAATTTTGAAAATAAAATGGGTAATATTATTTTTAAAATACCTATAAAAAAATAATAATTTATCCTGAAAATAATTATTAATGATAAATGATCACGCCAAATCTGAACTTAATACAATTATCTGTTGAAGAAAAAAAAACCAAGTTTAAAAAACAAAATGATGGCTAGCGGATTAATTAAATATTTTAAGATATATGTTCCTATAACATTTTTTGATTCTTTTAATCCAAGACACCACCACACTGAGTTTCCAAACATCCTGTATGTGATGCATAGATCGTTTTCGCATTATAGTATAGTAATATTAAAAACCAATTATTTCAATATTGAGAGTACAAACCAATGTCTTTCATCACCTTACGTATTTGTTCCTCTTTTTTTTAATTAAAAAAATTAGTAAGAGAAATAAAAGTATTGTAATTCATAAATTAATGATTTAGTTTAATAGTGTTTCCCTTCAAATTTCATAAAATACTTAGACTTACTCCAAAATGTAGTCCTATCATCTCGTAATTCATTTCGCTTTCCTTATGTCCACAGCTGAAAGGGCTCATCTTCACTTCGCCATTGCCGTGTTCGTCAACAACTATCATTTTTCCCGTACAAGCATTGAGCATGATACTGCCTGATACAACATCACAGTAGATCCCTTTTGGTAAGCAAATCTAAAAAAATCGAGATTATGTTTATTTGCAGCAACAGTAGAAAGTAAAGAAAAAAACAATATTCACAATTTATTTATTATTTGCATATAGCCTACTTTCCAAATTGAATGGTAACAGAAAGTAGCAAAAACCACATGGGCTTACGGAGAAGTCCACAAAAGTAATTATATAAACTAGCAAATTGCTCATGCCCTCCTACCGTATGTTGCTACGGAATTACTTTTATTAATAAAATCATTACTAAAAAAACATCAAAATAATCTTAGTATCATGGTAGGCTACTTCATTAATTTCCATAATTATAATTGGTATTATTCGTTATTAGTAAATTTCATCACCTTTTTACTAAAATAATTTTAATAATAATACTAATCTATACAATTATCCATAACTAGAGATCGCCTCCTGGTCGAGATTTGACCAAAATTTCAGTTGATCTGGACCCCAGAAGGTTAAAAACGTTTTATTCAACTAAAACATCTGTGTCCTTCCTGTTTTTCTATCAGTTGTTTTTACAACAGCTGTGTATCCTTTATCCGTTGGCCACGGCCACACGAGGGTTTTTTTCACGCACAAACGCAGCATGAAAATCCGCCAGAAATATGAGCAGCAATAAACTGTATATGGGGTATGATACACGTAGTGTGTTTTCCCACCGTTGCTTGTATAATTGAACTATGAATTGAAGCAGCTTGAAAAAAAGCTAGTACTATTTCAGGCGGATATACCGCTTGAAAAAACACTCTTGTGGCCGTGCACTACGATTAACATTGGAACTTTAAAAACCTGTGGGGCGTAGCCCTGGAGTCCCCGTTTCAGTTACAAATAGAATATTTTGAAACTAATATAATCCAGATCAACAAACAATTTGGTCGAATTTTGACACAAGGTGATATCTACTAATATTTATTTCACTGTCAATATTTTACATTGTATGGCAATTTAAATTGTTTGGTGCATTTACTAACCTTATCAAGTTTATCACCAACAACAAAATGTTTCTTGGAAAATGCTATTAGTCCTTTATTTTCTTCGCAGAAAGTCAGTACATCCCTTTCTTCATTGTTGCACCATTCTTCAATGTCAACATGGTCGTCCAATATTTTTGACTGAAAAACAATCGTGCTGTTCAAGATCATATTAATACATAATCAAAATGTAATGCCTGAATGGCTGTTCACTTAACCAACATCTAGAATATCTGAATGTCAAATCAAAATAATTTACTTTCTATTTTTTTTTTTTTTTTTAGAGCCAGAATATACTCCTATAAATCTCTTAAGAGTAGAATTCACACAACTCCCTCATATAAAGCCTTCCTCTAACCTGCCTCAAATAGTTTAGTAAGGAAGGTTTGAGGATGGTTAATGACCGGTTGGAACGGCTGTTTATAAATAAAATATATTTTTTAAACCTGATCCTTCTCAAGAATATTGGACTAGTGGATTGATTTACACTGTTAACAAAAAAAAAAAAAAATTGAACTCGTGACAATCATTTTCGAGTATCGGATTTCCTTAAATAACGTAGGTCTATTAATTAAGTTATAATGTCTTTCAGTAACTCCTAGTCAACTGTTATACGAGTATATCCAAGGCAAACCTATATCTTGTTAAAAAGTAACAGTTCTGAAGAAAACTCATCATAAACAACTGCTGCCAATTATATTGTAAAACTGATACACAATATGTTGTGATGTAAATTACCAGCTGGTAAGTAAAAGTGAAATAAAACAGAAACAACAAGAAAACAAACAAAAACCAAAGGGCTTCAGCCTATGGGATATTAGCTAGGATAAACAAACCCCCTCCACCATCTCTTCATCCAATAATCACGTTTTTTTAACGGGTGTAGTAAATTAAAAGTATTATGATGTTATTTAATGTCTGTGTCAACAAACGTTGAGTTCATCCAATAATAAAATACCCCCCCCCCCCCTGTCGCAGAAGTCCTGCGTACTAAGCAAATTTCCAATGGAATATTTGTATTTTTTCTATTTCCCCATAAAAACAATGTGGTTGAGTATGTAGGTTTGCCACCATATGGGTTTTGTTAGTAATTATAAGTTAATCTCTACCTAGTAAAGGTACACATCAAAATTTATAATGTTATGGTATTCTTTTCATTTTCCCCATAAACCCCATAGGGGTGAGTACGAAGGATTGCCGCCATAAGGAAATATAAGTAAAACCGTTCCTATTCGATGTCCATAACCAGATGGTGGTACATGGTGGTCACCGTTGAGCAATAAATAAATGACGAATTTTATCGAGACATATCAATAAATAAGCTAGATAGAAGGTTTTGTTAATTTATTGTAAGAATAACATGGGAACACATTTGTTTAAATTTACTCCTTAACCATTTAAGCCAACATAAAAATTAAAAATACTAAATTGTTTATATTTGAACTCTTTTAAATGGTTCATGTTAAAATTGTTGTGTTTTAAAAATAAAAAAAGTGCAAAAATAACCCATTTTTGACACGTAAACATTTAAATGTTGTAGCCAATTGATGGAGAATTCTACCTCTTTCGGTTTTGATTCACCATTCATGAATGTGTTTTTAGTATGCAAAGCAAAATATAAACGTATTAATAAAGACTAGAGATCGCCTCATGATCGAGATTCGATCAAAGTTTCAGTTGATCTGGCCCCAATAAGATTAAAACATTTTATAACTAAAACATCTGTTCTTCCTAATTTTCTAGCAGTTGTTTTTACAACAGCTGTCTAATGATTCATTCAATTCTTCTCTCTCCATAAGATTAACATTGGAACTTTGAAAGCCTGTGGGGCGTAGCCCTGGAGTCCGATGTGAATTAGAATGTGATTCTGCTCATCTACAGGACTATACCTTTCTAACGGTATGCTCGGATTTCTCCTACGATGCACACGAGCTGAGAAAAAAGGAGGAAATGAAACATGCTTGCGTATTAATATATAGATAGATACTAAGAAATTAATACTTTTACATACACTTTGCATAAACGTTCTCGGAAGTTCTACAGTAAAGAAAAGAATTCTTCTTCGTGTAATATTAGTGACAACATCTTAGTAGCCAATTTGATTTAAACAATTTCTTATATAGCCGAGTTAAATAATTATTCATGATTAAATCATATTTTATCTCCTCCAAATGAACACAAAAATAGTTTCTACGTAGCAGCTTTTGGGCTGTTGGCTAGTTTGCACTTCAATTCTAAACAAATATTAAAATAATTGCTACCATTGCTACCTTGTGGATCTTGGGTCGTGTCTACCAACTGTTTCATATTTCATAAAAATTATGAATTTTTATTTTTGCACTTTTATTTTTAAAGAGTTTTAGTCATAAAATACAATTTGAGTTTCAAACTTGGAAAAATCACGTGCTAATAGGAAATCTTTAAATGGTGTAGTACTGTGTCGCTGTTAAAATGAGTGAAATTGGTTATGATGTGGTGTATTTTTTGTTACTCCTCTCTACGAGGGAGTTTAGAGGAGGGTATGAGAATTTAATTTGTGCACAATGGTTGACTTTTCCTTTTAACTGCTTATTAAGTTTTTAACTATTTAAAGACCTATTAAATACATTTAATCTCAAGTGGTCCATAAATACTCCAACTCGTGTAATGGCTACTTCGGCCACTGCGATTGATAATATTATTACTAATTTACCAATGTAAGTGTATCTGTAATGTTAACAGCTCTTTCAGATCATGATGCTCAATCTGTTACAATTAGTAACTGGAAAACTCAAAAAAATTCTCATGAAATATTAATCATCCGCCAAACAAATGAAAACAATATATCAAGATTTTTAAACAATCTTTCAAAACAAAATTGGACTTTTTTGGAAGAGTCATATGACGCAAATGAAATGTATAAAAATTGTAATGAATGTTTCATGAATCATTTAGACTCATGCTGTCCAATTAAAACTATTAAACTGTTAAATAAAAACAAAAACAAAACTGCTTGGATTACTAAGGGTATCAAAGTATCGAGATCAAAATTAAAAATATTGCATAACGAATATAAATCGACAAGTGATGAAATGTTTAAAAACTATTTCAGAATGTATAGGCAAACCTATAGGAGAGTTAGTTAAGCTGCTAAATCATATGATATTAGAAAGAAAATTTCCAAAACAGTTAATATCTCAAAAACATCCTGGAGCATTATAAATTGTAAAAAATTCTACAGTGAAAAACAAAATATCACTTAAACTTAATGATGAAAGCATCACTGAACCATATAAAATATCAAATATATTTAATAATTTTTTTTTCAAGTGTTGCTTTAAGTAGCACTACAACAAATCAAAGTAAAAGAAATAATAAATTTAAATTCAACAATTTTGTGTCTATGTTTCTTGCTCCTGTAACACCAAAAGAGGTATTATTCATAATTCAATCTCTGAAAGAAAAGAAAACAATAGATTTACAACATTTATCAACACAGCTTCTCACACAGTGATTCTCTACACGCTAAAATCCAAAGAGTGAAATAGGTCGTTCTTTAGGTGGAAGAATTCCAAAAATTCTTAAAGAGTGAAAGTTTAACTCAAAATAAGCGTAGAAAAAATGTATTTTGAGAAGGATGAAATATACTTTTATTAAAAGAATGAAAATTTGATATAGTTCAGAGTGTCTGAATTTTATTTCCAAAAAGAACTGATTTTGTTCATTTCGGATGAATCCTGGAGTCACGTGACGTGCATGAGCGACTAGCCTCTCACAGCACAGGAGTAAGATTTTCCCTTCGCCATCTTCGTTGTGATTAGTGGTTGGTTAGTGGTTCAAGTGGTAAAGTGGTAAAAAGGAAGATTGAAGATTATACCCAATAAACGCGAACACTAGAGCCTATGCCTTTACTTTGCTTTTAATAAGCACCACAGTTCACACGTGTAGCCTAGGGCCTTATGGTGTTCACTGATAAACTACTCCCATGAGTTGGCCTATGCCAATGTCCGTCTAATTATCTACATAAATTATAACCCATGTTTATAATCTTACTATCAATTGTCAATAACTAGCTTGACGAGCCATACAAGGGTCTGTAAACCCCATAATTTGGAAAGATTCGTTAGGTTAGGTTTAACGAAAACAATATTTTTATGAAAGAATATTAGTTCTTCATTGAGTGAAAAGTCACTCTTTTGAGTAGTTAATTTCACTCCTTTAAAAATTAAAATCATTCCTTTTAGGATTGATTTTCACTCAAATTTGGACGAAAACATTCACTCTTTTGGTGGGTGATCAAAGTTTCTTTTTTGAGGTAGTGAATTTTCTCTGAAAGAGTGGCTCAATTTCAACTCTTTAGAAAAGTGGTGAAATGACTCAACAAGAGTGAAAATATCTCCTTTCCCTTTTACAGTGTAATTATATTATTGATCCCTTATCCAAATTAATAAATGTAAGCTTTCATGAAGGTGTCTTTCTAGAACTATTGAAGAATGCTCGTGTAGTTACTTTCTTTAAAAAAAGGAGATCCACATGAAGCAACTAATTATAAAACAGTATCCATTTTACCAGTCTATAGTAAAATTTACGAAAAAATGTTTCTATACCGATTATTAGATTTCCTCATTAGGAAAAATATTTTATCAGAGAGACAATTTGGATTTATACAAGGGAACAATTGATGTAATTGTCGACCTGATAAATTTTATAGTAGAAGGTCTAGAAAATCATTATTTAACTGTTCGTGTATTTCTAGACCTTTCTAAAGTATTTGAATGTGTCAAGCATGATGTAATATTAGACATGTTAAATGATTTAGGGATAAGAGGTATACCCTAAAAGTGGCTCGACTCTTATCCAAACAATAGGAAACAACAAGTCGATATTAGTGGTATTTTATCAGAACGCATTAATCTTAAATTTTTCCCTCAGGGGTAGTGGGCTTTCCACTGTACGGGTGTTTCTTGGCGACCCCGGGGTACCTGAATCAAGCTGTGAGACCCTCCTCACAGTTCTTCCCGAGCTAGGGCCTTTCTTCTCATCTTTCAGGTCTTAGCTCACCGTCTTTATTCTTTCCTGAGCTAACCTTGCTCACCTTCTTCTTTTCGACCCCAAATCAAGGGTGTCTTTCCACCTTCTTTCTACCAGCACATGCGGGGGGTTCTGGGAGTGTCCCTGTTGTGTTGCAGGTACTGATGTGTGCCTCGTACTGCCGATGGTCTCCTCCAGTGTGTCGTCAGAAGCCAGCCACTTCGGACCTTAGTAAGGAAGTGCGGCATGGATGCAGTGATCGGACTCTGCATTGCCACTGCCGACCCCCTGCACGTTCGGCACATTTTGTGTATCGGTACTGGGCAAACGGAGGTTTCGGGCCCCGGGAAACTGGGGTAGGGGTGTCTTATCTTCTTCGGGGGGTAGACCTCCGAGGGTACACCCGCTCTCGGCCAATGAAGGGCCGCCTCTTGCCGCACGATGCGCTGATGCTGTGCACGATGCGCACGATAGCATGGATTCTACTAACCGAAACATGAAGAACTTAAAGGAGAATGAGCAAGCCGCTTTTAGGCGAAGCTCTATTGTGCAGACCTCGAAGACTGGGACGCCGAAAGGGGAAATTAAAAATTCCCCCCCACCGGTGCCGTTCAAGAGGTTAAGTGACGCCGGATCGTCGTCCGAGCCTGAAAAGAAGAAAGTGGAGGTCAATCTAACGATGATGGTGACCGAGGTAGAAACCTCAAAAGCCAGGCTCGATGGAATACATCCCAGGAAGAGCCCTCTTCGTGCGGCATTCGAGTTGCAAATGCTTTGGCAGCAGCAGGACGACGCCCACGAAGAGGAAGACTCATGTCTGAAGAAGATGAAAGCTATTTTGAAGGAGATAGCCAAGGCCCTCTTAATTCAAAAGAACGTGAACAAGGCGATAAAAGAGGGGATTCCGAAACTCGAAGATTCTCTAGAAGAAATCGAGGAATACCGGAAAATCAGGCTAAAGGCAGTGAAGCAGGAGCGCGATGTCACGAACCGAGTAATCTCTGCTTCGCCTCAAGCTCATCTGGCTGAGTAACAGACTCAAGCCAGAAAGTGATAGAAGAGGCAGAGCAGTTCTTCGCCGGGAAGCCCTGAGCTTGTTGAGGTGGACTCAATGCCGAGACCGGTTTTTGTCACTGCAGCTTCGCAGACATGTCCTGTCCAAACTACTCAATCCGCCCCGGGCGCTGCCGTGATTCCAGCGGCTACTCCTGCAGAGGTTCCTGCTCGGGCGGCTAATCCTGTCTTGGCAGCAAACTCTGCCTCAACACCTTTGGGGGGCTGGAAGACGTGCTTCTCTAAGAAGGAAAGGAGGAGGCAGAAGCAAGCGGAGGCAGCTTCGAAAAGTGCGTTGAGGGTGGAGCGGATGCAAATCTCAAACCCGGTTGGGGAGGCCTGTGGCAAGTCTGTCAGAAAGCTTAAACAACCGAGGCCTAAGAAGCCCAGGACGGAGGCAATCTTGATCAAGCCCTTAGGGGGGCGATCTCTTTTGCAGTTGTTCTGGGTCAGATTAGATCGCAGGCAAAACCGGAAGAGAACGATACCGTTATCAAGTCTATTCGGCGAACCCAGGACGGGGATGTTCTCCTCGAACTGGGGAAGTCGAGTGACAAGATTGGTTTTGCCGCTTCCCTCAAGATTGTACTTGGGGACAAAGGCTCAATCAAGGCCTCGAACCGAAGTGCTCGGTCGATATTCGGGACCTTGATGCCCTCTCCACCGAAGAGGAGGTGACCCGTGCGATCCAGGTGGCACTCCCGGAGATACCGGCTGATGGAGTGAGGGTATGGCTGACAAAGCCTAACCGAAGTCAACTCCGGATGGCTGTTGCTGAGATGGGCGAAAAGCACGCTAATAAGCTGCTTAGCCTTCAGCACCTTAGAGTGGGTTGGGTCAGTTGCAGGCTCAAACGGAGGGTGGTAGTTTCGAGATGCTTCCGCTGTCTCGGTTTCGGCCACTCCTCCCGAAACTGTAAAGGGCCCGACAGGAGTGCCAACTGCTTCCAGTGTGGAAGCCAGGGCCACAAACGAAAGGAATGTTCCTCGAGCCCATTCTGCTTTCTCTGCAAGGATTCAGGCTCCAGTGCCTCCGGTCACTTA
This sequence comes from Neoaliturus tenellus, assembly GCA_030545055.2. NCBI lineage: Eukaryota > Metazoa > Arthropoda > Insecta > Hemiptera > Cicadellidae > Neoaliturus > Neoaliturus tenellus. The sequence goes on from CM061536.1 coordinate 44,253,249, forward strand.
CCCGGGTCTGGTCAGTGCGGTGCCTTCAGAGCCGCACTTGAACAGGCAAAAGGCAGCGCCGGTAATTCGCATCCACCAGACCAATCTTCATAGATCCTGGGGAGCTGATAACCTTCCAGATCAGCTCGCCCGAGAACTTGGTGCTGACGCGTTCCTTATCAGCGAACAGTATCGGTACAGAGACCCAAACATTTGGATCTCCGACAGCCTCGGTACTGATGCATTTTGGGCACGTAATACACAGGATGTCTTGGTGCGGAGTCACGGGCACGGCCTAGGATTCGTCTGGGTTCGGTTTAGGGACGTGACTTTCTTCAGTTGCTACCTCACACCCAACGAGGCCGTCCAGGACTTCCACGACAAGATAGATAGCATAGAGGAGTGCGTTCTTGGCACCACCGGGCATGTCGTCGTTGGTGGCGATTTCAACGCCAGGGCCGTCGAGTGGGGAATGCCCTCTACCAGCTCCCGGCTGAAATACATCCTGGACTTCATCGCCAGGGCCGGTCTTGTCGTCCTCAACCAGGGCGACACACCTTCTTTTTGGAGCCCCGGGCAGAGAGGCACGATCCCCGACGGGGAAGATCGTCGCTGCGTTGTTTCCTGAACATCCACAATGACCGCCGGTTGACTTCGGACGGGTAGAGTACGTTCCACTTTTCACTTTCGAGGAGCTGGAAACCTCCGTTCTCTCCCTGAAGAGCAACAAGGCTCCTGGCCCGGATGGGATTCCGAGTGAGGCTTTAAAGAAAGTATTTTCAATCAACGCTGACTTGTTGTCGAGAATGTACAATGCCTGTTTGGTTGAAGGGGTGTTTCGGGCTCCCTGGAAAACAGCCAGGCTTGTACTGATCAGCAAGGACAAAGGTGATCCCGAGCTGCCGTCGTCCCACAGGAATCTCTGCATGTTGGACACGGCTGGGAAGCTGTTCGAGAAGGTGATCCGTTCCCGCCTGACTTCTGCCGTGGAAGCTGCCGGGGATTTTTGCCCCGTCAGTACGGCTTCAGGAAGGGACGGTTAACGATTGACGCTGTCACCGAAGTCCAGAGAGCTGTGGAGAGAGCCGAGAGCCACAGCCATTTCTCCCGCCGAGTAGTGCTTCTTGTTACGCTTGATGTCAAAAATGCCTTCAACTCGGTGAGGTGGGTCGATGTGTTGGATGCGCTTCGCAACACCTTTCGTATTCCTGCATATCTGTTGCGGCTCATCGAGGATTATCTACGCTCTCGAAGCCTGATTTACGACACGAGGGACGGAACGTGGACGATGGAAGTCACTTCTGGTGCCGCAGAATGTTCAATACTCGGCCCGGATATCTGCAACGTTGCCTATAACAGCCTCCTGAGGTCCAAGATGCCTGAGGAAACCACTTTAGTTGGGTACGCCGATGACGTCGCAGCTCTCATTGCTGCACACAACGTTGAGCTGGCCCAACTGAAGTTGAACCGAGTTATGTGGGTAGTCAACAACTGGATGTCCGATCACGGTCTCTCGCTTGCTCTCAGTAAGACGGAGATCGTGATTCTCACGAAGAAGAGGATCGACACCGTCGTCCCGTTTCGAGTGGGAAGGGAGGTGATCACATCAACTCGTGCCGCCAAATACCTCGGGGTTATGGTGGACACCAAGTTAAGCTGGAGGGATCAGATCTTCCGCACTTCGGACAAGGCCGCTAAGGTAGTCACTTAACTTAGTAGGCTGATGGCCAATGCCGGGGGTCCCCGATCCAGTAGAAGAAGTCTGTTGATGTCCGCGGTCCAGTCCGTGCTTCTTTATGGAGCAGAGGTGTGGGCAGATGCTCTAGATAAGGAGTGCTACAGGTTGCGACTCGCCCGGGTTCAGACTCAAGCGGCGCTCCGGGTGTGTTCCGCCTACCGGACAGTGTCCGAGCCTGCCGTCCTGGTGGTTGCCGGAGTCATTCCTGTCAAGCTCTTGGCAGGAGAGAGGAAGGCGATTTATCAGAGACAAGGCGAGATCGTCAAGGACACGGCAAGAACAGAAGAGCGCTCCCGAACCTTCCAGCAGTGGCAACATAGCTGGGAGCACGACAACCGAGGACGATGGACTGCGCGACTTATCAAGCAGGTCCAACCATGGGTGTAACGGCGGCATGGGTAGGTGGACTACTACCTGACCCAATTTTTGACAGGTCACGGCTATTTTCAGTTGTACCTGAACCGGATGGGAAAGACCGGTTCACCGGACTGCATTTATTGCCCGGGTGTTCCCGACGATGCGGAACACACATTCTTCCGCTGTTCCCTTTGGGAAGGGCCCCGCCTGGAGGCCACACAAATCTTTGGTGAATTTTTGGTGGACTCGGTCTGCCAAAAGATTTTGGAGGATGAGGGCAACTGGGATTGTTTGTCACAGTTCGTCCGGGGCATCCTCCTGGAAAATAAAACCGATCCGGACCGCGAAGTGGTCCAGATCCCTTGATCGAGCGGCTGGATAAGGAGCGAGCCCCACGGTCGTAAGCCAAATCTAGGCCTAGCCTGACATAATGTGATAAACAATTCCAGGTTAGATTCCTAAAGAGTAGATGAGGTTTTTTAGAGGGTAAACCCGTTTTTAGGGGAGCCCCACACTACAGGCTGGCCACCTGTGTGCGTAATGCATTTTTCCGCCTCTCCCTCAAAAAAAAAAAACAAACTTTTATTGTATGTATTTTAGGAAAATTTTATGTATTCTCTTTATATTTGCTACCAACAATTGATTGTTGTAATGGCAAATAAATGATTATTATTATAATTATTATTATTATTTCATATAAACCATTTTTCTTTAATTTTGTGTTGTGGTTGTAAAAAATGACTTTGATTCAAACAATTTAACAGCAAGTAAAAGCGAGGATAACTTTAATTTGAATCTAAAGTTCATAGTTCTGGTATTATGCTAAGGACTTTGATTGATAATCCCTCCTGAACCGATCATTATCTTCAATTGATAATCGATAATAATAAATCTTTATGAAATAATTAACAGTTAATTATACTTCAATTTCAATTAAACTATGACCATTATAACACACTTACTTTTACATGAATTGCAAGAACTCCATCGTTTTCATAATCGGGGTCGTTCTTATTATATTGATTTATTTCAATCCTTGCTTTGTTGACCACCTTTCCAGTTGTGGTTTTCACTTCTTTCACAACCACGATTTTCCCTCTTCCGCACGTCTTGCCTTTAAGTTCCCCAGATATGACATCGCAATATTTGCCTTTCGGTACACAAACCTTAAGTAACAGAAAAATATACAATAGTCAATCATTACAGACTATCATTACAATAGTCTATTGAAGATGTGCATATTGACCTAGGTTGCTTTTCTCTACGTAAGAGAGAAGTGGCAAAATTTGAACAAATTCCACGTGATGTGGACCCAATTAATTAGTTTTGGAATATTGTACAACTGAATCGCCGGATTTTCTCATTTGATAGCATTTTTTTTTTTTTTTTTTTTACAAACAGTTGTCCAATGGTTCAGTGAAATACCATTCGTCCATATGATTAACACTGAAACTTTGAAACACTTTAAGGCATAGCCCTTAGAGGGGCAGTGTCAATGATACTGGGTTTCTGCTCATCTACAGGATCTACCTTCCAAAATCCGCAGATTCATCCTACAATACGCACAGGATGAAGATAAAGGAAGGAAAGAATCATATTTGTCTATTATATAGATGTATTGGGTTTATTAAGAATTAGCTAACATCTGCATATCTATATTTTTAACTTAATATACACAAGAGGAATAGTGATTTTCGTAGGTATTTTATATTTATTTCTTATTACAAATATTTACTTTTGATATATTAATTACTGCATCGTATAATTTTAGAAAATATTTCAGAGAATACTTCAGGTTTACTCACAAAACTACATTATTGCAACTGATTAACAAATTTTGTTGGTGGTGTTTGAAACAATATACATGCTCATTTAGAACATTTTGTTCGAATTACTTAAAAGTGTAGTTATATATTTTTACTTATGTTAATGTATGAAATGTTATATTTTCCATTATAAAAATAATACCTGTGAACCAGCAGTGAGCAGCGCTAGAATTCCTATTTCAAGAATTTAATTTGGGTGCTCTTATGACGCGCTAAGCTTAGAAGACTTAATTTTTTATTTTTATTTTATTTTTTGAAGTCAGTAAATGATATGTTTCAAGAAACGTTTCTGGTAGCAGATTGAGCGTTTGCTTCCATTGATTGACAGCCACAACAAGTGTCTCAACAGGTACTTAAATGGAAAGTAACGCCGCCGTATTTATTTGGAACAACGCCGGAAAGTTTTTAGAAAAGCGTAGATAAAGATATGCTAGTTCTTGTGATGATAAATGATTCTTTTACCCGAACGGCATTTATTTTCAGCGTACGCCTTGTTTTTCTCACAAACAACTGGAATTCATTTACTTATTCTGGTTCATTATTGAAATAGATATATTTATTTTATAGGTACCTCCAATTCAGCATCAAGGTTTTGTGAGTCGTCTTTATTAAAAGCGATGAAGCCTTTATCACCTCTACAGAATGCAATTTGTTTCGGATTCGAGTCAACCAATTGCAAATTCCCAACCTCAGTACCTGTAAAAAAGTATTTTAGTTAGCTATTTTAAGTAAAATAAAGTCAAACTATATAAGTACCAACTCAAAACATAATGGATTTGTATTACAGCTTTGCTTAGTATTTATGTGTTTTAAATAGATTTTTAATTTTCAGCGAAATTTCCTATAGCAAATATCTTATTACGGTAGCACCAATGAATACAAAGATTTCTGTCTACATTCTGTCTTTCTTGCAGAAGGCCACCAGCAAACATCTATCGTCAACGCACTACACTAACAAAATCATACATATCATACGACAGTTTACTATTATAATTAATTACTTTCCTGAGGAACACTTTCTTCCTCCGCCTACTTTAATGCTAATTTTAAACTTAACAATATTAGGCTATTGATTAAAAATAATAATACATTTTAAATAAAAAATTATCAAATTCACAGCTGCAGTACTCGCTAAAGCGACTTCATACATAGAAACAATTGCAAATTAAATTTAACTTCAAACAGTCCCTACATTAGAGGAGCTATATATTTCAATATGTTGCCAAATAACTTAAAAAGATTAAATGGAAAAGCTTTCAACAACAGACTTAAAGCACTCCTCATTAACAAAGTTCCTTATAACCTAGACATAAATTTCAAATAGTTATTATGGGCCTGTTATATTTTATTGTTGTATGATGAATGTTGTATGACCTGACTATGTCTATGCACAAATCTCTATCTGCAGCAACAAATTTCTGTTTACAGCCCTAGCGAAAAATTTGTAAGCAAATTTTTAACATGGGATGTGACCTTCTTTATATTTTTATATTCATTCGTAGTACTCAAGGTAAGACCCAAGGCCGAGACCATATTACTTTTTTTTATTTTGAGTTACCTAGAAACCGAAAAACAGTTTCTTAAACAAATAAATAAATAAATATATATATAAAATGCAGTTTATATATATATTTGTATATATATAGAGTATATATATATATATATATATATATATATATATATATATATATATATATATATATATATATATATATGCTTGAAGGGGTAAAATCCCCTAATAAATAAATTCAAATAATGTAGATCTTTGTGGATTACCAGTAATTTACTAAGAAGATTTGCAAAATATTTAATTGTGATCGATAATATTTGATCAGTATTGTTTGCATGTATACAATCCGCTTCCAAAACACTCTTTACAAACTTAAGACACACGTCATGAATAAATAATTATTTTTGTCTATCGTTAAAACCTACATAGATTTTAAATGGATCTAATTTCTATTTTTTAGATCATATTTTTTTATGGATTTCTATTTTTTAGAAATCATATTCCTTGAGGTAAGACAAATAAATTGAATGATTTATAAAATTGTTAATAAAAAAATGTAATAAAAGAACACGACGGATGCTCCGCACCTCTTTCAGCATTAATACACGTTTATTTAATATTGTTCATCAGACCCCACCTTTTTCAAAAATGGTTTATCTTATTTGTTTAAAAAGTAAAATAGTGTTTTCGCTCCTGACAGATTATTTTTATTTTTAGCGTAACAAAATATTAACACACAAAATATTCATTCACCGTCCATGTTAAGCTCTCCTATTAAAACACGTAAACTATGTGAATTATTATAATCCATACAAATTTTGTGGAATATTATCTTCGTTCTTCCTCGTGTATTTAGAAGCTTTTGGGCATGTTGCTGTTTTAACTTTTTAAGTCTTTTGAACAAACATCTTTAATTTGAACTCTCTAGATCCTATCCATTCTATAACTCTTAAAGCACCCTCCTATTATCTTTTTTTATTTTTTTTTCACAATACTAACACTTTTTTTACTACACTATATGTTTGAATAACTATTTCATTTTTATTCAATGTAATTATTTAATTCTCAAACTAAAATTACATCAAACTAAAACACATGCTTTAATGTAAGAAAAGAAAGCTTTTCTTGAACCATAACCCATCGCTCATTGTACCCTTCTCATGATCAAACGTTTTTCTTTGTTTATTTGGATACATACAATAGATTTTAAAGTTGTCTTTTATTTAATTGATGGTGTGAATCAGCTGTAAATATTTAATAATTTGTAAGAGTGTAGTAAAGCTTTTTGTTGATTTTGTCGTCATTCGATGCAAAAAAATAACTATTTTTTACAGTATTGCCACTTTAGGTGATTGGGTTCTCACTGGGTTCCACCTAACGCTGTTTTTAAAATAAAACTAAACACATATTCTAATGTTCACAAAGCAGGCGTTTTTCGAATCCCCATGCTATTCTTATGAAGGACGTTTTACGTCATTTCTCGTTTCCTTATAACATTATGGACACGCCGATAATTTTTTTCGCTTTGTGACAAAGACCATTCATATAAAAATCCTTCCAGCTTTCTGAGATTTTTATAACGCTCACAATTTTGTTCAAAACAATTTGCTTACAGATTTATATTACAAAGTGCGCATATTTTGATAATTATATCTTTCTATTTGTGATACACTCGCCTAAGTAAATTTAAAGGAATTATATGAATTTTAAACAATATTTATGTTGATTATGCAGTGAGAGACGATCTATTTTGGTTTACAATATAACTTAAAAATTCATCCGTAAGAAATCTGCTGTTACAATTCACATTTTAAGACATTATAACATTTTAAACAAATAAATCAAAGGCCAGAAGGTGAAGCCCGAAACGAAGACCTTTCTAATCACCATTGGCACTCGCACTAGATCTTAAGCTTTAAAATGACACATTAATCCTAAAAATCGGTTTATTAGGTCGACAGAAAAGGGATGTAACATTTAAAACCATTGTAGAGACAAGAAGATAGATAGGTAGTTATGAATTTGTTTAAAATGTGATTTTGGCTTCTGGGCACCTAAATTTATCTTATTACCAAGTCATCCATAACAAATAAAAATGGAAAATAAAATACAATTGCTTACCGGATACGACATTGTGAAATTCGACCATGTTGTAGATCTGACGCCATCTGTGTTCGCACATCCAACCGTTGATGCAGTTGTTTTCGTTTTCTTCATTAACAGGTGAGAGAATTTCTTCGTTTTTATTAGGAGGGGGATCGTCATGCTTTTCGAAATTGAAACCCGATAATATATTCGGAGTTCCCCATCCGTATGCTAGCATGAAAGCGATAGCCATCTGAAAATGATTACGCTTATAATCAGCTATGTTTAATTTGGGTGTAATACTAGTCTACAATAATAGTGTTTATACTAGGGTATACACTAGTATAATAATATACTAGTGTATAATGTATACTAGTGTGTATATGTATATTATACTAGTGTATAATGTATAGTACTAGGGTATAATGGAAGTCTTGTCTGAATTTCGAGTATATCGAATTCCATGAAGTTGATGATTGGCCTATGAAAAATATGCACATAGAGGTTTATGAAACAAACTCCGTTAGTACAGGAACATAATATCTTAGAAGACTACTGAATCATCCAATAATTAAAATGATATATATTTTTGTTATTAGACATCTTAACTGGTTGATTTTTGTCTATTTCAGACATCAAAACATCTACCGACTATATCTGCGTCCTGATTACTTTGCAGGCGAACCGCCTGAGGTGAAAATAGAACTTTCATTGTGAAGGCCTCATAATACTTATAGAAAATTCAGACTGGTTTTAGCTTCAACTAGACCCTCATCAGGCATTGGCATTCATTCTAAACATTGAAGTTGCACACGAATTCTTATACTTTATACTAGGGTACCCGTGCAGCGGGATGCGCTGCATTTATCAGAGTGCCTGGTGGTGATCAACCCTTCCTCCATGGTAATTTACCGAATTACTTTGAATGAAAAATAAACCGTAGTAAAAATCAGATTACACCATATTGGTATTTCATCAATCGATCTTCATCAATAATTCTCCAACTTCCCAATGTGATAGTGTTGAGATTCGGTGGTTGTTCTTTTAGGTTTAAATTAGCTATGATTACGTATTGGTTCTTATGCTGATTTGTCTTAGAGCTTCTGCCCAAAAACTCCTATAAAATTTAGAATAAATTCACAAATGTTTTATCTAGATAGTTCATCACAAAAAAAAACAAAAAAACGTAAATGATATCAATAGAAAACCGAATATTTAACTACAACTCGCCGGACCTCTTATGAGCTATGCAGCACTCACTGCGGCTGTTTTGCTAGTAATGTATGAGTTGGTAGTCGACATAGTGTGAATAAGCCAACACTATTACTATTTATAATGGACTGAATCCTCTTTAACTTGACTTTTTATGGCATTACAGAATTTAAATAAAGAAATCACAAAAATTAAGACAAATCTACATTTTTGTTTGTGTGGCCCATTTTGTTTTTATGTGACGTTTATATTTTGGTTAAAATTTCTCTTTATACAAACAATTTTTACAGTAAATTTGTGAATGGAGGGAGAAAACTTTTAAATATTGTCTCTTTTCAGCGGGCGTTTTAATATGTGTGACATTCTGCATTAAATTTGTTATAGTATCATAGTAAACAGGTTATTAAAATTACACCAACAACCAACTAACGTTTACCCTAGTTCACAGCAGTTTGAAACCCCATGCGCATAGCCTACGTTGGGTATTCTATTTTAATTTTTGTTAATTTTCGTTGTTGTTTTAATTCCAAACTGATAACCGATAAAAACCACGTGAAACATTTCAAATTCCAAACTTGTTTTTGTACAGGAAAAAGATTTTATCTGGGATTCAGTTACTCAAGTTATTTTTCTGCCCAAATACACATAAATACAAAGTTTAATAAAAATCTACCTGTTACATTTTGAGGAAAAAGGTAGAAAACTAAAACACAAAATTTGTTCCCCAAAATAGACACTCCTTGTAAAATAAGTATGGATTTGTGTTGATATTTCAGTACCAGTAGTTCAATTGATTCTTTCTGTTGGCTTTTAACACGTGTTTGTTTGTTTTACTATCAGCAGCTGTTTTATTTTGCAATTCAATAAAAATTGTTCCCCATGTTAATCTTATGGACAAAAAAGGAACTTGAAGGGCTTCCCGTGGGCTTCATAATTAAAATATCAAAAATCCTTATTGCAAAACTAAGAACTGAGAGTATTCTTCTAACACCTCAAACGTTAAAATTGGTTAAGAAATAAGGGAGTTTTAGGGTTTACAAAAAAACGGCTTCACGTATTATATATATAGAATAAATTTCAGAAGTCAATGTCAAATGATTAAAAATTTTAAAATTCAAAACAGTATTAAAAATAGTATAATACAAAAATACCTCCTTCGCAGAACACTTCGCGTACTCAGCGAATTTCCAACAGGATTTTTTTTTTTTATTCCTCCCATAAAAACCATGGGAACGAAAATGTAGGTTTACTAGTATTTTGAATATTTGAATTGGCTTAACGGATTACGGAAAATATCCAAAAAGTTTTCTTTGTTATTCTTATGGGAAATCAACAAATTCCTCTAACTCACTTAATCATCATGAATTGATGAAAGTTGGTATGTCCATTCACTTCGTTGAGAGTAACTTATGTTTGCTTACAAATCCCATATGGTGGCAAACCTACATACCCAACCCCATGGGGTTGTAATGGGAAAAATATAAAATACCAGAATTTGATAGAACTTAGCATGTACCTACACTGGGAAGGAATCATCGTCTATTTGCTTTCAATGCCCATGGAAGCAAACCTTCATCCTCACTCCTATTGTGTATAAGGAAAAAACATAAAATACCAAATTACATTGGAAATTTACTGAGTATTCAGGTTTGCTGCATCGGGGGTATTTGCCACTTTATAGATTTAGTTGTTGTTTTTAAAGTATGTTTACTGAAAAAATGTTCTCTTGTGATAACTATTACACAGTATTAAGACAAATTATATTTACAGCAACCCCTATTTGGGGGTGGAGGCAGAATTTCAAAATAACACCCAAAAGTCCTTTACATTACCCTAGTAACGTGTATCGAGTTCGTTTGAATACATACAGCCGTTTAAAAATTAAGCAGGGGGGACGATATTATGGGATACCCGGTATATGTTTATATTAGTATACGTTTATTGTACATTTTTATAGTTATTAGTATATTTTAATATGGTAATAACTTACACAATAACACTGGTAGACTTGAATTTTTTAAATACATTTTGCAACTTAAGTTTATATTAGATTACTTCTTATCTCATACCTTGTAGGGTCTGAACTTTTTGTAGTTGAGGAGATGTTGATTGTCATGTTTTAAAGCTTCCCGCTGAGTGTCGTGGTTGTCGATAAACACCATGCTCTTATCTCTTGGCGATAGTTCTTTTAAAAGTTCTGGAAACAACAAATGTCTATATATATATATATATATATATATATATATATATATATATATATATATATATATATATATATATATATTATATTATACTTTAATAACTTTAATACAAGTAAGGTGTTCTATAAGATAAAGGTGTATTGTATGTATGTATTTATGTATACAAACGGATCTTAAAGGCTTGAACAATTTTCTTCAAACGTTTCGAATAACTTGTGCTGGTAATGAATTATATGTTTATAGGTCTCTATGCTTAAGATATCTCATTTCGTTACAATCATTAATTGCAATTCTTTCATTTTTTACATTGGATTATTATTAGAGTTTACAGATAGCTTGGTGTATCTGTGCTCATGGCTTTCGAGGAGTATATTCTAATATTGACTTTATTAGATTTTTGTCGCAGATCAAATGTAACATTTTAGGATGTTGATGATGACCTAGTAGTATAGTAAAATTAGCTCAGAAAATAGATGAACCCGGAAGTAATTGCAAACTAATATATTTTCACCAACTCTCATGTAAAATTACTTGAGAAAAACGATGGTGAAATGTCTACCACTCTCCGACGCTGCGCTCGCCTGCTATGGCCAATTTTTCAAAATGGCGGTTGTAGTTTTATAAATATTTCCTGAATATTTTTTGAACCGTTAAAGACAGCTAAATTGTGTATGCTAGTAAACGTTAGAAAATAAAATTTTGCACATTTTGATATGTAATACGTATTTAAGAAGGGTGATATTGCCCTTTAAAGCTACTTTCAATTCTGAGTTTTTAAGTGAATTTCGTTTCTTGGAAAAACCATATTACGGTGCTGCCAAAGAGTAAATATAAGCCTTTAATCGTGTTAACTTTTACTACACGGCCCCTAGATACTAAAAACACCATTCATTAAAATTTTCATATCTGTATATATATATATACTTATTAAGATACATATATAAATATATACTTAAATTCCGTGTAGCCAGTAAACCTGTTAACGAAACATCCCATTTTTATCAAACTTGACATGAAGGTGTGGGATTAGTTAAGTAGATTGAGATTACTATGGGAATAGGGTGATATACAGGTTCAAATTTGTCTAAAATCGGCCAAAAATCGGAGTTTAAGCTTATTTAAGATAAATTTGAACCTGTAAATCACACTTTTCCCATAGTCCAATGATCCCAATAAACATAAATAATCGACATAGAACTAGTCCCACACCTTCATGTCAAGTTTGATAAAAATATGACATTTCGTCAACATGTTTGCCTGCTTCACGGAATTTAAGTACATAAGGTTGTCTCTGAACTCTCTACCGACCGTTTCAGGTATTATTCCTGGACCAAAAACAAGCCAAAATATATTTAAAACTTCCAAAACTTCATAGTTACCTGTACAGCCTCCATTTTGTATTTTTTAAAGAATAATTATTAATTTGAGAACGGCTTGATTTAATAATTTGAAAGGCGGCACACAGCTTACTTAAGTAAAAACTTAGCTGGAAAAAATAATTAACTTTATATCATTAATGTTTTCAAAATGGTGGCTGTTTAAAATCGTTCACCTTAAATTGCATAAAAACTACATAAGGTAGCAAACTTTATGTTCTTATGTGTTTTTTTGGAAAATTTAATTTAAAATCCAACGATGTAAATATTATGAAAATCGGTTCATAAATAAGGGAGATAGAGCAATTAATCTGAGGCTAGTCACCGTCGTACCGCTTTACCGAGAGCAGTTTTGTTAAAAAACCATTGTTGAGCTGACGCCGCGACCGCGTTTTTTGCACGGCAAGTAGCTCAGATGCGTAACTATTTGTATTACAATCGTTTTATCTCGCTTATTTATGAACCGATTTTCATAAGTTTTAAATCGTTGGATTCACAGTTACATTTTAAATAAAACACATAAGAATATAAACTTTGCTACCTAATGTAGTTTTTATGCAATTAAAGGTTACAGATTTTAAACAGCCGCCATTAAAAAATATGAATGATAAAAAGTTGATTTTTTTAGCTAGGTCTTTACTTAAGTAGGCTGTGTACCGATTTTCAAATTATTACGTCAGGCCATTCTTAAATTAATAAATATTCTAAAAAAAAAAAAAATACAAAATGGCGGCTGTACGGGTAAGTACGAAGTTTTGGAAATTTTAAATATGATATTTTGGCTTGTCTTTGGTCCAGGAATAATACCTGTAAAGGTCGGTGGGGAGTTCAGAGACACCCTGTATATGTATCTCAATAAGTATATATATGCAGATATGAAAATTTTAACGAATGGTGTTTTTGGTACCTGGGGCACTGTAGTAAAAAGTTAACATGGTTAAAGGCTTATATTTAACCTCCGGCACCACCGTAATATGGTTTTCTCAACAAACAAAATTCACTTAAAAACTCACGATTGAAAGTAGCTTTAAAGAGCAATATCACCCTTTTTAAATATAACAACATGTAGCCTATATATATGTTTAACCTGTGGTTAAGGAAAATTATACCAAAGTGCAGCATCCCTTAGCCTGGCGAGTGAGCGAAGCGAACGAGCTCGTCTTAAAAAGGAAGAGGGGGAGTAAGCGGAGCGTTGTGTGAGTAACGTAAGTAATAATTTTACCAAGCGTAAGCTCGGTCCCCCTGGTACCACAAATAAACTTGAACAAATAATAAGTTTATTTCAGGCTAAATGAGCCAATCAATAGAAATACTATAGATATAAATCAAAACTTAAAATTAATTACATTTTCTCTGTATAAAATAAATTAAATTATTATAAATTGAAATCATTATTACATTTTCCTTAAAAGAATCTAACTAATTTAATATTACTAGTAAACGTGTTGCTCGAAATCGAGCAATTTATTTTAATAAAATACAAATGTTACTTTTATTTCTAAATCATTGACGTCCGACCAATCCAATATTGTGAATATCTGCAATTACCAAAACTACACGTATTTACAGCTGATTATTAACAGATGTTTAAAATGCTTTATTCAATTCCAATGTTATTTAAATGGGAATTTTTTTTATTTCAATGGTGGATAACGCCTTTATTTTCCGTCAGATTCTCATCAGTTTTTGGCGGAAACAACTACAGACCAAGCCCTATCCAACGACACCAAAAACTTGAAAATCGGTTGAAAATTGTAGGAGTTCTCAAGACAAAAAACCCTTAGCGTATTAAATAAGTATAGATACTAGATAATATGATATGATATGTTCTAATTTGTAGTTAGACTAAATATATAAGATTGATCGGTTCAACAAGAATGATTTGTTTAGGTGTATCCCAATTACAAGCTGGCTATATGAGTACTTACCAAAGTTTTTAATCCACGTGAAGTCCTCATATTCTTGGAAGGTTCTGCCCATCTCCTTACAGTATTTAAAGTCAAGTACCATTCCTAAGTGAGAATATTCAAACCACCTGATTGGTTCCCCACCTTGAAACCAAATAAAAAATTTAAAACCGTGTGTTATTAATCACTTAATGGAATAACATAAATAAATAACAAGAAATGATTTTTTTAATAGTTTTTAATTTTTGTATTATCAAAATTCCCTGTAGGAAGTACATTACTACGGTAGTAATATTCGTATGACTTTAACCCTGGACAAAGATCATTTTCATCTTTGAGATAGCCTGATGCTAGAAACACTGTCGTTCAAATTAGGACATACAGTAGTGGCAAAGTAAGGCAGCTGGGACGTGCCGCAATTATAACGTCATCGATGACGTCATCAATTAAGTAATCAATCATGCCATATTACTTAATATGACGTCACACAAATGACGTCATGATGATGCCATCGTCACTTACGTCATCATGACAACGTCAGTAGTGTGTTTTGGTTACTTCTGGCCCGGAAGTGACGTCACCGGAAGCCACATGCCACGGCACGCAGCTTCCGGTGGGCCAGAAGTGGGGACAATAGATGTTGGGGTGGAGATGGTGAGAGCGTCGGCGGTCGGTTGAGCGAAGAGTGCGCATAAAATAGAAGTTAGTTCAAAATTGAAATTCGACGGTGTTAATAAAAACTCTAATAGTTGAACGAAACTAGAAGTTAGTGTAAAACTGAAATTCAACAATCGGGGTGTTGAACTAAATTTGCGCATAAATTAAAAGTTGGTTCAAAACTGAAATTCAACGATCGGGAGTTGAACCAAATTTGCGCATAAATTAACCGGGGTTGAAGTAAAACTTCGCATAAATTAAAAATTAGTTCAAAATTGTAATTCGACGGTGTTAATAAAAACTCTAACAGTTGAACGAAAATAAAAGTCAGTTCAAACATAACAAGAGAGAGAGAAGGTAAATAGAAGTGTTAAGTTCCGCGGATAGAACGAGAATGAAGAATGAAACATGACGCGTCGAAATATATGCGTGACTGTAGATGTCAGTTAATGGGGGGTCTAGAGCTTCCGGCCTGTCAGATGGTGAATTAATCAATGGGGGGAGTGGAGATGGCGCTCGGTTGAACTAAAATTGCGCATAAATTAAAAGTTGCTTCAAAACTGAAATTCAACTTGATAATGTGGGGTACGGAAAGTATGTCAAGGTCATCCCGAGTAAGTTTTAAAAAAGCCTATCCCGCTACCACAGGAAATAGTTCTGAGAGTTGAACTACCCGGTGATAGCGGGATAGGTAGAAGACTCTTTTGAACTTTATTCGTAAAAACAAATACAATCAATGTGCAATACAGGTTGAATTTTTGTGATGAAATACGGAGTTGTAAAAGTAAACGCCGACGACGAGGATAAGGTAAAGGCAGAGTCCCCAGATGACGTATTTGGCAAGTTTGAAGAAACGTAATATCTCGAGTTGGTTTTCCCGTTCCAATCGTTTAATTTCCAATTTCAATTTATCCTCTTCCATTCTAGTTACAAAGGGAACTTCATCCATCATATCCATCATGATTGTGTTAGTGTTTGAAATTTTAAAAGAAGTTATGTTGATAGTACAAAAGTCGAAGACGGAATGAGGAGTGAAAGCGAGAAATGTTAGTTAAATAAAAAAGTGGTGGGGGGAAAGATGAATTACAAAGAAGTGGTGGGGGAAAGATTTTGCTCTTCATTATTACCGTCAGTAGTGTCAGATGGTGCAGGAGTTAGATTTAGTAAACTGTCTTCGTCCGAACTTTCAACCTTATCACAAATAGGACAATCGTATGTTATTTCCAAATTCATTTTGATAGTTGTAAAATTATCTACAAGTTCTTGTAAAATATTAAAAATAGCTTGTAACTCTTCTTTAGAGTTTATTTCAAAACTAGAATTCATCCGTGCCAATGGAGAGTTGTTCATCGTTGGAGAGTCGGCGAGTAAATGAGGAACGCCGCCAAGGGAGGGGGCTTATTTAACGGCGAGCTTATGATTAAATAAAAAGCTAAGTTCTTCCTCTTCGTCTTTTAATTCAAATATCTTAGCTGGAGTATTTGCCTCGTCCTCCTCACTCTGTGATGATGAAGATAATTCACCAGGACGTAAATATTGAACATCAATTCTGATCCATCTCATATAATATCTATCCATTATAGCAAGCAAGTTTTGAAACAATTCTTCCATTTCTTCCCTCTCAGTTATTATATGATGAAACCTGACGAAAGGTGTTCCCATGTTGTTAGTTAGAATGTTGGAAGTGAAATAATTCAAAGGTGGATTCAATAAGATACAAAACTTAAACTAATGGTGGGGGAAATTTAAAAGACTTATGGTGGGGGAAATCTAAAAAAACCAATGGTGGGGGAAATCTCAAAGTCATCCAATTGAAGTTTTAAAAAAGAGTGTAAAACTGAAATTACACATTCGATGGTTCAACAGGATCTGAATACCAATCCGACCTGTATTTACATCTTTTTATCATATGTGTACAAAAATCATCTTGATGAGACTTGGTGCGTTGACAATAAGCTAGATCGAGAGGATGAAATTTGAAACATCTTTGAGGACAGCATGTATGAAAATATCTTGATTTGTAAAATTTGAAAGTTCGCAATTCCGGCGGCGGTAGTTGTTTTGTTTTGCATTTGCAGTAACAAGATCCGAAAAATTCACACTTAGTGCAAGCTAACCCGTCCACCATCATTGGTCCTAAATCTGTACACTGTTGTTCACAACAGTAACGAGGTTCGTACTTGTAATTTTGTTTTTCCATGTTGACGCTGCTGAGTCCAGTGAAAGAATAAGAGTGTATAGTGTTGAATAGTCAGTTTTATGTACTACGAAAAGTGGTGGGGGTAATTTCAAGGTCATCCAAACGAAGTTTTAAAAAATTATACCTTACTAATGTAAGGAAAATTGATACTTAAGAAGTTTGTTTCTGTTTGTTTTCTTCAGACTTTTTCTCTCTCTCCTGTTTGTTTTCTTCAGACTTTTTCTCTCTCTCCGCTTTAGCCATAGCGATAAGTTCTTCAGTCGATAGTGGATGTACTTCAGGAAATTTTAAAATTAATTTAGCCTGATATCCTTCTCGGGTTAATATTTCTAAATCTTCTGTCATTTGTTCAACGGTGTTGTAATCTTTTCCATATATTTTTCCATCAAGTTCGATCATCATTCTGTATAACATCTTTAAAATTAGGTGTTGACGCAGCGAGAGTCAGGAAGCGAATGATTAGTTATACAAGTATCATTCCCTTTTTATCAACTTGACATTGATCACGTGATTCCTTAGTTTTATTTGTTAAAAGTTATTTAACATTGGTAATACTTGTGGAACTTGATGTTATGTTGACCAGTCGGCGATGAAGATGTTGTAGGTTGTGTAGAAAGAAATACTTCATCATCACAGTATTTTGTTTTAGTAAACATCCTTACATTAGTAGCACTAACATCAACAGTTAAGTGATAACCACCGGTAAGTAAAACTCGCATTTCGTTGGTTAAATCTTCAAGTTGTTCAAAACTCGTAATGGTGTTGGTATCGTAAGTTGCACACTTGACCTTTAGGGACATGTTGAAGTTTTGTATTTAGTTATAGAGAGCGAGATGTGTACGGTACGAAAGCTAGTCGTAGACTGATGAATTTCACAAGTTGATTTTCACTTTTATTAACACACAAAATTGGGTCAAGGTCATCCCGTGGAATTTTTAAAAAAAGCAACATATTGCTATGTACAAAGACATAACAATATGTTGCTTCTTTTATTTTTTGTTTTGTTTTATATCATCTTTATTGAGAAACCATTACAAACACATATATTTTCAATGTTATGTACAAACTAGTTAGTAGTAGGTGTTACATGAATAGTTAGTTCAGTTGAGTTGTTTCCACTCGGTCCGTGTGAAACTAAATAGAGTGCGCCAGGTTGAATAACTCGAAGATCTTCATTTTGTAGAAGTTGTACAAACCGTTTCGGTAGGAAGATTTGAAACTTCGGTTCGTCACCAACTGTATACGGCGCCTCGCTCAATGTGCAATTAATAGCATCACCAATTGAAGTGTCCATCTTCTTGATTGTATGTATGATGTAATGTTTTTCTTCTTTTAGTTCAGAACATTTCTTCGTCGGTAAGATTGTTGATTTAGAATGAGCGTTGAATTGATCAACCAAATTTTGAAGAAAGTTCTGCGATGCCATCTTGATGTTATTGTTAATCTTCTTGTTAATAATAATGTCCGTCGGAGATGTTGTCTCTTCGGAGGTTCGAGTAATACTCATGCTGCGTCATGGTAGCGCTCTCACTTTTATTACCGACATTACCCCCACCATTCTGTTGAAGGAAATTATTTAAGCGGTAGGCATTCTTCAAAGCGCACTGTGACCTTCGATGTTTAAAACTCTTTGATGAAATACAAAGTTCATTGAAGTAGCATTGGAAATCTCTATCTATTATTGCATTTATCACTTCGTTGCTTGTAAATGATTGTATCCAATTAGCTTTTTCCAATCCTCTTGTGTAGATAGTTTTGAACTCTTTGCAGTAATGATTCATAATGTGCGGCATCATGTTATAATTAATAAAACCTTCATCCCATCTTAAGTTGTGAAAATGTTTGTACAACCATTTGTTTGTAACTTTCGCTTTAGTTGTTAGTCTATTGAATGGTAATGGAGGTTTGAATAAGTAATGATAAACTACAGATGTGTTCATATCCAAAATTACTAATTCTTTTATAATAAAATTTCCATCATTTCCTCGAAAAGCTTGAAATTCAATTATACCTTTTTTAACTTCCATTATATGTGGCGCATTAGAAAACGAAACCCGTTTGTTCATGATGAAGTCTCGTCAGCAACTGACTTGTATTACAAACACGATTGTTCTTCTTTAACTTCTTGCGCTTCTTCATCGATATTAAAGTTGGTGTGATAGTTGTTCAATTGTCTCCACATATCCACTTCTTGGGGTATTCGATTAAAAATTGAAGTATCCACGGGACCGTATAAAATTGGAACAAAAGGTTGTCTGTCCAATGTATCGATTAGATAGTCTTTGATTATTGCACTTGAAAATATTAGTTGTTTCAAATATCTGGTGACGGGACCGGTAGTACAACTTAAAGTGTAAAATTCTTCTTTAGTTAAAAGTAATTTTACATCATGTCTAGTTAAATCTCTGAAGCGAACCATTTGTCCTCCACGATGTTTCACTATATCAACTTCAATATTTGATTCCAATAAACTTAATCTTGTTCTTCTTCCAAATGTGTTGTTACTCAAATAGCATTCCAAAAGATGTAAATGTTTCATAAATGATTCCCAAGAAGTTTCAGTGAATGTAACCATTTTATTTCCATGATTTAAAATGACAATCGGTGAATAATCCAATGATTTTAAAATTCCAACTGAAATACTTTTCGTCATGCATGAAGAAATGGGGTAGAAAATTCGAAGAAATACTTCTGTTAAAATATTTGTTGTAATGTTAACTTCAACTTTTTTTCTTTTTACTTCTTTTTCAGCTTCTCCTTCTTCTTTTTCTTCTTCTCTCTTCTTATGTTTTTTAAATTTGAGGAACTCGTCCATTTCTCGTTCAACTTGTTTTTCTATATCTGAACTATTCTCATCCATTAGAGGTGTATTTTCTTCTCCGTTAGTAGAACTCATCTTGCGAACGATGTTTCCCATACGACGGTCGAAGATATAATGAACTTTCCACTCATGATTTTCTCGCTTTTATGTTTTTCGTGAAATCCTTGAAATTTATACAATCACATAAATGTTTGTTTTCAACTTGTTTTTCACAAACGAAATTCTAACCTCAAAATTGAGGCAGATAATTCTAACCTCAAAAATCTGCAGTCGTTGTACTAATTATTTTTAAAGCACATTCTTCACAATTCCGGTCAGCGGTGTGTAAGTAACTATTTTATCATGTAGAATTAGACAGTATGCCGAAGTTCCATCCGCTACTGGTTGTTCAAATTCCATTTCAATTTTTATATCCACACTTGATGATTTTACCGATTCATTTTGTTTTGAACAATCGATTACAATTATCGGAGCCTTGGAATAATACTGGTCAGGTGATAATAGCGGTGTATTAGTCTTTCCATAATATGACGATTGAAATCTTGCATACATATCGTATAAAATGGAAAAACGTTTTTTGCTGAACATGACATTCAAATTGTCATAGGGAAAGAATTGAGAGTTTAGGAAAACTTTACAATTCTTTATTTTACAGTGATCAAATTGACCGGCATTTGCAGTGATAACATCTTTTCGCTTAGTTTGAAAACCGAGTATTATGTACCTTGCTCGTTCCAAGTAAGTTGATGTCTTGACGGTCCATGTTTGTCGTTCTGTCTGAGGTAGTGTAGGATATTCATGGAATTCCCAACTTCGGAATGGCATCACAATATCACGGTCAGATTTTAACTTTCTCAATAATACGATTCTATGTTCGTCGGCCAATCTTACATGAGGTACTCTCCAAACAACTTTATCCAATTGTAGTTGCCATTCCAGTTTATCTTCCGTAGTTGCAGGGTGTGCAAGTATCAAGTCCTTGTTAGTTGAAGATCTGAGTAATACCAATTCTTGTTTGACATTTATTATTATTCGTTTGTAATCTTCAGCGAATCCCAAAAGCAATCGTAAAGGTACATGAAAATCAAAGTGACCGTTGGAATCCGGTGTTATAGTGTCTTTATCAGGGGCAACCCATCCGGCGGTGACTATTGAATTCTTCTCATGCGGTGTTAATGATGTTAATCCTTTCAATGTCGTTGTTATACCAACCTTTTTTGTCGAATCAACTGTTACCCCTGATATCTCATATCTTATTTCATCAAAAAGATATGCCATCGGGTTATTTATAAAAGGAACTGTTGAAGCAGTTTTTCCATCCAATTTTAATACCCATCCTTCAATATATAAATAACTTTCACACGGTAATGTGTAAATATCTTGTTGTTGAATGGGAATCCTTATTTCATCGTTATTGTTTAATTTTGATGAAGTGTAAGGGTTGTGCGTGTGATATTCCTTCTCCCATAGTGTTTCGTCGAATGTCGGTCCTTGAGATATATCCAGGATATCCATCGTTGTTAAGTTTCAATCCAATCTTCTGTAGAAAACGAATGTTGTCCGATGTTAACTCTTCCAATGTCGAGGAGCTACTGAGCTCCCGACTCTTCCGTTGCGGTTTAAATGATAATCCCATGTTGACCTTTATGTTGCCGCTCTGATGTGTATCCGTATAGTTATCGTTTCTCCTCTAAAGTCAACACTAACACCGTCTTGATCCAATATGTTCAGTACGATGTCTGAAATGAAACTGGTGTTTAACGGTAGGTATATCAAGTTTTGTGGCTTCTCAACAATTTTAAAACCGGGAGCCACTGTTGGATAAAATGTATGTAAAATATGTTGATTAACTCCATCTCTATACGATCCGTGTATAATGTTGCACGTGACATCGATACTATTTACTTTCAATATTGTTACAGTTGAATCACCTGAATGAGTAGTTCCAGGAGTTAAGATTTTCTTTTTTGTATCTGTAAATCCAAGTAAACTGCCAATGGAGTTTTCCAAGCTGACATCGATATAATATTTTGAAGTTATTTCTGCTTTTAAAGTATTATTGTTTCCTTTAACGGTGATATTTTCTTCTCCGAGTTGTTTTTGTAGTAATTGGTTTATATCATCGATTTCATAAGCTCCAGTAGGAAATGTAATTATTTTCAATCCTGAGTATTTTCCTGAAGCATCCTTAGTTTCATAATAATGTAGTAAATTGTTCTTTCCTTCCGTAACATTGGGAATTGAGTTGTAGGTAGTTAAATCAAGTAATGCCGCTTCCCATAATCTTTCCTTGGATAGACGCAATGCTGGGAACAGCGTACTTTTCAATGTGGATGACTTTCCACTCAGTGACACTGTATACGATGACATCTTAAAGCTGACTGACACTCTTCGCTAGAAACTCCAAACATAAATGCCCACATATTTCAGTATTGTTAGGTTGTTCTCTTTTGTAATTGTAAAAAATGTTTTTGGAGTTTCGAAAATAATGTTACAGTTCTTTCGGCGGTGGTAGATTGCCAAAACTGTCAAAGTAGTAAACGGTTTGTCCGAGCTTTTTATAGCATACCCAATGAGTGCCTGGACCATAGGTGGAATCCAAATTTACTATTCCAGTTTCATTTTCCCATATTTTAGTTGGTAATGCATCTTTCATAAAAACTCCTCGAAAAAATGGTATTTTCAAACATTTTACATAATCATTTAACTGATGATTTGTTAAGGCTTTATTTGGAATTAGCAATTGATTCTTTTTATTTAGTACACACGGTATGGTCTTAGATATAAACCTGCTCCGTTTTTTACCATTTGCCAAACAGAAGTCTTCTTTACATTTGCCTTACGAGTTCTACGATGTCCTTTTTTAATGTTTCCACCTCTTTTGGGAGCGCTTCTTTTTGCAGGTCTTCCTCTGCGACGTCTTCCAGCACCTAACTTTGCTTTCGTCTTCATGGCTGTAGTTACTGCCCAAGCCGCTGCTTTTTCTGCAATACTTGCGTCACTTGATTTTACTCTTTGCCAAGCTTTTTCCGCTAGAATTTTATCCGCTATTGATCTATTTGTTGAATCTTTATACTTTGAATATGCTATATCGTGTTCTTTGCAAGCTTGATCTAATTTATTAATTCCAGGATCTCCTCTTGCTAAACGTTTTGCCAACTTAGTTCCATTTCCACAATATTGATAACCTCCGGGCAGATGTAATTCGTATGGTAAAGCGTCTATCGTTCGATTCACAACAGCACCAATTGGAATCCGTCTGAGCAGGGATAATGCAGCTGATGTTAAACCACGTCCTCTCTTGCCGCTGTCTTGACGACGACTGAGCGATACGGTCTTCATTATGCTGTTTTATGTAACCAACGTCTTCACTCTATGAAATACTTTATGATAATGAATCCTTTTTTGTGTATTCCATACTTAAATATTCATAAGTTTTACTAGTATTTATCAATGATTTCATCTTTAATCCATTGGTTTCTCTGAGAATCTTCGATTTTATTGTGTTTCATCGATGTATTAATCAAATGATTATGCATATCAATAACTACATTACCTACAAGATTCGTTACATACTCGATATTAGTAGCATCTTTGTCATATGTAGGATTATCAAGATTTGTGATACGTTTACCATTACATGTATACACAGATGGATCCTTTTTAGAGATTGCTATAACTTGATTAATAGTAGCAACATCATTCGGAGCTATTCCTGCTGATATGTTAGATATTCTTCTATTTTTTCCATCATATACGTTATTTATTTTATCTAAAACTATAGTTTGTTTTACAACAACACAATCCTGATCATCTTTACCAGATTTAACTTGGGTTAATCGTTTACCTTTACATATAAAATTTACACCAGTAGCTGATAGTTGTGGTACTTGTGTTAAAATAACAGCATCATGTTCTTCCGTGCCTAAACTTATATTTGACAATCTTTTATTTTTTCCATCCCACTTGTCATTTTTTAGTTGTAGTAAGGTAAACTTTTCACTTCCTTGCATAAACTCATCACCTTTCTTTGACACCACCTGATTTTGTTTAACAAAAGTGGATGTTCCTTTCTTCAAGCTTTCATTCATTTGTCTCACGGTAGCAGCATCCGATGGAGTTGAACCATCTTTCAGATTGGACAACACTTTTCCATGACAATCAATAACAGCACCATTATATAAAATACAATTATCTTTAATGTATTTTATATTAACACCATCACTTTCTTCTTTAGGATATCCAATATCGTTTATAGTATATTTACAGAAGGAAAATCCATCTTTTTTCTTTTCTGGTATTACAGAGTGCAAATAACGCTTATTGATTGTATCTGTATCTTCAGTTGGATCTGCCACATTAGTTATTTTATAATTTAAAGCATTGTACTTTTTTCCACTTTTAGTCTTTTCCAACAGTAAAGCGTATTCCATCGCAGATAGAAAATAGCCTCTATTAACAACATCTCCATTGTTGACTGGTTTTGCAACATTAATAACCCTGTGAGATTTTGCATCATACTGTTGGTTGTTGTCGAGTTTTAAACTTGTAGATGTTTCCTCCTTTACTGTTTTTAAATTTGTTGCATCTCCATCTTCTTCTGGATCTTTAACAAACTTTAAACGTTTATTATTTATGTTATAGTCACCTTCGGGTGTTTGCGGTAATCCACTTCTTTTTCTGTTTTCTCCAACTTGCACTCCTAACGCGGAGTATCGTCCGAACTTGTCGACGCTCATGTTAGAACTGACACATTATACGCCTGCAACTCTTATATATCCGCGGACAATTATACGATTATGCCGCGATTCCTGAGTTCGTCAATCAGAGCTACCCATTCATTATTTAAACCTGTATGACCGGCTTCCATGGCTTCATGCAATAGTTTCATTCTATCAACCAATTTATTGATGTCGTTGTAGTAAATCACATTCGTATTGTATAGATTTTTCATCAATCCTTTGCCAGATGTTGAAGTATCTCCTTTACTCTTTTTACTATGTTGTTCAAGAAGTGATAAATCCATAAGTGATAAAGATTTTCTTTTCAGTGGTTGTCTCACCGCTGGTGCAGTACGTAATGTTGGCAATTTTCGTGGAGGAAACAACTTTTTTATAACGATGTTATATTTTGTTGCACGTGAACGATTAATCATTGCATCCTTTAAGTAGTTTCTTTTATGAGCGTTAGTATTTTGTAGAATCTCCTTAAAAACACTTAAATCTTTGGATGAATACCTTAGTGGTATGTTTTTAAAAATTAATTCATATAGTCCTTTTGTTCCTTTATATCTATGCTCACCAATAATGATTTAATCGTCTTGTGTTATTTCAAGCTTTGAATCGCCGATCTTTAATTCATTCCCATCAATTCTTGCTCCGTATACGTGTGATCTACTCAAATTCGGGTTTGATTTCATATCATGTAGCATTTTCATTATATATTTTCTTCCAAGAGGTCCATGTTGTAATATATCGCTACTCAATTGAGTTAAATTTGGAATAGATTGTTCAGCTTCAGATATTGGCTGTTCTTCTTCCTTTTCAACAATTGGTTCTTCCTCTTCCTTTGTTTCTTCTTGCTCACTAGCACTTGTATATGAATCATCATCTTCTTCTTTTTTTAATGCTTGTACTTCTTGTTTAGAAACTGGTAGTAAAACATCTCCTTCATAACGAGGTTTACCGATAGTTTCTGATATCTGTTTTAAAGGTTCCGTAATAGGTTTAAATGTAGTCTCTAGAAATTCTTCTCTTTCACTTAAACCCATCCTCAATGCACGATTCTTCATCCTAATAGAATCACTGAGTGATTTTATTTCTTTTAATAGTTTTTCTTGATTCACCATGTTTACACTGTGAGGTTCAACGTGTAACTAAATGTAGCATCGGTAGTTCAACACATTAATACAAATTTATCCAACCCTACACGATATCTACCATTTTTAATATCTTCTTCCTTCATAATAACGAGAAAGCCATATTTCTCATTCCATGCTTTGCCACACATCTCTTTAAATTTCTCAAATGGCATATCCGCATTTACATGATCATTGTATATATGCTTTAAATTTGTTTCATCTAGCTTGAAGATGATCAACATATTTGCATTGTCTCTTATGAGTTGTTTTGGAATCTTACTGTATGTTTGACCAATATAAATGCTATCGATATTATGATGTCTTCCCATAGCGAAGTAATTCCTTATAGTGTCGTGATTTTCACAAGACACATCGTCAAAAATAAAAATAGAAAATGGTTTTGCTTCATTTGGTTGCATAATTGTTTCACTGGCATTAAACTTGTAGAAATTCACTTCAGGTACACTTGCAAGTACTTTATCCAATAACTGATATTTCGGTTGTTGCAATGATTTTGAAAAAATGTATATATTGTTAAAGCGCAATCCTTTAGGATTAGTTATAAGGTTAAAAACAACATTTGTTTTCCCACAATTTGAAGGACCAGTTATTAAACATCTTATCGTATTTGGTAGTAATTCACCATGTTTACCATGATTTAACTTATTATTGTCAACCGTCAATTCATCAATATTATTGATATTAAATCGATCTTTTTGTTGTATAAGCTCCATCTTGTGTCAAGGTTAAACACATAATGAGCTATTAAATTACTATACCAAGTCTTTTGAAGGAATCCAAGAGTCTTCACTTTTATCGAATCCTAACCACCGGACTTTAACCATATCCTTTTTCCTTTGTAATACCTTTTCAACAAGATATACATCACCGACTGTTGATTTCAACAATTCATGTCCGTAGAATCCACCTTGAAGTAATTCACCCTTGTTATCCTTTAATAAGTAAGTTTCAGGTATAGTTGGTTGCACTTTATAGACTGTAAATACTTCATTAGTCCAATTTGGTAGATATCTTTTACTAAATACACCTTTGTATTTGCTTATACGAACTTTATCGTTGACTTTAAACTTTTTTGGTTGCAACTTTTCCAATTTAGGTGTTGTATTATTTCTGATGCGTTGTAATACAACCTTAGCATTAGCGCTGTTTACTTGGATAGGTTTCATTCCGATGGTACGATGATATTTGTTGTTATACTCTTTTATAAGTTGTGGTAATATGTCATACCACACGTATGATCCTCGTTTTGAAAATTGTTTGTACATTGCTCCTTTCAATGTTTTATTGAATCTTTCAATTATTGAAGCTTTAACTTCAGAATTTGTAGAATAATGATTTATTTGATATTTCTTCATCAAAGCTCCAAAGTCTTTATTAAAATATTCTTTTCCATCATCAGTCTGTAGATGTTTGATTTTGAATTTATTTCTTTGTATCGTTGTTTTCATAGCTTTCGTAACACTTTTACCAGTCTTATCCTTCAATGGTAAAGCGTCAGCTATTTTAGTAAAACAGTCTATAATTGTTAAAATATATTTAAAACCTTTGTTTAATTTACTGTGCGGTATCATTTCAATGAGATCAGCTTGATAAAGATCATTCATTCCCTTAATAATTGTACTTCTTCTTAGAAATCTTCTTCTTGCTGGTTTATGTAGTTCATTTACAATCTTGTCCTTCACACTTTCCATCTTCAGGTGTTGCTTGCACACCGCTTGTAAAAATACTAATCCGTAGAATAGTTCATTCTCTTTTATATAGTTTTGAATATAGGTCAAGACCATTTCATATTAGTCTAAAAAGAAAGAGTATAGCATTGGGCTCGCCATATCCTCTTTTCTGTACAGAAAGGAAAAAGGAAGAAGGTAGAGGACGAAGAATAGGTTTACTGGTCGATAGGGTTTAGAGAGTAATGTCCAAATGGCAGAGTTCTTATGTTGTCTTCAAGGATGTATCTTTTGTCATCCTTATAGCTCAATGCCGATTTGGTTTGCTTCACACTGAAAAGACGATGGTTGAAGCTTCTTATGGTGTTAAATGTTGCAGTTGTTTCAACATTTTCAAACAAACATCTTTTATAATGTTCAAACTGTACGTTCTTCTTCAGGAAAGAGGTTTTTATTCCTTTGGCTTTCTTCGTAACTTTATGTTCGTTCCTTTCGTTTATGTACAGTTGAAACGAATACAGTTTGGACATCAATGCTACAATTTCCATCATTGGCACACCATTTGTTTCATCTTTAAATTTTCCCAATACTTTCTTGTTTCTGTCGTAGTCGTAATTTGGATGCTCCTTAGGATAATCGGAAAAGTCGAAATCATCTTTATATATAAAGGTGCGTAGATCTTCGTACATGTCATTTGTTTTAATCCAGTAAATGAGTGCATCCGTATCCATATATGCAATACCAATGTTCTCTCTTCCATAATAGTTAACCATCTTCTTATAATGAAACTCGTACATGTGTGTTTTAGAAATATCCAAGATTGACACTCCAAGATACAAAGGACGATCCATTGTAACTGACTTCTTGTTCATGGAAATAAGAACTAGATTTTCATTAATAATTACAGATGTACCAAAGTTTGGTTGTTGCACTAATTTCTGTAATTTTACTGGATCAGTTACCAATTTTATATCCTTATGTTTCCTTTTGTTTTCCAAAGTCTTGCCAAATATTGCGTTGTTCATTAGTTTGAAAAAATCTTTTTGAAAACTTGATGTAGCAGCAGCTCTTCTTCTTGTGTTGTTGTCAATGTACGGTTTTAACCAACAAGATTGAGAGAATTGTAATACTCGATTAATTTTTGTAATTCTCAATCCCAAGTCTAAGGCCTGTTGTATCATCCAGTAGTGTCCAACATACCGAGACTTGTCGGTTAAAGTCATCATTAATTTCGGCCATCTTCCAGTTGGAGAAATTTCGGTCTTCGGAAGCAGTGGTAAATCATAATGTTGATCGTGAAGATGTTCGGGATATTCAAAATCGACGTCAAAAATATAACCTGTTTCACCATGCTTCGGTATATCCATTATGTTTCCAATTGATTCAGGATCTATCCATTTGAAATTATCATATGGAAGGGGATTCGACATTGCCCATCCGTATAAGTTATTTGCATCGAAATAACCCAGGAATGTTGTTGGTTTTGATGCATCATAATCGGGCAAATACTTGTTGTTTGCCCTGACATGTCGTGTTACACTTTGCGTCAATCCTCCTCGAACTCCTGACTCTAACATCAAAACCATATCTATATCTGTAAGAAGTTGTATTTTACAATTTGTCTCTTTCAACATGGCTTGCCACGCTAGTCCAGGCGAAGTGTACGAATGAAGAGGGTCCAATCCATATGCTGCAAAACACGTATTTCTAAATTCTTCCATCACATCACATAATAAAGTCACATCTAGTTTAACATAAAAATCTGAATATTCTCCCAATGTTCTGAATCCTAATTCGTTCCATACTTTGCATGCGTGATTATAATCATCTTGAGATATATCCATGTCGTACAGTTTACTTTTGAATTCTTCTTTTGGAGGTAATGATGTTTCATTAAATCTTTCTAAACTGTCTATGTAATCTATTGGAAAAACACCTTTTCGAAGTACCAGATCCAGTTTGTCGTTGTTTACAATCTTCTTCGTTTCGATTAAATCTTGTTTCCTTAGGTTTTCAGAAAGTTTGGACAAACTCGACGGCATAAATCGGTAGGAGTCCAAGAATCTTAATTTGAGGTTTCCAACTTCTTTGGAAAAACTTACGAACTTTTCTGAAGTTTCAGCTAACACATCGATTTTACCGTCGTCTCTTCCTAATTCGGGTATTATAAAATGAGCGTCGTACCCACTGAGGTTATGCAGAACTACAGGAATAAATAGTGGTAAACGATAGCTCAAGTTGCATTTATTACAAGCATCACCCCTGTAATAACCTGTGAGGTGGTCGTGATCTTTGATTTTATAATTCTAAATAGTAAAATCATTTTTGCACAAAAAACAGCGAGTTGCATTTTCATGTTGAATTTCTTCTTCTTCGTCCATCGGTTTCATTGGTACAATATTTGTATATAATCTTTGTGCATTTTCAGCTATTGAATATAGGTGATCAAGAAATATTTTTTCCGCATTTTCACCACGATATACTAGAGGTTCTGAAGTTAATCCATATCTGTTTAAATGTTCTTCTGATAATGTTGATTTAACCATTAAACAAAAACTGTTTGGTTTGTGCATTTGATACTTTACACTTTTTCTTGCTTCGCAATTTTCTTCTTCAACTGGAACAAGTGTTGATTCAAAATCCGCATACACAACTAAAGGGATACGGTATTGATGATGAACTTTTTCAAATGAAACGAATGCTCTGTTTTCCGCAGGTAAATTAATCTTTGCTTCATAGTTATTGTTACATAATCTTTTGTGCTCTTGTAACCATTCTCTTCCTTGTCTTCCTTCTCGTTGAAAATTAAAACATCTCTTGCAAATCAACTTTTTGTTTCTATTTTTTGAAAGTTGCTTGTTAACAAGACGATCGAATTGCTTTATGTACACATAGTGAGACACATCTCATCCGTATGATCTGGTAGTTCTTCTTTTGCAATACGTAAAGGATACACTTTGTTTGAACTATCTAATGCAAAAACATTGATAGACGTACCGGGATTTTTCTTCTAAAATTTTGATATATCTTCTAGTGATACAGGATAAGTAATTCCTTGAAAATTGTACTTATTTCTTTGATTTTCATATTCCTGGTCAGGTCTATACGCATTATTTGGTACAAATTTAGCTGTCATTGCATAACGAAAACATTCATTGTCTGCATTTCTAACATTAATACAAGATTTTGTATCTTCAATACTTTTAGGCAAAGGAATGTAACTAGATCCCCTTACTCCATATCCGTGTTTTTGAACTCTTATATCTAATCCTTCAATACTTGAAAGACTCCATCCGGATCCTCTTCCTTCATGTTCCTGAATTTTGGTTAATATTTCTTCTATACAGTTCTCTACTATTGAATCAATGTTTGAACTTTCCATGATGGTTCGGTTTTTTGTTATGAATCCTCTTGGTGATAATTCTTCTTGTACATTTAGAAACATAGCTTCTAGTAGTAAACTAAATTTAAGAAAGTTTAATCTTGTCAATTCTTCTTTTAAAGTTTTACTTACGATTGGTTTTGCTTCTCTAATAAATTCTTCCAAGTTCAAGTTTTCATTTTGAATCTTATGATGCATTACTACCTTACCGGGTAAAGCAAATACTTGTAGATTCGGTAAAGTAGTTAAAGATGTTGCTGTTATTTCTTCTTGTTCTTCTTGTTCTTCTTGTTCTTCTTGTTTTTCTTCTGCGTTGTTGTGAATTAGTTCTTTATGACAGTCTAATAGAATTTCATCGTGAAACGATTCCGAACATTTATCACAATGATACATGTTGAGATGTTTACTCTTCGAAATTTCGCCGAGAAATGAAATGGGCTCTCACGGTCCCGCTTTTATAACGGTTCCCCCACCACTATTTCATCTTCTTCTTCTTCACTACCCAAGGAAATCAAACGTTTTCAACAAAATATTAACCTTCTACAAAATTGATTGTCCATTTATATTTTTTAATACCAGTTTGAATTTTCAATATTTTCCTTGTTTAACTATTATTTCTTTATATAACATTATTCACACTTCCTACTTCGAGAGTTTTGCTACTATCATCTCTTTATTCCATTTTAACAATCTGCATAAATACAAGTTCATTTGTCGCGCCGACTCACTATAAATTCAGCTTTCGTACAGTACACATCTCTACGACTAAATTACAACATGTATTTCAATATGAATTTTCCTTATACAAATACTATTTCAATAACTTTACAGCAAAACAAAATTCTAACTTCATAAACTTGATAGGAAGATATGCGAACTTTTAATTCAACCCCGGTTAATTTATGCGCAAATGTAGTTCGACCAACAATTGTTGAATTTCAGTTTTGAACTAACTTTTAATTTATGCGCAAATCTACTTCAAACCCTCACCCCACAAATTTGATAGGGAGAATTACATTAATTTGATACTTATTTCTACCGTTACACTAGCTCCATTCTCAAAAAGATATAAATAAAATGGTCCTGGATACTGTTCTTTTTCACGTCCTGCATGTTCCTTAATGAATTCGCAAGCCAATCTTTTTGAATATTCATTATGATACACTTCTCTTACATAAACAAGATTTTTTTCTTCCAGAAATTTCGCTTGAACTAATGGTATTTTGCTTACATCATCCTTGTCCATCAGAGGTAGCTTGTAGGTGAAAGTATTTGGAGGTAGTTTTTGCGGTTTATCAAGTAGAGAACAAAATTTTCTATAGAATTTATGCTCAGTGCCTGTAATACTACTAAAAGACAAAGTGGTAAGCATCTTGACGGCACAAGGTGCAAGTACAGACTAGAAACCTGGAGGTTCATAGCCCGCCTTTTATGAGTTTTAAAAAATGGGGAGGGGGAAGGAATAAGGATTGGGAAGGGATAAGGTGCAGGGTGGGGGAAGGGTAATTTGGTTATTAAACCACTTGCGCTTCAAAATAGCCGCCAACATCCACACCTTGTTCGTAGCACTCCTTCATTGTTTGCGCCCACTGCTGCATGCGGTCTCTATCATTTGGTGTCACAAGGAAAGTATCACTATTATCATACAATATAAAGGAGCAAATTTGTACACAACATCCTCTGTTCAACCATTTATGAGCTTCAACCATAAACTTTTTTATTGTATGAAATGGATAATCTGGATTAATTTCTATAACTTCACATTCTTCATTAAGATTAACGGGATATTCATGATCATCATCAACATCATCAACATCATCAACATTATCATCTTCACTCTCACTATCATTATTTAAAATGTCTTCAGGTTGTAGAAAAACATCGGAAATTTCGGAAGAATTAAGATGGTCATTTACATGAGGAGGCATTTTGAAGCAGGTAATATTGTAAACAGCAGAGACGAAACAACAAGAGCGGCATGTAGAAGCAAAATGAAGGAGTGACCAACGCTCGCTCCGCTTTTATAACAGTATGCAAATGAGGGGTGGGTGGGGGAAGGGTAATTTGGTTATTAAACCACTTGCGCTGTAAAATAGCCGCCAACATCCACACCTTGTTCGTAGCACTCCTTCATTGTTTGAGCCCACTGCCGCATGCGGTCTCTATCATTTGGTGTTATAAGAAAAGAATTACAATCATCATACAATATAAAAGAGCCGATTCGTACGTAAGATCCTGAATCCAACCATTTATGAGCTTCAGACATGAATTTTTCTATTGTATCGAATGGGAATTGTGGATCAATTGCTATAACTTTCAGTTCTTCACTAATTTTAACGCTATAATAATCATCTTCATCATCATCTTCACTGTCACTGTCGTTATTTAAAGTGTCTTCAGGTTGTTCAAAAACATCAGAAATTTCGGAAGAACTGAAATTTTCACTAAGATGAGGAGGCATTTTTAAAGCAAGTAATATTGTAAAGAGCAGAGACGAAACAACAAGAGTGGCGTGTAGAAGCGGAATGAGGAGTGAACAACGCTTGCTCCGCTTTTATAACGGTATGCTAATGAGAGGGGTAACAGCTGGCCGTGACCGATTATTGATCCGGGAGGTGGGTTGAAAGGAAGAAGAGGGGGTATATATTTTAAATAATTTGCATAACTTTTGACTCAAATAAGATAACCAAATTCTTCTTTTACTAAAATGTTTGTCTTACATAGACGTTTTCAATGATGTATCGCTTGTCGTAATCGATCAAACCATTATCGAGTTATGGCCATTTTAATTTTCGGGGGGGGGGGGACTAAAATGTTCGTCTTACATAGACGTTTTCAATGATGTATCGCTTGTCGTAATCGATCAAACCATTATCGAGTTATGGCCATTTTAATTTTCGGGGGGGGGGGGGGGATTTAATCTCCATTTTTTATGGGGGGGGTTCCGCTTGATTAGTCACGGGGGGGGGTTCCGCTTGAGTGAACACGGGGGGTTCCACTTGGGCGCTCATGCGGAACCGATCTTCTCACGAGATAGTCGTTATGTGATAATGAAGGCAAATGTTCATCGCGCCGCAACCGCTAATTAAATCGCATTCGCGGTGTTCATATCTTTCCTACTCATTACATATACGTTTCCTACTTCATTATTTCAAGACTAATTAACTTGCAAAACAACAGTCTCTGTCTTTGAATGCTGATGAGATTTCATTAGGAACCATTCTTTGCACGCTATATGAAGCTACACCGGCAAACAATGCAAGTCGGAGAGGTCATATAACTGTACAACGGCCTCAGAAAAGTAGATCACGAGACTTAGAGTGTTAAAAATAATGGGGGAGAAACACAACGCTCTAGCTTGCACTTATACCAGACGGGAGCATTTTTCAAGCAAAGAGTTTTCTTGACTGGAGTTGAAGCCGTAGTAGAAGTTGAACTTGTAATAGAAGAGCAGGCTGTAGTGGAAGTTGTAGTCGGCAGGGATGACATCGTGGTAGTTCTGTTCGCAGTTCGCAGCGTAACGTCTGGAAACAGAATGAAACGTTAGCCGTGGTCGATGCGTCTTTTATAACAGTATGCTAATGAGAAGGGTTAACAGCCGTTAAGTGGGGGAAGGTGGGAGGGAAGGAAAGAGAGGGGGTATTTATATCAAATAATTCGCATAACTTTCGACTAAAATAAGATAACTAAATTCTTCCTTAACTAAAATGTTCGTCTTACATAAACCTTTTCAATGATGTATCGCTTGTCCTAATCCGTTAATCCATTATCGATTTATAGGCATTTTAATTTTCGGGGGGGGGGATTTAATCTCCATTTTTTATGGGGGGGGTTCCGCTTGATTAGTCACGGGGGGGGGGTTGGTCATTGACCCTTCCGAAAGTGGGTCAAGGTCATTCAAGACTTATAAAGAACCAAGGTGATGGGAACAGTAGTAACTGTTCCCACCACCCTGTTTGCCTAACGGTTCCCACTCCCAACCCACTAGTTACGTTCTGCGAGGGACATCGACGCAATTTTGTTTGGCCCGTCCGGGTCCATCCGTAACGGGCCGGTCCGGGTCCATCCGTAACCGTGAATTCGAAGGGAAACTGGAACAGCTAATGCAAAAACGCAACTCTAACACCCACCCAACTAATCCCACCCATCATATTCCTAAACAAAATGCAAAAACCTAGTCCGCTACCTACAATTTGCGGATGTCCCACCCCTTCTAAGTGAAGTTCAACCGAACTTCTGAATTTACATTTAATATACCCCCTATCATCTAGCTGAAAAGCAAAACAACAACATTCATTATTAATACCAACACTTAAAACTAACAACACATCATTATTAAATATCAAATAATTCAACATAACCAAATACCATCATTATTCTTAAAATTAATACACCTTAACGCTAAACACAACTTATAACTAACATCGCAATGCGCAAATTAATTCTTAAATTAAGTGCAACTTACAACTAATATTTACACACACACACACACACACATACCACATTGCATTAAAGAACGCAACGTAGTATAAGAAGTTCAAATATATATAGGCCTACTATATATTTGAACCTCTTACCGAGTCGCCAACGACTTTTCGCTATGAAAACTCGTTGACGACTGACGCGAAAATCGGGCTCGTATCGCTCCTCGGGTTTTCGAGTGGTGGGGGTAATTAATGCAGTGGTGGGGGAATTGTTTCACTCCAGTACGGTCTTCAATCCACTCCAGTTCGCAGCAGTGTAAAAATGAAACGAAGGGGTGGGGGTGGCGCATGCGCAGCGACGTAAAATCCAAGGTTTGAGGTTAGAACTTTCCGTGCACAGTAGAGCTAAATTGAGTAATACAGGACTCGGCGCATGCGCAATAGCGAGGAGTGATTCCGATCCGGAGAACTCGTTGCATTCGCAGCAGCGCTAAAGTGAGTAATACAGACTAGGCGCATTCGCAGTAGCGCTAAAGTGAGTAATACAGGACTAGGCGCCGTAGCGTGAAGTTGGCTCACTCCAGTACAAGTTATAGCAGCATAAAAATGAAACGAAGGAGTGGGAGCGGCGCATGCGCAGTGACGTAAAACCAAGGTTTGAGGTTAGAATTTTCCATGGTGGCTGCCATGTTTAATTCAGTTTCATTCAAACAATAGTAGTTTATGGCTGGCATGGGATGTGAAGTGTGGTAATTAGATGGGGTTAGCAACCGGTCGTGACCGGCCATTGACCGGTCATCGACCCGGTGGGGTTCCGCTTGAGTGAACACCGGGGGGGGGGGATTTAATCTCCATTTTTTATGAGGGGGGGGGGGGTTTCGCTTGATTAGTCACGGGGGGGGGGGTTCCGCTTGATTAGTCACCGGGGGGGGGGGATTTAATCTCCATTTTTTATGGGGGGGGTTCCGCTTGATTAGTCGCCCGGGGGGGGGGGGGGGGGTTCCGCTTGAGTGAACACGGGAGGTTCCACTTGGGCGCTCATGCGGAACCGATCTTCTCACCCGATAACCGTTATAAAAGAAGATTGTTCATCGCGCCGCGACCATTAATTAACTCGCATTTGTGTTGTTCGCATCCTTCCTACTCATTACATATACGTTTCGCCAACTTCATTATACAAGTCTAATTGCTACTAACCTGGAGTTTCATTTACATTAGCACATGTCGTCCTGTTTGAATCACCTTCGCGTGCTCGACGTTATATCTCATTCATCTGTCTTGTTCTGACTTCTACACGTCTGATATACTTCTTGTGATGGATACGCAATGTTTAAAATTGAAACTTTTGCGGACACAACATATATTACGAAGTAATTCCAAACCTTCTGTTTCAAAGATTAAAACTAATTTAACAAAAGTAAGGAAGAAATTAAGTTTTAACCCGTTATACTCTGCTAGAACTTCGCAAGTTAGCGTTGACGATAGTGTTATTCACAACATTTTGCGTTCAATGTTACGTTTCCACAACTTCGAACTTGTTACACCTATCGACTGTGTTCAGCAGGTTTTCATATTTTACCCCCACCCTTCCTTATATAAGCGCGCTCACGACAATTCCTGTTTCATTGTTTTGTACACTCTTCAGCTAACATGAACTAACTTTTAATTTATGCACAGTTTTAATTCAACCCCGGTTAATTTATGCGCAAATTTAGTTCAACCCCCAGTTGATGAATTTCAGTTTTGAACTAACTAATAATTTATGCGCAAATTTAGTTCAACTCCCAATTGTTGAATTTCAGTTTTGAAGCACATTTTAATTTATGCGCAATTTTAGTTCAACCGAGCGCCATCTCCACTCCCCCCATTGATTAATTCACCATCTGACAGGCCGGAAGCTCTAGACCCCCCATTAACTGACATCTACAGTCACGCATATATTTCGACGCGTCATGTTTCATTCTTCATTCTCGTTCTATCCGCGGAACTTAACACTTCTATTTACCTTCTCTCTCTCTTGTTATGTTTGAACTGACTTTTATTTTCGTTCAACTGTTAGAGTTTTTATTAACACCGTCGAATTACAATTTTGAACTAATTTTTAATTTATGCGAAGTTTTACTTCAACCCCGGTTAATTTATGCGCAAATTTGGTTCAACTCCCGATCGTTGAATTTCAGTTTTGAACCAACTTTTAATTTATGCGCAAATATAGTTCAACACCCCGATTGTTGAATTTCAGTTTTACACTAACTTCTAGTTTCGTTCAACTATTAGAGTTTTTATTAACACCGTCGAATTTCAATTTTGATCTAACTTCTATTTTATGCGCACTCTTCGCTCAACCGACCGCCGACGCTCTCACCATCTCCACCCCAACATCTATTGTCCCCACTTCTGGCCCACCGGAAGCTGCGTGCCGTGGCATGTGGCTTCCGGTGACGTCACTTCCGGGCCAGAAGTAACCAAAACACACTACTAACGTCACTGACGTTATTTAGGTCAAAATCACAAAGAAAGTAAAAAAAAATCACTTTTGCGGTTCCTCAAATTTTGCTACGAGTTTTCGTTTGAGCTCACGTGGCCTTGAAATCTCTGAGCAAAAATCTATGAAAAACTGCAAAAGTGAAAAAATATTTTTATTTCTTCGTGACTGTGTCTAAAACGTCCCAGCAACCCCACATAGAAAAAAAATTCCACTTACCTGTAAGAAATGATGAATTCTAACCGAAACCAACTGAAAACATTAACTTACACCGCGATGTGCACACCACGAGAGCCGGACCTCAACTGAGCTAATGACGCTGTATATTCGAGGTACTCAATTTTGTGGTGGGGGTAAAGTGAGAAAAATAATTTTATTTTATCATGGGTCCTAAATGACCTTGAGACTTGCATTATTCCAAAGAATGTTAAAATGTAAAAATTTAACAAGATTTATATTTTTATCCTCCGCAGATGACCTTGGCACTTGTGAAATTTTGAATTATTCCAAATTGAAAAAAATATTTTTTTTGTTACACATCAGACTTAGCAATAAACTGATGAAATGTACAAATCTTTGCTGAAATTATAATTTTTACTCAAGTAAAAAGTGCTTTTTACTCTAAAAGAGTGCAAAAATTGCGATGTACACATTATAAGAATCGCTTAGCGACTGAGTAACACGATCCGTCCATCCCATGTACTCGGCTGTGTGGTGGGGATAAGGCGGTGGTGGGGGTAAGGGGTCCAGAGTTAACAAAAATTTTATTTTTCAAACTCTTCAATCAACTTTGTCCTTTATTTGACCCATTGGAAATAAACTGTGCCGTGGCAAATTTTGCGGTTAAAAATTCGTTTGGGAATTTCATACTGTATTTGCCTCACGTCACAGTGCCTGGCCGTTGGTCTTGCCGAAGCCGTTTTGCCTTCCAATTCTGTTACTTTCAAACCTGGCGGAAGTGCCACCCCTTTTTTTTGGGTCAAGATGTTTCGAAAAGGTTCTGGAAGGTTCTAGAAGCTTTCCTCGTGTTCCGCTGCTTCCGGCGTAGTTGAAAATTCATTCAGGTAAAGTTTGCTCTATCACTTTTGGATTGTCTCTGCTGGCGCAAAGTTCTTTGTGGCCATCTCTGGGAGATTGCATTCTTCTAAGTAGCTAATTCACGGGTAAGTAAGATTCATCTTTTCCTACTTCATATTCATGTGTATCCATTGTTCACAGAATTATTATTTGTTGTTTTCCCCCCCAAAAAAGGGAAATTGCTTCTTCCCCACTCTGAAAAAAATGCAGTGTGAGTTTCTGCTGGAATATCCTATTTGAGGTTAGGACAATCTCAATTTAGATTTAAGATGATAATTGTTCACCAAGTGTAAGAATTTTGTGTTTATTGTGAGTCAAATTTTGTGATTTTGGAAAATCCGTTACTCATAGCTGGTTGACAGAATCTAGCCGCTTTGTCACATTTTGCTTGGACTAGGCCTAGCCTAGCTTGAACTGTAAGTTCCCTTCAGATTTTGTAGTTTACATTTTGTATGAGTTTTAAGTGTAACAATTTAATGTGTTATGCTTATACAAATTGCTTCACTCCTTTCACAGACATTCAAGTATGCAGTGTTGGGGAGTAGCGCGCTACTGTAGCGTCGCTCCTTTTTTAGTAGCGTTAGTGTAGCTCCGCTACTTTTGAAAGTAAGTAGCTTGTAGCTGTAGCGAGCTACATTTTTAGAGTAGTTGTAGCGGATTATTTAGCTACTTTGGTTTCAATAAAACATAATAATTGTGTTTACGTGTTTACATTTCATCATTCATGGCTTCCAAATAAACACGAGAGAAGGTTAGTCAGCTGTTAGCTGTTATGTTTTTCGCTCGCTGGAATTGAAGATTACTTTCAATCCATTGCCACCACCAGACGCTCCGATTGATTACCATAACCACAAAATGGCAATCACAAGTCTGGAAGTCTTGTTCTCTTTTGTGTTTGCTTTCCACCAGATGAGCTAGTAGTATTATCCACTATGCGCCTATATTATAGAATAGAAACTATACTGCTTTAATATGCTTGCGCACCGCCAGGATCGCTCAGGTCAGGAATTAAGGAAAGGAATGTTTACAATAATGAGAAACGACGCGACTTCAACGAATTCAAATAAATAGCCAATTGTTAACACTGGCCTAAGGCCGGTTCCTACGTGGGCGACAGATGCGACGCGACGAGAGCGACAAAATTTCAAACAAATGTATAAGCATTGGAGCGTTCTTAGTGGGCGACAGGAGCGACAACAATTTACAATGTATAACGTTATGGCAATGCAAGCTTGTCGCTGGTGTCGCTCCAGTCGCTCTCGTCGCGTCGCATCTGTCGCCCACGTAGGAACCGGCCTAACGACTCAACAACATAACCTCAACCACCATGATTGATGTTAGATGTTGATGTGAACGTTTACCGTACTTCCAGAACTCTGTAAATTTGTACTTTAGATACTTTAGATACTTTCAATACTTTACAGAGTTCTTCATACTTATATTCTGTTTCTGTAGTATCTAATCTAACAATAGACATAATGGCAATTAGTAGGCCTAAAAAAGCGAGATTAGCGATAAAACTGAAGAAGCTAGTCCTTCTTGTGTGCATACGCCATAACCCTACCGTGGCCGGTCTAAGAAAAATGTTATAAACTTTGTGCAGATAACTTAATAAATATTGTTGTTTACGTCTTTGATGTAAGTCTTTTTATTCGGCATTTTATATTTTCATACAACTATTCTGTTTACATTATCTAGGCTCCATAAGAGTTACAAATTATTATATTAAAATGGAAATATGTCTAAACACAATACCAATAAAAGGTATAGGCCTCTATTAAAAAAAAAAACTTGATTTTACTTTTAAGTGGGAACATTGGTTGATCATACATCACAAGAGAATAACAGGACCAGATTGCGAAAGTAGCTTAAATTGTAGCGAGCTACTTATTAATTGTAGCTGTAGCTAGCTACTTTTAAAAAGTAGCTTCCCCAACACTGCATGTATGAACCAGCAACAATGCAGTAACCAACCAAACTCATGCAAGAAGAAAAGAAATCATTAGCTACTCATGAGGCTATTACATTACAGAACTGATCTGTCTTTTTTCCAACTTTCCTCAATTTTTGGCTAAACAAGTTCAATGCAATTTTTGTTAAAAAAAAGTAAAAAAAAAAAAAAAAAAAAAAAAAAAAAAAAAAACAGAAATAAGAAACACATTGTAACATAGGGTTTAGGAACCGTTTTTTATTGCTAGTGGAATTGTGACAGGGCCCATGGATGGCGGTTACGCTGCCCGATGAACCGGATGATCTGATCATGCCCACTTAACACTTGGCTTGACCGCTGCTCCACACGGCATGGATGCACACTGCCTGCTGACCTACACCTGCCTGGTACCCATGACCACCTGCACCGGCTGACTCCGCCGCCCAGGCTATGACCACCGTCACCTTACACCTTACCTTTATCACCTTACCTTGTTATTCACTTAGGGGTCACCTACACCTTCCTGCTCTACCGCCCAGACTAACTCGGTAGACCTAACCTCTACGGCTCTGTCTACGGCTGAGGTCAGTGTTAACCATTACTACTGCGTGCCATCCACCACCACAGTGCAGTGATTCCACCTTGACTTTCCATCTTGCCAAACCAATGTCGGTGTGAAGCTTTTGGGCCCATGTTAGGACTTTACTCTTGTAATAGCACCAATTTAAAGTATGTTAAATTGATCTTGTTTATTCTGTAAAGTTTCTATCCGATTAGGAGCCCGCCCTTTACAGCAGGAGGATACCGGGTGGAATTGGTTCTTCCATTTTAAATCACTGCAGAAACAAATTTATCTTAAATATTTTATTTTGGCCAATAAGAAATCTATATATATATATATATATATATATATATATATATATATATATATATATATATATATATATATAATTCTGTAAGCCGAATTTCTTGAGCAAAATTGTGAGCGTTATACAAATCGCAGAAAGATGGGAGGGGTCTCAAATTAAAGGTCTCGGTCCCATACACGAGGGAAAACTATTGGCGTGTCCATAATGCTAACAGAAAATGAGAAATCACGTAAAACGTCCTCCATAAGAATAGCATGGGGATTCGAAAAACGTCTGTTTTGTATAAATTTAAACATGTGTTATGGTTTAATTTCCAAACGAGACACAGATGATAACATTGAGTGAAGATGATAAAATAATTAAACGTAAACAGAAGCTGTATATGTAGCCTATAATTATTCTGAGAGTGAAATTTTTTTAGTAAAGTTTAGAGCATTTTGCAACTCGCAGGAAGGTAGGGGTCTCAAATTAAAGGTTTTGGTCCCATGCATGAGGGAAAATTATCAGCGTATCCATATAGTTACAAGAAAATAAGAAATAGCGTAAAACGTCCTCCATTAGAATTGTTTTGGGATTCGAAAACCGACTGTTTTGTGTAAATTAAAACGTATGTTATGATTTTATTTTAAAACGATCAACAGATGATAATAGGTCTATTGAGTGAAGAACTATTAATAACCAAATGACATAATATATCTAGAGTGGTAATACTATAATAAGACGTTTTGAGGCTTTGTGCAACTAAAATTTATACTACGAGTGTTACCAACCTCACAAACTATTCAAAATGGACTGCGGTTTTTTACTGTTATGTTATAATAATTTCAATTGTAAAAAACTGAGAATGTATGCAAATTAAGAAATAAATTCTGGTCGTGATGGGGACTCAATGGGCGATGAATTTTGGTTTGAGAAACAACACTTACCTTATTTACATTGAAACAGGTTTAGGTTTTACTTTATGACGAAAAGTGTCAAATGATCATATTGAGTGACGTTGATACATTGAAACTTAAAGTGTATCAGTCAACGAAAGGTTGGTATTCTGTTAGCTGAATTTTCTCACAAACC
Organism: Neoaliturus tenellus; assembly: GCA_030545055.2. NCBI lineage: Eukaryota > Metazoa > Arthropoda > Insecta > Hemiptera > Cicadellidae > Neoaliturus > Neoaliturus tenellus. The sequence continues at coordinate 44,295,904 of CM061536.1, forward strand.
TTTGGTTATTTCATAGATTATAGGGGTTTTAGGAGAGAGTTAAAATAAAAGTCGTTCGTCCTACATACTAGGGGGAAAAGTAGCAGGTCAAAAACTTTATAACAAAATGGGAGAGAAAGATATTAAGAAAGATTATTTTCTGAAAGGTTCTCCTAAGAGATTCTCCATATATAGTGATTTCTGAAAATCTGCTTTGTTTACACAAAATCATGAACTTTGATTTGGAGGGAATATTAACTGGGAGTAAAGATGATCTATTTTGTGCGGCTGTGTTTAAACTTGGTGAAGAAAAAAATTAAAATCTGACAGGAGCTAAGATCTATTCAATTTTAGGACAAACAAGACAATGAAATGGGTATGATAGAAAGTATTGGAAGTTAATTGACTCTGAAATGGGTGCTGAACATAAGTCATGTTTTTTTTTTCTCATTGCCGATTTTCTATGTTATATTAAAAAGCCGTCATAGATAAAAGGGACTATGATTTCTTGCAAAACATATTTTTCATAGATCGATATAAGTTTAACAACAGACAGAATGAAGCATTTACAAACGGGTGGCCTAATAGTACATGATTGTAAAGAGTGCTTTGGGGGCGAATCGAATAGCCTGTTCAAACGGCATTGTTAAATTAAATTAAAATTAAATTTTCTAGAAACTTTTATAGTAAAGAATTGGTGATCCAATATAGTTCATGCTATTTTGATTTTATGATCATGGGATTTTGCCCCTATGAGCCACTAGTTTTTTTTTTTTTTTTAACTCAAACTTTTATTCTCTATTAAACAACTATAAAAACATTATTACAAATATCAGATGGTAATTTATCAACTAAGGTATTTATTGTGAATGTCTGTGAAATCATGTTCAAGTTAATCTTTACAGATAAAATAAATGGATTCTGTTGGCCAGCTCTTGAGTGTTTCTTGGGTCCTATTTTCTGCTGTTGCTTTGAGCCGGCCTCTGCCTTCGACTCGCTTCTAAGGGCTTTGCCCTGTCGAAGGTGTTGAGTCCGGTTAAAAAGCTATTACCGTAGGTGTCATGGTAAGACCTATGCCCGGGACCATGTTCACTTTCGTTTTGAGGTGCCCAGATACCAAAAATAATAGTCATTAAAATGTATATATGAAAATGAACGAATGGTGTTTTTGGATTTTGGCGACCTCAAAATGAAAAAGCAAAGTGGTCCTGGGCTTAGGTATTACCATGGCTACTACCATAATAGCGTATTCCCCTTAGGGAAATTCGCTAAGAATTGACTTTTATAGAAATAGAAAAATAAAAAAAATGTAATATAAATTGCAAAAAATTTCTTTAGTTTCCAAAAATTTACCAATTTACCTCTCAGGAGAAATTTTTTTTACATTTCTTTTGAATATTTTAGGTGTTTCCTGCAGTTTTATTTGCTTTGGGAGTTTATTAAATAATAAATATTTTATGCTAATACTTTGGGGAAGTTATTTGGAAATTGATTATCTGTGGGGTGTCTGTCTATGTTAATATCGGTGTCTGGTATTATATAAATGCCTGTTGACAACCATTTGAAATGAGAAATATTTATACATGTAAAAGAATAACAGTTCATAAATATAGTTGGATGTCGATGTTGAAGTTTTAAAAAAAGAAAAAAAAATCTCTACAGGAGATTTTTAATCCGTATTAAGCTCTGATAGTCAAAAGTTGTTCAACATTGAACTATTATACATTGATATGGATTCAACATTTATAGAAAAATAAAAAAGCGAATCAAACAGCCCAAGTTTTTACCTTATATTGTAAACCCCACCCCCCACCTTTATTGAACTTAAAATAAAGGCGCAAAGTGGGAGCAGGAGGCACTGCACGACGTTCTTAGAGGCCTTTCTTAAATCCGCCCTCACAGGACTTAATCGCGTGCCTAGTGTGCCTAGTGAGCCCGATCAATATCTGTGTATTGAAGAAATTGTCTATAATAGGATCGGTCAGGCCATTACTTCTATTAAATATACCCAATTACATGTTGAGACGGTCTTATTTTATATTTTTGAAAAGTTTCAATAAAATATTGCATTGATTTCATACTGCTAATGTGATACAAACCGTAATCGATGACTTCTGACCATATCAGTGGTCTGGTACCAGGCTTGAATTTGTGATGTACGTTCAGATCTTTGAGCTGTTTTAATATTTCCTTTAACTCGTGTGGCCAAATGTGTTTAGCCGCGTCTATCCTATAAAGCAAACATTCGAGGAATTAACGTAAAACTATAAATTAAACACATGTTTAATCTACATTTATAATACGACAGTCGCAAACCTGCGTGCCCAGCAAATTTCCAACAGATTTGAGATTTTTTATTTTATTAATAAACTCAGCGGAAATGAGGATTTAAGTTTGCTGCCGTGGAGGTGTTATTAGGACAAATAAAATAATTCCTACCCAGTGGAGGTACATGCTTATTCTTTTAAAATTATGGTACCCCTTTATATTTTCTCTCTTTAGGTATAAACCACTATGGAGGTGAAGTATGTAGGTTTTTTAGCCAAAAGGGTATTGTAAGCATATACAGATTAAAATCTAAGTATTGAATGTACATTTTACGCCCAAAAACCGAATCTGGACAGTGCCTGAAATTTTTACCCACTCAGCAAAGTGGACATTTTCAAATACCCACATTGCAGAGTGATTATTGTATTCTTTCATTGGCCGAAGCAAACCAGCCAGAACACTATGTGTGTAATTATAAATGTGCAATTGCCAAAGTAAACATGTTCTCTGGACGTTGAGAAAAACATGATACCCACAAACAGAATTATGTAAAATTAACTGCTCAAGTTGGGTTGTGGGTATTTGTATTTTGCACAAACAACTAAGAGTCTTCGTGTACTACTTCTATAAGAAGTATACAATAACAAAGTAAAATTAGCCCTACTTTTTCATTGAAAATAAAATTAATTTAAATACAACATGCTTATACCCTGAGTATATTATTATTTTATTTTTTTAAAGAAGAGGCAGGAAAAATGCAACTATGCACACGGGTAGCCCAGCTTGTAGTGTGGGACTCCCCTAGAAAGCGGGGTTACCCCCGCGCGTCAGCACCGAGTTCTCGGGTGATTGATTTAAAAGATTATCAGCTCCCCAGGATGTCTGAAGATTGGCCTGGAGATGCAGATTATTGGCCTTTGCCTTTTCCCTGTTCAAGTATAGCTGTAAAAACACCGCACATACCAGAACCATTTCAGTGATCAATAGCATTCCCAGTGGAACTGGTCTCTTTACAGAGGAAACAGGAGAGACTCGAGGTGCAGTCAGTTTTCTTGTGGCCTTGGCCTCCACACCGGATTCATGTGGCACTTCTTTTGGGCCCTTTGCAGGTAGGGAGGAAACGCATCGTTGCACAATCACCCTCCGTTTGAGCCTGCAACTCTCCCATCCTACTCTGAGGTGCTGGAGGCTAAGCAGCTTATTAGCATGCTTTTTGCCCATTTCGGCGACTTCCATACGCTTCTGGTTCCGATTTGGTTTAGTCAACCAGACCTTCAGATATCATGTTTCCATCGGTAGTTCTAGGAGCCCCTTTGTTAATGCCCGAAACACCTCGTCCTCTGTGGAGTGAGCATCGAGATCTGAAATCTCCACAGAACTTTTCGGTTCAAGGGCTTGGCTTGAGCCCTTGTCACTAAGGGCGTTTTTGAGGGAAGCAGTAAAACCCTCCTTGTCCTTTTATTTTCCCAGTTCGAGAAGGAAATCCCCATTCTGGGTCCGTCGGATGGACTTGATTGTGGCTTTCGACTCCTCCGGTTTGGCCTTGATTTTAATTCGTCCTAGGACATGCGCGAAAGATTGCTCCCCCAAGGATTTGATAAAAATCACCTCAGCCCTAGGTTTCTTAGACCTGGGTCACCCAGGCTTCCTGGCTGGTTTGCCAGGGGCCTCCCTAACCTGGTCAGAGACTTGGATCTTCTTGTTCCCTTTCACAGAGTTCTTCTTTGAGGCAGACTCGGCACGTTTTCGTTGCATCCTCTCCTTTTTCGATAGGTGTTACTACCAGTTTCCCAAATTTTTTTTGCAGGGTGGCCACCTGCGAGCAAAGAGGTGTTGATGAAATTGACGCTGGGATCGGAGCAGCTGCTGGTACAGTACATGAACCCTACCAGAGAAGGAACTAAAGTAGCAGCCGAAACGTTTTCAGTCTGCTTTGAGGCAGAAAAGGAGACTAGTTTCGACAGTGGTCCCAATTCCCTAAGCATAGGGCTCCCCGACCGAGAACCTCCCTGCAGCTTCGATCACGTTCTGGTTTGGGGCTGAGACTCAGCCAGATGAGCTTGACCTTGAGGCAAAGTGGAGATGACCCGGTTCATGACTTTTCACCCCTGCTTCACTGCCTTCAGCCTGATCTTCTGGCATTCCTTGATTTCAACAAGGATATCCTCGAGTTTTGAACTCCGTCCCTAATTGCTTCTATCACGTTCTGGTTTGGGGCTGAGACTCAGCCAGATGAACTTGACCTTGAGGCAAAGTGGAGATGACCCGGTTCATGACTTTTCACCCCTGCTTCACTGCCTTCAGCATGATCTTCTGGCATTCCTTGATTTCCCCAAGGATATCCTCGAGTTTTGAACTCCGTCCCTAATTGCCTTGTTTGTGCTCTTTTGAATAATAAGAGCCTTTGCCATCTCCTTTAAAAAGCTTTAATTTCTTTCAAAGACAATTCTTTATCCTTTTTGCTACGAATGCCGCACGAGGAGGGCTCTTCTTATGAAGAATTTCTTCTGTCTTTGCTTGTGGTGTTTCTGGTTTGGTAATTTCCTTTCCAGGTCGACCTCTTCTGTTTTCTTTCCGGATCCGGACGACGAACTGGCGTCACTAACACCCTTGAACGGCACTGGAGGGGGTTATAATTCCTATCGTCGGCGTCCCATTTTTCAAGGTATTCGACCTCTGCACGATCGAGCTGCGCTTGAACATCTAGCTCATTCTCCTTTCCATTATTTGGGTTTGGGGTTTGACAGTCCTTTGTTTTTATGTAACCAGCATATCGTGCGGCGAGGGGTGGGCCGTTCTTTGGCCGAGAGCGATTATGGCATTGGAGGTCCTCCTCCCGAAGGACAAAAGACCCCCTACTCCAGACCCCCCGTGCCCGAATCTCTGTTTGCCCAGCACCGATACACACAAGGTTACGTGCTGGGGGTTGCCCCTGGCAATGCAGAGTCCGATCTCTGCATCCATACCGCACTTCCTGACCAAAGACCGAAGTGACTGTCTTCTTACAACACACTGGAGGAGACCATTGGCAGAAGAGGCATACATCATTCCCTGCAACATGACAGGGACACTACCAGGACCCCCCATCATGCGCCGGTCGAAAGAAGGTGGAAAGACACCCGTGATGTGGGGTCGAAAGTAGAAGAAGTTGAGCCACGTTAGCTCACAAAAGAATGACCTCTGTGAGCTAAGGCCTGAAAAGTAGGAAGGATGGCAATTGCTCAGGAAGGACTGTGAGGAGGGTCTCACAGCCTGGCTAAGGAACCCAGGGCCGAAAAAAAACACCCGTACAGTGGAAAGCCCACTGCCGCTAAAGGGATTTATAATAATTGCTTATTAATTTATTAATCACTGTACGTATATAAGATATGTGCAATAACGTTTTCAGAATTAATTATAATATCATCAGTAAAGTATAGTAAATGTTTCTTGAAATTATAAAAATGGCTTTCAATTTATATGGTTTATTTTTTACAAAACAATGTCATTATACGAATGGTTCCTTTTTCATTTCACTTTTTGATACAAAAAGTGCGGTCAAGCCATTTGATATCGAAATTTATTTTTTATCATTCTGCACGAAATCAGCCTGTTTTTTGTTCTCTCAATTGTACCAAAACCGTTTCCTCATTGTCTTAGGACTGAAAAATCAGGTGGAGAATGTTTTTGGTCCTAGTACTGAAAAGTCAGCTGGTTTCTAAGTATATTATTATTCATTTATTAATGTTAAGGAGCAGAATTTTTAAATACCAACGTTATAAAGAGTATTGTTTGTAAATAACAGGAATGTAAACACTGGAAAACACAACTTTAATATTTTTAACGATCAAAAGAATAATTTCGCATTATGATAAGAAACGTTGTTCATCACTCGGAGCAAAAGTGTCTTTTTGATGCTTAATCGTTTTTAAAAACTCGATGGCGCACCAAAAAGACTCACTTTTGCTCCTAGTGATGAAAACTACTATTCGACTTCACACATTTGCAAAATGAACTTTTTCATTGCAAACACGGCTGATGAAATCTTTTTTGGACCCGGATGATAACATAGCTTCCTTACGTATTGTTGCACGTTAGAGAGATCGACGTCCAGCTAAACAGGACCATGAGAGCTATTAGTGGTACCCTCATGGCAACCCCTGTACCCTGGTTCCCCGGGCTGTGTAATATCGCTCCTCCTGAAATAAGACGAAGGGATGCACTCATTAGGGAATACACAAAGATCTTATCTACTCCACAGCTGCCCATCCATGATTACCTACCCCAGAATGTGGGTCGATTGAGGTCCCGAAAACCACCGCTACGAACAGCCTCCCAGTTGATGAACACGAACTTCACCATCCATACTAACTGGACTTCTTCCTGGGACGCTTTTCAAGGTCGTAATCACTTCTTGATAGCTGACCCGACCGTAGCGGTAGGCGGTATGAATCTTCCTCGGAAGCAGTGGACTATACTCAATCGTTTCCGCACTGGAGTGGGAAGATGTAATTATTGGAAGTACAAATGGGGAATGACACAAGACCAGTCATGCGACTGCGGAGCAGAGCATCAAACTATGGAACACATAGTCGAAGAGTGCCCAATGAGTGCCTTCCCCGAAGGATTGGCCGGTCTGCATAGCTCAAGTGAAGCTGGGCTGCAATGGCTGAGCGCCCTGGATTTAGCTCTATAAAGAGAGATCTGATTTTTATTTTAGTGTTTAGATTTTGACTCAGGTGCTCTGCACCGCAGAATTTATTTATAATTATTAAATCATGGTGGCTGGCTAAATGAGCCATACGATATATATACGTATTGTGAGGAAATTTCGGGGGATGTGAATTTTATTGTTCGAGTGGGTTGGTCCCAAATAGTTCAGTCCGGCTGGGCTGACGTTCCAGGGGTCGAGTGAAAATCCGCAAATGACATTTCCCCAGTAAAGTAAATGTTCCGGATATTCGTTTACCAAGCGTCGGCCCAAGGATGACTCAGAGGTGACCTTCGAAACAATGTTTCGACAATATGTCGTCTCTCGTCATAGTCATCCAAGAACAAGTACGAATTTCCTTAAAGTTCCTCGGATGTTGGATTTTACCCAAATCATCCCCTTCTCTAAAGCGAAGCTAGGGTGGTAAGTAGCCTTCACAGCTATCAGGATGCCAAGTGTGCGTCGGCAAGGTAGGAAGGGAGAAGACGGGTGGTTGGAAAATCTAAGAAAAGTAGGCTATCGTATTTCGTGAACGGGTTCGAATAGCCTAGACAGCTAATAGGATGCTGATTATGCGTCAGCAACCAAGGATGGGTGTGGTAGGGTATAAGGAAGTGTAAGCTAACCTTAACCAAATTTACAACACCCCGGTTAATAGTCAAAATCGAAGAAAAACAGAATTACCGTATATCGTGAACGGGTTTGAATAGCCTAGACGGCTAATAGGATGCTGATTATGGGTCAGCAACCAAGGATGGGTGTGGTAGGTTATAAGGATAACTTAAAATAACTTTCTGGCCACTGTAGTTGTTGCCGGTTTTCAATAAAAAGTTTCCTAACCTCAAAGCTGGGTTAACCAACTATTTAATTGCACACTTGCAGTTCAGATTTATTATTTATGGTCTGCCTCTACGTCACATTTGTGTTGCTATGACAGCCTTTAACAAAATATATTCGTTGGTAATGCTAATTAAATCAAATACATTAATACGACAAATTAAAATTACAATCGGTGAAACAACAAATAAATTTCGTCTATGAATGAAATAAATGTCAATATAATTCGGGATGCACAACGTGTGTTACACTTCACCCATAACTAGTTCTAATGATAACTCGAGACTTACTTTTGATTAGACGTTTTCTTAACGGGTTCACCACACAAACTGACTGCCGGTCAGCGGCCGCTCTGGTTTTGTTAACAGGATCAGGCCGGTCATGCGCAGAAACGTGTTTCGGCAGTCTGTCTGCGACACGGCGGTGGCTGCATCGGAGCGGCTGACTGCCTTTGCCCTGTTTGGAGGTTATGTTCAACCTCTGAACTAATCGAAATGCCACTCGGTGGGGTCTTGATGACCAAATAAAATAATGATTCTTGGATGATGATCGAAATAAAATTATATCTGTGGCAAAATAATAACAAAAATAAGTAAGGTGAAAAAATGAACCCTTACAGTATGATGACTTGTTTATCGGATAAGATCTATTAATAATATTTTTAAATATTATAAGCTGCCTTTAACTAGTTTCTAGAAAACAATTTTATTTTTTTCAAGAACTTCATCGTACCATCACTTCGTACCAAATGTACAGTTTTAATCTTTCTTATTTATTACAACTGGCATTGCCATTACATTCCTGGGATTGAACGCCCCAGTAAGTGGACATAGTAAATATTTACTAAAACTTTGTCTGCGACCGAAAATGGTGTGAGTTTTCTTTACGGGTTCTTTATCATTTGTGCACCTAACATTTCAAGGCATCTTCACAGTTTTCCCGTGTTGTTTCAGTGTCAGGTGATTTTCTCGAACAGATGTTGTTCGGAGGTAAGGTTTGGCCTGAAAAGGAATTATTAGCATTCTACGTCAGGGCACTAATCGTAACTCATGTTCATTGTATTGCTGGGAGTAATGGAAGTGGTAACTTTCACTTCTGGACCTTCACCTTTATATAATACATGAGATACGCTATTTGGCTTCTGCGCACACTACAAGTACCAACAACCCGACGAGGGCAATCTAATTTACAGACGATGGGAGTGAGTATCATGGTTTTACCCAGCCTCCGAAGAATTTTTTTATCCCAACAATTGCACATGAACAATTAATTACCCACAAAACGTTCTGGTGTTGTCCGAAAAAAACATTACTGGGCGATGTGAGTATTTCATAATGCCTACTTCGCAAAGTTAGTAAAAATCTCGGACTTTTCCCGGGTTAGGCAATTGAGTGTAACATACTTAACGAACCAAACATTAACAAGTTACTAGGGGGCCCATGCAGGGCTATGCGCTGCATTTATTAGAGTAGGTACCAGGTGACCAAACCTTGCTCCAGCATGGTAATAAACCGAGTTACTTTGGCAATAAAAATTAAACTATAGTGAAAATCAGATAACACCATATTGGTGTTTCATCAATCGATCTTCATCACTACTTAATTCTCCAACTTCCCAATGTGATAGTGTTGAGATTACGTGGTTGTTCTTATGCCGGTATCTCTTTAGGCCTCTGTCTAAACACTCTTTAATACCCCCGTCGCAGCAGACCTGCGTACTCAGCGAATTTCCAACCAAAGAATTATTGTTTTAACATCAAAGAACTTTGTGGCTATCTTAAATAATTAATAATCTTTACAAGGAAATATAGTATATTTAATGGCATTATATTTCTGAGTAAATTATTTTTATTTAATAATTCATATATTAATATTTATATTGCAATAAATGACTTTTTAACAGTAATAAAAGTGCATAATCCAAAGCTTCCATGCAAAAGGAAAGATTTGTTTACAAATGACAAAACATAAACATTTCAAATTTGACAAATATGCAGAAGACAGCTGATCAGCTGATTAGGAACAGATACCTTATATCTCCATCTCTCTTGCTCCCATTATACAATTATTTTCCATGAGAATACCATGGGATTTAGTATGTAGGTTTGCTGCCATGGGGTTTTTTAATAAAATCTTAATTACTCACCACCTAGTGAAGGTTCATAAAAATTTTTATGAAGATATGTTGATAAATAAGCAATATATAACTTTTTAAAGATTTACCCATAAGAATAACATGGGAAACTTGATTTGAATTTTCTCGATCACTAGTTAAGCTATTTTAAAGATTCAAAATACCAAATTGTTTGTTTTTTTAAGCTCTTTCAAATGGTTTTAGTTAAAATTGATGAATTTTGAAAATTTAGGTCCAAAAATGCCAAAAACCCATTTTTGACCCCTTTGAAACCCCATAAAACCCCGTTCCCATAACCCGACAATGCTGGTTCGCGAACTCATGAAAATAGACCTGGTCTTACACCTTCATACCAAATTTGATTAAAATCGGAGGTCCGCTTCAAAAGTTATCGGTACCACGGACACACACACACATATACAGGGTGATTCAGACCACCCGTCCACTATTAATAGCAGGAGAACGGTTTGAGATAAAATCATGAAATAAAGTTTTTCTCCACTAAATCGCATATGGTCTTTCCAATAAAAATATTTTCATCGATGCCAGTATACAGGGTGTTCCAAAACTGGAGGTCACGGGTTCGAATCTAAAAATTTTCTTAAATAAACATGCAGATTTTTTTACATAATTTTAAACGTATTAGTCAAAGGAACATTTTCGTGAAAACAGAATGAATTTATCTTTTTCCGTTTCAAAATGGCGGCCATTTTTGTAAGAAAAATCAACATTTACGGAATACCCTGTAGTTCTTTTATTATTTGTCATAAATGACTCCTGATTTAATATCCTTATTTGAAATGAGCTAAGCTTTACAATGATATGTCACAAGACCACATTTATTAAAAAACTAAAAATTCCAAAATTTTATAATTTTGAAAATTTTAACTTAGACAAAACTTAAAAATTCTAAATGTAAACATATGTCATATTGTATATCATCTTAAAGCTCTCATTGAACTGAGCAACTTTGTAATTTACACTATTACCGTATCTCTTGTGGTTTTGTAGTAATAACATAAAAATGTCATTTTCCCATATGATTTGCATGTTAATTGTTCAGGGCTTTATAGTATGGAAGTCCTCCTTTGATTGTTGCCATAACATTGAATTAACATGCAGGTTATATGGAAAAAATGTATTTTCACGTTATTACTACAAAAGCTCAAGAGACACGGTAATAGTGTAAATTACAAAGTTGCTCAGTTCAATGAGAGCTTTAAGATGATATACAATATGACATATGTTTACATTTAGAATTTTTGAGTTTTGTCTAAGTTAAAATTTTCAAAATTATAAAATTTTAGAATTTTTAGTTTTTTAATAAATGTGGTCTTGTGACATATCATTTTAAAGCTTAGCTCATTTCAAATAAGGATATTGAATCAGGAGTCATTTATGACAAATAATTAAAGAATTACAGGGTATTCTGTAAATGTTGATTTTTCTTACAAAAATGGCCGCCATTTTGAAACGGAAAAAGATAAATTCATTCTGTTTTCACGAAAATGTTCCTTTGACTAATACGTTTAAAATTATGTAAAAAAATCTGCATGTTTAATTAAGAAAATTTTGAGATTCGAACCCGTGACCTCCAGTTTTGGAACACCCTGTATACTGGCATTGATGAAAATATTTTTATTGGAAAGCCCATATGTGATTCAGTGGGAAAAAACTTTATTTCATGATTTTATCTCAAACCGTTCTCCTGCTATAAATAGTGGACGGGTGGTCTGAATCACCCTGTATATATATATATATATATATATATATATATATATATATATATATATATATATATATATATATATTAAAATTACCGAATGGTGTTTTTGGCTTTTGGGGACCTCAAAATTAAAAAGTAAAGTGGTCCCAAACTTAGGTCTTACTATGGCTACTACCGTAATAGCGTATTCCCTATAGGGAAATTCGCTAATATTCCCTAAAGGGAAATTCACTAAAAGTATCCCAGCATAGCCTATCCCTTTCTACAAGTGGTAGAAATAAAAAAAAGTTATTTACTTTCTTACAATACGTTCAAGGGTCAATCAAATGAGTTAGAACCTAATGACAATTTCGGTAGGTGTATGAATTTATTTGTGTCTTATTACGTTATTGGCATGTGTTTTATTTTATTTTTCAAAAATGACTTAAACTCAGGATTATATTTGCTTTGGTAAGTTCGTTCTTATACGCGTAGAACAAGCGTACTCCTATTTGGTTCTTTTTAAGTATAAAAAATAACTTATATTTTTATTTCAGTTTTTGAAGTTCAATCTCTCTCCACCAACATGTGTTGGGTTTTGTTGGTATCATAATGATTATTTATAAATACCGGGAGGGGGATTTTAACCCTTTAAATTACTCCTCTTTTCTACGACCTTTAAGTTTGATGCAGTTCATCCTTCTGAAGTATTTCAAATAATTAAAATTTCTTCATGAAAGTTTCTGTTTCAATTTTTGATGTTTTGGCGCGCAATCTTACTTCCAAATCTTCCTATCGGCCCACCATTGCTGCCATGAATAAAATATTACAATTAGCGGTTTTAACTTTATTAATTCGTACCCTACCTAAGGTAAATAATTTATTTAACTAATCAAACATACACGGCACCAGTAGCGGATAGGAAAAGTATAAATATTCGTCCTAAAAACTGAGTGGTAAATCAACAACTTTGTGCAATAAATTCAACCAACAATCATGATAAAAACTGCTTAGAAAATTGCAAAGTAAACAAAATATCACAGTTAATTTAAAACCCCCATTGCAGCAGACCTGCTTAGGCCTACTTAGTGACTTTCCAACACATGTAATTTTTACGATAGAGAAATGATTTGAGATTGTAAAATTAATTATCCTTAGAAGACAATGCAATATATTTTAAGACATTATACAAATGGGATGACGATTATTTTACTGTTATTTAAATACATTTATGTTATTTACGGTAATAAAAGTGCATAACCAAATTCTGCCATGCAAAAGTATATGATCTGTTTGCAAAGCAGATCATTCCTTGTTGCAAAGCAAAGACAGCTCATCTTCTGGTTAAGAACAGACACATTTTATTTCTACGTCTCTCTTTCTCTCCCCCCCCTCCACAATTTCTCATTAGAAAACCATGGCATTTAGTATGTAGGTTTGAATTTGATCTCATCTTAACTATTCATGGAGAAAATACAAAAAATGTTCTATATTATTCTTATTTTAAATCAAAAACCCTATAATCTCGCTCACTTATTTACATCTATTCTATATATATATATATAATACGTGATGCCCTTTTTTTGTTAACACTACTCCTCCCTTATTTCTGGACCAATTTTAACATTTGAGGTGTCAAAAGAATGATCTCAGTTCGTAGTTTTGCAATAAGGTTTTAGATTTTTGATATTTTAACTCTGAAGCTCAAGGGAAGCCTTTAAAGTTCGTTTTTTTGTCCATAAGATTAATGTGGGGAGCAATTTATATTGAGTTGCAAAATAAAACCGCTGTTGATAGTAAAACAAACACATGTTAAAAGCTAGCTGAATAGAAGCAATTAAACAACTGGCACTGACAAAACTATTCCATATTTTAATACGAGGAATGTCTATTGTGTGGAACAATTTTTGTGTTTTACCCTTTTCTCAAAATGTAGCTGGTAGATTTTGCTTGAACTTTGGACATATGTGTATTTGTGCACAAAAATAAGTTTAGAAACTTAACTCCGGAAAAATTCATTTTCCTGTACAAAAACAAGGTTTGAAATAGAAATTTTTAACGTTGGGTCTTATTGGTTATCAGATTGGTATTGAAACAACAACGAAAATTAATAAAGATTGAAATAGAACCCTAAACGATTGCGCATGGTTTTCAAACTGCTGTTAACTAGGAAAATGGATAGTTGGTTATTGGTGTAAATTTTATAATCTTTCTTTATTTAAATTCTGTAATGCCATGGAAAGTCAAGTTAAAGAGGATTTAGTTTGTTATAAATTATAGTGTGGGTTCATTCACTCTATGTCGACTATTAACTCATACATTCATTATTAGAAAAACAGCTGAAGTGAGTGCTACATATGTCATACAGGGCAGAGGAGTTGTAGTTAAATATTAATTTATCTTCTGTTGTCATTATTTACGTTTTTTGTGTGATGAACTATCTAGACTAGGGATTACCTCCTGATCGAAATTCGACAAAAATTTCAGTTGATCCCAAGGAGTTTAAAAATATTTTATAACTGAAACATCTGTTCTTCCAGTTTTTTAGCAGTTGTTTTTTACAACAGCTGTCTAATAATGGAATCAATTGTCCTCCTTTCATAAGATTAACATTGGATATTTTTTTATTCCCTAGCGACCGGACTCTTGACCTAATATATCCGTCAGAGGTCAATGACCTAACCCCAGCTCCCGCATAAAAATTTTTTTTATATTATTTCACTTACCCACCGAGAAAGCCGAAGACATTAAGCAATATAAGAGTTGATTGTAAAACAGACAAACACATGTTAATAGCTAAATAGAAGAAATTGAACTGTCAATTGTATACAAATTGTACTGCAATATCAATACAATAAATTTCATACTTTAATATGAGGAGTGCCTTTTGTGATGTTTGAACTTTTTCTGAAAATGTAGCGGATAGATTTTAGTTGAACTTTTTATTTACGTGTATTTGGGCACAAAAATAGGTTAAGTAACTTAACCATAGACGAATTAATTTCTCTGTACGAAAGCAAGTTTGTAAATTAATTGAGATTTTCATTCTATTTAGGTTGTCTGTTTGGTATTGAAACAATAACGAAACTCAACAAATATTAAAATAAAACACTAAATTTGAGTACATGGATTTTCAAACTGTTATGAACTATTGGAAAAAGGATAGGATATCGGTGTAGTAACCTGTTTGTTAACTATGATACCATAACAAAATTTAATGCAGAATGCTACACATATTAAACACCAGTTTAAAAAAAGACAAAATTAAAAAAAAAAATTTTTACCTCCATTATAAATAACAATCTTATTAAAAAAAATTTTTGTGAAAAGAAAATTTTTAAACAAAATATAAATATCGCCTCATAAAAACAAAATGGACCACACCCACAAAGATGTAGATTACGTCTAAATTTTTCTGATTTATTTATTTAAATTTTTTAATACCATGGGAAATTAAGTTAAATAGGAAATAGTTCTTTATAAATAGTGATGTGGACTCATTCACTATGTCGACGATTGCCTCAAACGGTACTTCAAAAACAGCCGCAGTGAGTGCTGCATAACTCAACGGGGATGAGCTGTAATGAAATGTTGATTTTAATTCGGTTGTCATTTATGTTTTATGTGTGCTGAACTATTTAGATCTAGAATCTGTGAATTTATTCTAAATTTTAGCAAATTTCCCTATAGGGAATACGCTATTACGGTAGTAGCCATGGTAAGACCTAAGCCCGGGACCACTTTACTTTTTCATTTTGAGGTCCCCAGAAGCCAAAAACACCGTTCGTTCGTTTTCATATATATGTATATATATATATATATATATATATATATATATATATATATATATATATGTATCTATCTATCCACCTACCTATCTATGTGTCCGTTATTCTGATAACTTTTGAAGGGGACCTCCGATTTTGATGAAATTTGGTATGAAGGTGTAAGACTAGGTCTATTTTCATGAGTTTGCGAACCAGCATTGTCGGGTCATGGGAACGCGGTTTTATGAGGTTTAAAAGGGGTCAAAAATGGTTTTTTGGCATTTTTGAACCGCAATTTTGAAAATTCAAGAATTTTAACTAAAACCATTCAAAAGAGCTTAAAAAACAAACAATTTAATATTTTGAATTTTTAACTTAGCTTAACAGATTCCGGAGAAAAGCTAAAAACAGGTTTCCCATGTTAATCTTAAGGGAAATCAACAAAACCCTGTATCTCGCTTATTTATTATCATAACTTGGTAAAATTTGGTATGTACATTCACTGGGTAGGGTTTAACTGATATTTTTGTACAACACCCATGTGGCGGCAAACCTACTTACTCACCTTCATGGGGTTTATTGGGAATAATAAAGAGTGCTGAATATTGATACAATTTTATTTTTACCTTACACAACTATTACTTTTCCTCACAACAAACATTTTTAAACATCATCTCATGGCAATAAAACTACATATTCGTTCCTATGGTGTCCATGGGGAAAATAGAAAATATCAATTTCCTTTGGAAATTTGCTGAGTATGCAGGTCTGCTGCGACGGGGGTATTTACAATTTCAAATGGTTAGTTGCTGAACGTTGGTAGCCTACAAAGCTGGTTATAGCGTTGTTCAGTACAACACAGCCTTTGTCAAGAAATATTTGTTTACTAAGTTGATTGAGACATGTGTCTACTTTTGCTGTCCGCCATCAGCCTATAGTTCATTGATTACTCTATGTGTATGCGCACCACTAAAATAGCCTCACTGCATTTCTTATTGAAAAGTTTTCGTTGATGTTTAATAGTTTTATGTTGGTTTCAATGTCTGTCACTATTGTTTCAAGTTGGGTGTTGTGGCTTTGTTGAAAATTGTGTTTGAGCCCGTATTCTAAAACTTTAATTTCATCCATGTTAAAAAAAGTAAACTTTAACAAGGATGAAATTAAAGTTTTAGAATACGGGCTCAAACACAATTTTCAACAAAGCCACAACACCCAACTTGAAACAATAGTGACAGACATTGAAAAGTTTTATACGGATAATTAGTTTGTTAATGTATAGAATGACTTCAACAACGTACTTTCATCTAAAACTTACGCATAAATTTTGTCTCAAAAGTTTGAATTCGATCTTAAACTTCCTTAAAAACTTATCGTCGGACATTGAAATCGGGTTTAATCAACACTCATGTATGAGGATTTTAATCCACTTCGATTCGCTCATCCCAATATGCGGTATTAAAATTTCAAAACCATCAACTTTCTACTTCCGGCGTGGTTATCTAATCGAGGACTGGTTTGCAACATTGTCATTTATTATGTAAGTATATTGATATTGTATTGATATACTCTATGATCTTTATACAAAAATTAGTACATAAAATTGTAAATAAATGAAAATTTTTGAAATTGTGAATAAGTATAAAAACTTGAAATTTGTTTTGTAAATTCCTATACAATGTCAAACTTTGTCAGAGAAATAAAATTATTATTATCTTTTGGGATTTTCTCATGACTCCTCATGAACCCCAACTTGAGCCTTAAATATCATGAAGTATCACTATACAGTAGATTATTACATTAATACAAATACAGCACAAATGCTATTTAAAAAAAGAACAAAAATCTTATTCCAAGCAATTTTAAATAAAAATATAAATTCAAATACATTTACCTGAATCCTGCAACCCCCATATCTATTAATGTATTCAGATACTCCACTTGCTTTTGTATGACTTCAGGATGTGCGTGGTCTAAGTCACGCATTCCTTCAAGTTGGCAGTTCCTTACCTTGTAAAAAAGAATACATTATTTTTATAGGCAAATAAACTTATTTTTGTAAGATCCCTCTTAACTAATGTGTTGCAAAAATAACATGCATTTAAATGGGAAAATAGTAGCCTATATTTTGCTGACTAACACGAAACGATTAGAGATACAGGATAACTGTAAATTAGAAAGTAGTTAGAAATCAAAAGACCTTAGCATGTTACCTTTTGAAACTTTTTAGTTCTGACCAAATACAAATTAAAAAGAAAATTAATTTTGTTAGAATTTTTTTCTTATAATAAACATTACATGTGACATATCGGTGTAAAGCTCACTTAGTCATGATTGCAAATTTTGAATCAGAGTGATTCTAGGCGCATTGGTTACAGAAATACAGGCTATAAGGTAAAAATCGATTTTTTCCAAAGAAATTGCCGCCATCTAGAAACGGTTGAAGATATTAATTTATTTTTTGACCAAAATGTTCATTTTTACAATACTTTTCAAATGATTTACAACAAGGCATATCTTCAAATAAAAAAAAAAAAATACTGAGATTCGAACGTGTGAACCCTAGTTTCTGGAGTAGCCTGTCTTTTTACATAGTTACAAATAATTTTACGATATTCCTTAGGGTCAATTTAAAAGAAAATTATTTTGGTTTTGAAGAAAAAAGGACCAAGCGTTTGTCTGTTATCCATTTAGGGCACCTTACGAGATTCATCCTGTATAACTGTTACTAGTACATTTATCCAAAACTGTTTAAATAAATAGACTGATTAAAATTGGTTCACATAACTTCAGTCCCTGATATTATTGATTACAAGCAGAAAACCTAAATTTTTTGAGGAAAATAAAACTCCGTCATCTTGTTGTTGAACTTTAAATGTCAAGCAGCATTTAAGTACAGAATACAATTTTTGACAAAGAAAGAAAAACTCCACATAGCACACAATTCAAAATTAAATATGAAATCTCCATTAAACATTTAATCAATTTAGCGGAAAACTCCTCAGGCGAATTCTACAGAAGGTCAACCCCACAATTTACATGTTAAGGTTGTAGTGTATGTGTTTTTAGTAGATCTAAATTATTTTCATGCTTGAACAAACATTTAACTTAGTAATTTTTTGAAAATATGAATGTGTTTGCCGGCGTACACGTGAGCACGCGCGATAGTGTATGACATTTAACTAATATTATATCAAATTAAATATTGAAAGAAACAAGTCTTCCTTGTATTATAAAATTTGTAGATACTGACTTCTTCTGGATCTTGGTAGTTTACAATTTTTTCAGGGCATTTTTCTTTAGGATTTTTCCTTGTATGGAAGTGATGCTTTTTAAACCCTACACCGTGATATTCATAGTCTTCGTAACTAAATTTTGATTCAGCAGTACCAACAGCCTTTTCATTTCTAGCTAGTCCTCCAGTCATATGGTTCAAGACAGCGTCAGCAAATATTCTGTAAACAACCACTCTTGTCATAAAAATTGCTCAAAATTTATTTGAATAAATTAAATATATATTAGCGAATTTCTCCATAGGGAATACGCTATTACGGTAGTAGTCACGGTAAGACCTAAGCCCGGGACCATGATACTTTTTCGTTTTGAGGTCCCTAGAAGCCAAAAACACCGTTCGTTCAAATTGATATATATATATATGTGTGTGTGTGTGTGTGTGTGTGTGTGTGTGTGTGTGTGTGTGTGTGTGTGTGTGTGTGTGTGTGTCCGTGAACACGATAACTTTTGAACGGAACCTCCGATTTTGATGAAATTTGGTACAGGGGTTAGCCAGCATCTACTAGATTGAGTTCGCGAATCAGAATGATCGGACCATGGGAACGGGGTTTTATGGGGTTTCAAAAGGGTAAAAAATGTGTTTTTGGCTTTTTTTACTTTTATTTTTAAAAATTCAACAATTTTAACTTAAACCATTTAAAAGAACTTAAAAAAACAAACAATCCAGTATTTTGAATTTTTTACCTAGCTTAAATGGTTATCGAGAAAATCCAAAAAGTATGCTTTCCATGTTATTTTTATGGTAAATCAAGAAAAACTTCTATCTTGCTTATTTATTGACATATCTTGATAAAATTTGGTAAGTACATTCATTTGGAAGCGTTTAACTAATATTTGCTTAGAAAACCCATATGGCGGCAAACCTACGTACTCACTCCTATGGGGTTTATGGGGAAAATATAAAGAACACCATAACGCGATAAAATTTGGTATGTACAATCACTAGGTAGGATTTAACTTATATTTACCAACAAAACCCATATGGCGGCAAACCTACATACTCTCATCCCGATGGATTATATGGGAAAACATAAAATATACCAAAATTCCATTGGAAATTCGCTGAGTACACAGGTCTGCTGCGACGGGGGTATTTTTAAATATTAAAATTAAAATCAATTTATTTTAATGCAATGCAAATACATTTTACATTTAGTTATAAATCGTTTTCACCTGAACAATCCCATTAGAATATCAGAAACAACAAAAAACTACACTTATTTATAGCTGGTCATTAACAGATATTGAAATATTGAGATATTGAGATATTTATTACCCATCGCAGCATACTTGCATACTCAGCGAATTTACAAAGGAATTTGTGTTTTCATATTTTTCTCTTAACACCATACTGGAAATACTTGAAATACTTGAAGTCTTTATCTTTGACCGGTAAAAGTCGGATAGATTGCGTCAGTTATATACAACACTTATTTACAAAAACATATGTTCAAAAACTTAAAACATATATTTTAAAACTTGAAACTTAATGAACCCTTGGCGGACGTGGTTGTTCTATCAATAATGGTTTCTCACTCAATTCGCTCAGGCTGTAGAGAGGCCTACTCAAGAGACAACCCCGGATCGCTACTTTGAAAAAAGGTGCTTCCATGTCACGCACATGCACTGGAAGTTAACTGGTGTTAAAAATTATTATTGCAGAACGTGGGTAGCTTTCAAGTGTGCGGCTGAGATTGCATCTAGGCATGTCCAGGTCTCGAGCTTTGCGGGTCTCATACGCATGTTGGCCTTCCCTTCTGCCAAAGTTAGTTAGATTCTCCTTGAGCAAAATCAGAACATTGAGAATGTATTGACTGAATACAGTCAAAATGCCGAGTTCTACGGAGATGGGACGGCAATGTTCTCGAGGGGCAGTTGAAGTAATTATCCTCAAAGCTTTCTTCTGCAGTAGAGGCACCTCGTGCGCAGCAGGTGAATGTCCCCAAAGGACCAGTCCGTACATCACATGACTATGAATGAGGAAATAGGTTGGATGCCATATTATTCTATTAGAAAATGTTAGTTGTTAGAAAATGTAATGGTCAATATCAAATTGTATCAATATTTGGCAATTTAATTTTCCCCATAAACCCCATATGGTGGTTAGAATGTAGGTTTGCCGCCATATGGGTGCTGTAAGCAAATATCAGTTACAACCTACCTATAGTGAATGTACATACCAAATTCGATCGACTTATGACAAAAATAAGCATGATACAGGGTTTTGTTGAATTTCCATATTTTAAATGGTTTTATATAAAATTGTTGAATTCTGAAAATTTAGGTCAAAAAATGCCAAAAACCAATTTTTGAACCCTTTAAAACCCCACAAAAGCCCGTTTCCATTACACGATCATGCTAATTTGCGAACTCATGAAAATAGACATCGGTTCGCCATATACCAAATTTCATCAAAATCGGAATCCCCCCTCAAAAGTTATCAATACCACGGACACACACACACACACACACACACACACACACACACACACACACACACACACACACGTGTATATATATATATATATATATATATATATATATATATATATATATAATGTATGTATGTATTTATCTATGTGAAAATGAACGAACGGTGTTTTTGGCTTCTGGGGACCTCAAAATGAAAAAATAACATGGTCCCCGGCTTAGGTCTCACCATGGCTACTACCGTAATAACTTATTACCCTATATGGGAATTCGCTAAAATGGCTAACCCCAAAGTTATTCTAATGGGAAAATTTCTAATTTAATATGTGGATTAACAAAATCCCCTTATTTGAAAAATCTGTGGTTGAAATAAACAATTGCCATTTCACTTCCTATGATTGGAATCACTTCAAAGCTATTTATAATTCAAGAATCTATACTTATTTTTTTGTTAATAGGACTCCTTAAAATTCTCAACCTATTTTCAAGTTTTAGGGTCGTTGGATAGTTCATGGTCTGTTGTTGTTTCCGCATAAAATTGTTGAGAATTGGACTTGGAAGTGAAAATAGACATTATATGATGTTTGATCACGTATTGTTGATATAAATTAAGTTACACTAGGCATAATAGTTTCCTTAAGAAGGAGTGGTTCATTTGCAATTAAAAAATTTAACGGTGAACATTATAATTTAAAGTGTAAAAGAAAATTATCCGTCAACTGATTATAGAGTGCAGGGTTCTTCCAAAATGAGAAATTAGACTGACAGGTGCATGCAAGAAAAGAGTTAATATTAAAAGGAAAAGTAAAGACAAAACTGTTAAAGATAAAATGGCTTGAATCACAAAGCACTGTATCAAAGTCCACATTCTTAAGAGCGAGGTGTTAGGAATTTTTCTACATTTAATTCTAAGGCCTTTTTAGTGACACCAATGTATGCAGGCTGAATTTCTCATAACAATCAATAAAGGTCGAGGACAAATTTACCGTGTACAAGTATATTTTCTTGAACCGATCTTCGGTCACGGTCAGTTGTGAGTCTCCTTATGCGGAAAATAGTTTAATAAAATCCTTATACGTTTAAGGTACATTTTAAGGCGTGAAATTGATTTTCTTTGCTAAAAATAATTTGTAACAGCTTATATTACTTCATTTATTTACAATATCGCTATTGATAGCAAATTTGGGTTATATACTTATCAAATAAAGATAAAATTGCCTATATGCATAGTTGTTGTAAGGTATAACAGTGAACAGATAATGGTTTTGGTTAGTTTATGCTTCACTGACCTGACTCCGTGTTCGTTGCAAGTTTTTATCATGGACGCCAGCTGCTCCTTGTTGCCAGAGCGGGTCTGCAGCTTGTAACTCACTGGCTGGTATCGTTCATACCAGGGTCTGTTATTTATCACACGATTTTCATTCGGTGGAGATATCTAAAAGAGAAGGGAATAAACCAAACTATTTAGAAATCAGGGACGTAGACCTACAAGGACCGACAAGGACCACTACAAGGACTTTAATGTCGGAAATAGAACTCAATTTGGCACTCTCCTAATAAATAATAAACATAGAGATCGATCCATTTCACAAGCTGTGAACTGATGCTCCCCTGTTTAACAATAGTGTATTATGGTGAGTACATGAGTGGTGTAGTTTAATGAATACATGAAGTTCCAATTTAAAATTTACTTTTTATGTGCACTACTGTATCCGCTTTTATCATTTCAGGGCGACTGTAAACCAAGAGTAAAAGCCATTTAAATTTACACTGACGTAGCAAAGGCTAATGAAGGGTTGTTAAAAAAATAAATGAATAAAAAAGGCACAGACGAACTACAGACAACCATCGACTTCCGGTTTGTCATGGCGGGTGGACAGCATCAATCTCCTTGTGGTGTCTGTAGTTTGAATGTTTCCGAGACTGAGATGGCTTTGTTTTGTGAAGGTTACTGTGAATTTTGGTATCACATAAAATGTGTTAAAATCTCCAAGAAGGATTACAGTGATATCAATCGCCTAGCTGAGAAAGTTCGGTGGTTCTGCAGCGTGTGTGACAAGAGACTGTGCGCCGTGGTGGAGGTTGGTGATAAGGGCAATACAAACTTGATTTCTGAATTATTAGATATAAAAAAATCTATAGAAAAGTTGAAAGAGTCTCAAGGCAGTGTGAAAAATAGACTAGGAACTATAATTAACCATAGCGTTAAGGTTGGATCAAAAATTAACCTTTTAATGAAAAAATGTGACTTGTCACCGGATGTTTTGATTGACGATGTGAATATCACAGACATGTCCGTGAATCAAAGTTTCAACGACAGCCAAAGACAAACAAATGCAGACGAAAAGTTAAAGTCAAACCCAGTCGATCACAAAAAAACGAAAACTTCTCAAGAGAAATCCGTGCCTGCCCTTAGAGGAAAAAATCTCGAAATGGGATCGACCAATAGCAGCCCGCGATGTACTGAAAGTTCGAATCAAGAAACCGATAGTGGAAGTCAAATCGATCTTATTGAAGCAGATAGTGATTGTGCCTCGACGAATGTTGTTGACATTGTGAATACCAAAACTAACCTCTCTGAACCCAAGAAATACTCGGCTGTCGTACAACAAGCTTTTAAAAAGAGTGCTGTAGAGGTAAATAAACGTACTTCAAGCTGTAAACAACAAATTGTGGGGACGAAAAAAATAGCTGAGTTGAAAGCTGTAGGAAAACAAGAATGGTTATTTGTTTCTCGCTTCCTTCCATCTACAAGCAAAGAGGACATAGTGGCTTTTGTTGAGTCTCAAAATATTAAGGTATTTGAGTGTGTTGAACTAAAAACTAGGTATCCTACTTATAAGTCTTTTAAAGTAGGCATTAGTGAAGGGAATCTACACTGTATCCTAACCCCAGATTTCTGGCCTGAAAATACTTTGGTTAGAGAGTTTGTGCCCTCTAGGCCTAGGCCTAGGCCTGAGCAGCACAGCCACAGGGCTACAGAGAATGTGAGAAATAACAGATCAAGGGTTTTTTTAGGAATGAAACAGAGGTCTTTCAACCAAGCAGACTAACAATTGGTCATTTAAATGTGCAGTGTCTCCGAACGAAATTTGAAACTGTAAATATTTTTGTTGAAGATGAGACAATTGATGTTTTAAGTGTCTCAGAGCACTGGCTAGAAACAGAGGAAATACCATTTTATAGCAAAATAGCAAACCTTGACCTGGCGGGTAGCTTTTGTAGAATTGATGTTAAAAATGGTGGCACTGCTCTGTATGTCAATAAATGTATAAATGTGTCAAAAATAAATGTTGAACGTTTTTGTGTTAATAAGGCCTGTGAGGTAGTTGCTGTAATATTGAAGGACTTGGGAATTATTGTGGCTGCAGTATACCGTTCCCCCTTGAAATTAATATTCAATGAATTCTGTGATATCTTTGAAAACCTTTTAGAATTTTTGTCAACGTTTGAATTGAATGTTTTTGTCTGCGGTGACTTTAATGTGAATATACTTAAAGCATCCAATGAAGATAAAGCCTTTACCAACATTTTGAAGCAATGTGGCTTTTTTCCAACCAACTTCATGCCTACAAGAGGGTCATCCTGCCTGGACAACATCCTGACAAATATGGACCAGTGGAGCTACAGCACAAGGGTGCTCGTCCCGATGGTGTCGGATCATGATGCCGTGGTTACAGAGGTGAAGACAGAGACCGTAAGTAAAATTTTACCTGTTCCTTGGCATGCTGAGTTTGCTTCTCGATTTAGGCCTGGACTGGCAGACCCATGGAGGCTGGAGCAGTTCAAAGTCTCACTAAGCAAGATTCCGTGGATGAACAACTTTGCCCATGTAAGTAGTAGTGTGGAGTGTGGTTTGTTTGACGCTTTTTTCAGCACTTTGCAGGCCTCTTTTGAGGAACACTTCCCAGAGAGGGAAAGGAGAGTAGGTAAGGTGCTTGATAATAGAAAGCCTAGGTGTAGAGATCGCTCCTGGTATACCCAAGACCTGGCAGATCAGAAACAGCACATGCTTGCTCTTAGAGAAAGAGGGGACACCCAGGGTTATCAGCGGGCCAAAAAGCTATACAACCTGAACGTGGATCATGCTAAAAAAATGGGTAATATGCAGTTTATTGAAAATTCACACAACAAATGTAAGGCAGCTTGGAATCTCATCAATAATGTAAGGAAACAACATACAAAATTTGGTTGTGATGCAAGCCCAGATGATTTTAACAACTACTTCATTGCATCTGTTGAGGAGATTGTTTCAGCAATCCCCATTTCAGACATTGACCCTTTGATCAACTTGCATGGTATAACAAACAATGTGCTTAATGCTTGGGCCCCAGTTACAGTACATGATATCAATCGAATTGTGGACAGTTTTAAAAGCTCACCGAGTACAGATTACTTTGGGTGGTCAATGACCTTGCTGAAGAAAGTGATCGGGACCATTGCTTTGCCATTGACCATAGTAATTAATGAATGCCTAAAGCGTGGGATTTTTCCAGAACAACTGAAAATGGCAAAAACCGTTCCAATATTCAAGAAAGGAGACATGAGCAGTATTACGAGTTATAGGCCTATATCACTGCTGCCAGTGATAAGTAAAGTGCTAGAGACTGTTATTAAGAAACAAATCTGCTCATTCTTTGAAGAAAACCAGCTATTTTCAACATCCCAGCATGGTTTTAGAAGTGGTAGGTCCACCTCAGGAGCCGTCTCCCAGTTAGTAGATAGCATTGCTCTAGCATTTGAAGCCAAGGACTCTGTCGCTCTAACACTCTGCGATCTATCCAGAGCGTTCGACTGCGTGCCACATAAAATCTTATTGGCTAAGCTGGAGTGCTATGGGATTCGTGACATAGCTCTGTCTACATTCAGGAATTATCTGGCAAACAGACGACAGGTGGTCTCTATCAGTGGGGCAGTATCTAGTGAACGTAGAGTGAAACATGGGGTTCCCCAGGGCTCTGTGCTCGGGCCTTTCCTCTTCTTGGTGGCTATCAATGACCTTAGGGCAGGAGAGGGTATGGTGTTATTTGCGGATGATACCACCCTATGGACCAGGAGACCTAGACCTGAGGAAGCAATGCAAGATGCCGAAACTCAACTCACCTTAGCCATAGCTTGGTTTCAGGCTAATAAACTCATGCTAAACGAGGAAAAAACGCAACTGTTGGTGTGTACGTTGGTGAGGAACTCAGATCTTCAAAATGAGCCAGTTAGACTCCTCGGTTTTACTCTTGACCATCGACTTGATTGGAATGCCCACACAGAGCAATTGTGCAGTAAGCTGGCCCGTGTTATATTCCTTCTTCGACGTCTTCGGAAATGCATTACGGAACAGTATCTGGTCATGGTGTACCATGCGATGTTCCATTGTCACATAGCCTATGGTATCCATCTTTGGGGGCACTCTGCTGGTGCAGCCGAGGTTCTTAAGCTGCAAAAGCGAGCTCTGCGAGTAATTACTGGTGCAGCACCTCAAGAACACTGTCGGCCAATTTTTGAGCGGCTTAAAATCCTGACGGTTCCCAACCAGTTTATCCTCAACTCGCTTTTGTTATTTAGGGAGCAGATTGCAAACTACCAAACCAGAGGCAATGTGCATGACCATGGGACAAGAAACAGGGACCAGCTAGATGTTCCTCGTGTTAGACTGGCAAGAACCCAAGAGTCATTCCCCGTCTGCGCTTGCAGATTTTACAACAAGCTACCAATGCAGGTCAAAGTATTAGACAACCGGAGGTTCACTAACAAGCTTTCCAGTCGCCTGAAAGAACACCCATTCTACTCTGTTAATGAGTTCTTAAGTGCGGACCTCACAAACTTGTTTGGAGGCAGATGATTGATGGGGAAGCCCGCCATGATTAGTGAAATCTAAATTAATTATATGTTTTTTTGTGTAAGTTTTAAAATGGAGAAACAAATAAAATTTTCTCTGACGCAGTCAATTCCCTATGCAGGGTCAACGACGAAGCTGTTGGTAATGGTAATGGTAATTTACCGGTAAAGTAGGCTCCGGTCTACCTCTGGCACGCCACCGCAACGAAAGGGTTTTTGAGAATCGTGTTATCTCCTGCTTCATTCTTGCGTAAAGCCACACATACATAAGCTACATTAAAGAAGGACAACGGAATTCATTTTCCTTTATTACACTTTTTTAATTAGTCCAACAAAATATATTGAAAACTTCAGATTGAAATTGGTAAAAAAATGATTTTAAACATTTATAACTAAAATAAGAAATTTTATTTTAAAATCCTACAACCAGAAAAAAGACATTCGTGTTTATACTTTTAGAAGGATTTAAGCGCCAATTTTAATTATCTATATATTAATAGGCAAGCATGTTTCTTTTCCTCCTTTTTTCTCAGCTCATGAGCATCGTAGGGGAAATCCGCGCATACCGTTAGAAAGGTGTAGTCTTGTAGATGAGCAGAATCCCATTCTAATTCACATCGGACTCCAGGGCTAATCCCCAAAGGCTTTCAAAGTTCCAATGTTAATCTTATGGAGGATGGTTAATTGATTGACTGATAGACAGCTGTTGTAAAAACATCTTCTAAAAAACAGGGAGAACAGATGTTTCAGTTATAAAATGTTTTTAAAGTTATTGGGTCCAGATCAACTGGAATTTTGGTCGAATTTCGACCAGGAGGCGATCTCTAGTTTAATTTTAAAGCACAAATGCCATAAAACTCTGCAGCCATCAAACTCGCCTAGCGCTACGAACGCGAGGCCGCATTCGCTAACGCCGAATTCGAGCTCAGGTAGAGAGGAGCGTGGTTTTAGTAAACCATTCCGAGGCGGGCGGAGTGGCCGTGATATATGAATACGATTTTCAGTGGTATAGTAAAGGAGATGTACTATGATTATGATAAACATTTGCAGACTTGTATCTCTCTAAAGAGTGACGAATATGATCCCTTTTGGTAAAAATACATTTTCCTTTAAACTACTGTACGAAGAATAAAACGACTTACGTTACACATCAATCAATATGAAAAAAATCTTTTGATACCTTTGTTTTTATTAAAGATTTCACACTATTTTATCATGAAATAATATTACTTTTAATTAAATGTTTAGTGACCCTTTTTTGCATTCCTAAGTTCTTTCATACGATAGTTAATAAAAAAATAAAATTTTCTTGAAGGTTAAATGTAGGCTAACAAACGATCTTCATTACAAACAAATAAATGTACTTTAAAGATTCTAAGAACTCTTTCCAGCAAAAGCAATGTTCTAGGTAGGTTTTCTTGATAAAATTCCAAAGTAGAAAGTTTTTTTCTCGACTAAAATGAGATTTTAATAAAATGTTAGGGGTATAAACATATGTTATAGGCCCTAATAAATGAAATAGATGGCCTACTTGGGATGGATCTTAAAACGGACCACATTTACCACTAACTGGCTGGGTAGCTGAGTGGTTATAGTGCTCGCCTTTGAATCCAAAGGTTGCCGGTTCGATCCTGAGAAAAGTCAGTAGCTTTTTAAAGGTTCGATTCCGGACCCAGTTGCCATTTGTCATTGGGCTATTAATTAATTATGCTTTCTAACAACTGGTAGAACTATTAAGTAACAAGACTAGGGTTTGGACCGTTCCCCGTCAAAAACGTTAAAAAATGCCTCTGGCGTAGACAAACACAAAATTAACACAAAAATAAAATAAATGAACATTTAAATAGGATTTTGATGTTTAAATGAGCAAACAAAGACTTATACTTTAGGATAGCTGGCACCCCAAAAATCTGACCTAAATCGGCCTATTGTGTCTGGACTGAACATCTATCGAATATAGGTAAATGAGAGTCTTTAAACGATTCTGTATTAATTTCAGGAACTTGCTGAATTAATGTAAAAATTAAGGGTGTGGTTTAGGTTATAATTACATATGGTTCAAAAATGGCAAGGAAAGAAAAGTAACCCGACTGTCAGGAAGTAATATGTGTAACAAAAACTTCTCAGCTAGATAAAATTAAATGCTTCTCTTTGTTTCTTCCCTACAATATAATTTTACAATTCATTAAGACTCGCATTTTAACATTAAATTTACACAAGAGTTGGTTACATTTAACACATTACTTATGTTTTTTTATTATTTTAAAATGTGTTATGATGAGTGTGACTGGCTGAGCTGTCGATGTTTCCTTTAGAACTGTTGTTACATTGCAATATTTTCTGTTTTTACATTGATAATCATCAATATCTGTACCCATCATTGATCGATATAATTTTATTCCTTATGAAATTCTTCAACTTTTGGGAAGATTGCAGCCCAGTTAAACTTGAACATGATTTAGTACTCAATAAAAAACAAAAATATTCTCAACAAAAATTATTAAAAATAGTCTTTAACGAAAAACAATGAGCCGGCTATTTTGTTGAAACAGATCAAAGTCTTTAGCCTTCTATCCCAGCCGTATACTAAATTTTGACAAATGGCATTGAAATAACTTTAAAATTTGACTATCCAATTAATTGTGAAAAGTTTATTAAAACATCATAATAATTTATCCACTTGGAGGCAGAAACGTCCATTTGTAAAAATTCTAGTTTTGGTTTTTACTCGATAAAAACCATTTTCCGACCTGTGTCCACTGACATTTTTCTTACCTAGATGCGAAGAATGATCTAGCAAAGTGTATACACTTATCGCTAAACACCCTATATACAAGATGCATTTATTTGAGATAATGCGCTGAAACTTTATATAACTATTGCGTATGTCAAAACTGTTTTACCTATGATTTTTTATATTTTTTCGTTTGCCATTTTTAAAATGGTGCCCATTAAAAATTTATATTTCAAAATTGAAAAATTGCCCATAAAAATAGTACAACACACTCAAAAAGAGTAAAATTTATTTGTCTAGTCATAAATACCTAGTTTGTGAAAATTAAAGTACCAACGTAACAACGTACCAACCATAAGTAGCAATGCAATCGAATATTCCTTATAAGAAAATTCACTAGAATTCTGCATAACTACCTCAATAACTGTTGATATAGTTTAGGCCCTACTATCCACATTCATACGAGGTTAAACAAACCTGTACTCCAGCAAATCCTCTGGGGCCAAGAAAGTTCTTACACTCTTTCTCAATGTCCTCCCACTTCCACTCAAAAAGGTGCACAATTACTCCATTGTTGATGTTAAGTATGTCTGCTGAGGCCGCTGACACCAGCAACAGAACCATCAGCAGCGGCTGCATGCTGACTGCAAAAGACGTCACAGAAAATCACACAAATGACTCCGTTGTTGATGTGAATGACCTGTCACTAAACGATAGTACTCTGTTTTATCTGATGCCACAACTTTACTATCTAGAGGCCTAGACATTGCTCAACTGCGGACTGATGCTTGCAACTTGCTGGACTGTGCTAGGACTTGGTTTATTGCAAACAGGTTTAAAATAAATGAAGATAAAACGCAGTCCCTCATATGTACCCTCAAACAATGTGAAGATGATAAAAAGACTAAAAGGTCCCATATAGATCAGCCCAGTAGAAGTCTCAGGTTAACAGTCAAAAAGTTGTTTTTACCTTACTGTTTTAAATAATGTAGATTTTTCAGATAATTTAAAAATAATACAGATTTTTTTAATAATATAGAATATCAAGATAAAATATTTGACTAGTTAGCAATGAAATCAAAGTAAAAGTTTTGTTTTTTGTTTCACTTACTTAACACGAGAACTCGTAGACCTACGAGAGCGAAAGGAACACTAATACTAAAATAACAGAATGAATTGTTCCAATTAGGTGAGTTAAAACACCTGTCAAATTACAGATGTAATGGCATAACAATGGTTTCAGTTACCAAGAAAGCACTTGTAGTGCTGCGTTTTATAAAAACTATGTCAAAATCTAATTAGGCAGCTTACATAATGGTTTTAGTACCGGGTTGGCCAAGCCTCTCTTGTTGTTTTTTATTAAAATTTGTTATAGTATCATGGTAATCAACCTTTTACGTTTACACCTACAAAAAAAACTAAATCTGACAATCAGTTTACCTTGAAAATAATTTGTACACCAAATAAAATCTAATACTTGTATATTTTTTTATAGAAACTCCTTCACTTTGAAACCTGTGGTCATTTTACAAATGAGTTCATTACTGTTTAAAGTTCAAAACTTGTGGGGGAGCTGAACCCTTTTGCCCCATCCAATTTGCATGGCAACAAGTAATCTCAAAATTTTGTAATTTTAGGTTATATACGCGGAACACAGACTAACACAGATCATCAGTACGAATTGCTAATTTTAAAGTCGGTGGTCTACTTTACGGGTCACTTTTAATTACATTTCATTTGAATAATTAATTTAAACCTTCAGTGTGTGTGTCCACCTCTAAATGTCTCAACGTCCAAACCTTAATTATCGTTGGAGGTCGAGACACTTTGGCCGTGAAGACAAATTACTTTTTATTTTATTATAATAAATTATTTTAACAATTCAGTATTAGTTTTGACCTCCAAGGTGTGTACATCCGAACTCTTTCTATGTGGAGATATTAAGACATTGATAAACATAAATAATAATTAATTTTTAACTTTGGACATCGGGCACTTGAACCTCGAGCAACACTCCGTGCATGGGTTTAATAGTTGACCGCAGGCCCTAATCATGGGGCATGTACACATGATAGCGTTGTATAGTGCGTTCTAACACGCCTTGCTTGAATACACCAAAGCCAATGGTTGGATACACATACAAAAATGGCGTTTGAAAATGGAGGCATTTTTCAGGTTGTTTTCGTGAAGCACTGGGTAAGCGTCAACCTTGTGTCATCTAAAAGGCGCAATGCAACGCTTTCATGTGTACATTCCCTTAATTGAAATATTCTTTAAAACACCTGTTACGTAAGTTAGTCAATAAAATGTCTGAAAGTAGTGTTTTCTTTACTTTGATTGGTCCTGTTTTATTCTGTAATACGAGTATATTTGTATGTACGAAGCTCTAAGAGAAGCTCTAAGAGTCTCCCATGGCGTCCCCCAAGGCTCGATTATGGAACCGGCACTGTTTTTAACAGCAATTACCGACTTAGACCTTCATGGTTCGGCACTCAAATTCGCTGATGACACAACCATCCTCGCACTCGGTACGAGTCAAACAGTTGCACTGGAGGAAGCCGACCGACTCTTCAGTGAAGCCAAATCTTGGTTTATCGATTATAGATTAAAACTCAATTAAGAAAAAACACAGAGACTTGTCTGTACACTGAGCACGGCCTACCACAGGGATCACGTCCAGAAAACTGTCAACCTTCTTGGATTCTACGTGGACTCCAAAATATCTTGGTCCAGCCATATTGAAGCCACCTGCAAGAGGTTGGCTAGAGTACCTGTTAAGGAAGCTCACTAGGTTAGTCAACGAACCTTATTTAGTCATAGCGTATCACGCTCTATTTCATAGTTTACTCAGTTATAGCCTGTTAATTTGGGGACATGCGTCAGCCACCAAGGACATTCTCCTGCTCCAAAAAGGGCAGTTAGGATCAAACTTTTTAGCGGTAGATTATATCACTGCAGACCTTTGTTCTTCGCTACTGGAATTATGACAGTATATAGCCAATATGTGCATCTCAGTGCAGTTTATATTCACTCCTATGAACATAACTTCGCCAGAAGAGAGACCTTTCATGGATATGAGACGAGACGGAGAACTGACCTGCACGTGCCCTATCAAAGACTTGCAAAGGTTAAAGATGCCTTCTCCACAATGGCGATAAAGATTTTTAATCACCTTCCGTCAACGATAAAGACCCTAAAATCGAGGTACTTCGCCACCAGGCTTAAAAAGTGGCTTAGGACCAAGCTCTTCTACAGTTTGCAGGAATTCCTGAAGGAGGATATTACAGGTGAATAATACTCATCTACCGCCATGCATGCAATATCCATGCATGCAATATGTAAACAGTTAATTTTTATTCCATATAGGAAGTCTTTTTTAATATTTTATTAATATGACGCAACCTTTCCGGCTCTGCTGGTCTCGGTGAAGGAGGAGGTAATTTCAGGTAATATGTATGTCGTAAAATGTATTTTCTGGCTGGGTAGCAGAGTGATTATATTGCTTGCTTTCGAATCCAAAGTTTGCCGGTTCCATCCTGATCAAAGTTAGCATTTTAAGTTTTCGATTCCGCTATCAGTTGTCATTAGTCATAATGCTCTAGACTGCACGAAATTGTGAGCTTCGAAATTCATATTTTCAAAATAGTGGTGGTTAAAAATATTTAACCATAAATTTCATAAAAAGTTCAAAATGTAGCAAAGTTTATGGCCTTAGTACTTTGTAGGAAATTTAATTTAAAATCCAACGATGTGAGTAGTGTCAAATTGTTGGTGCTGGCTCAGTTCAAGGTCACCTGAGGGATGACGTCATCGAGGTCAATGACCTCACCGATGACGTCATCGATGACGTCATCGATTGCGTCATCGATGACGTCATCACTAATGACGTCATTTCTATGACGTCACACCCATGACGTCACAGAAATGACGTGCTGATGACGTCATCACCCCTTACGTCATCAAAATGACGTCACCGACGCCACTGAGGTCAAGGTCACGCCGAAACTTAAAATTTTTTTGGCACTTTTGCCGTTTCTCGCACTACGCTCCGAGTTTCAGTCAGAGTCCCCGTGACCTTGACCACTTGGAGCGAATTTTCGACGAGAAACGGCAAAAGTGCCAAGTTAAACTCGAGTTTCTGACATGACTCTGCCTAAATGGGCAATCGGTTATTCCTCAGGTGACCTTGAACCAGCACAACACCAACAATTTGATATTACTGTGACCTTGAAAACCTAACAACGGAGCGCCGACACCGATGCGCACCCCACGACAGCCACCGAGTGACTGACTATCAGGCTCTGTGTACTCTAGGTATATGGGGAAGTGGAGGGGGAAATCTCAAGGTCATCCAAATGGAGTTTTAAAAAAGTTGAAGAGTAGAAAGACTACTCTTGTGCTTCCTGGGCGACCTCATCAATTTCCAACGGATCTGTAAACCAATCCGATCTGTAGCGGCAGGAGTCTAGAAAACAGGTGCACCACCCATCAGGTTGTCCGTAGCACTTCCGACAATTGGTAAGATTGGAGAAGTGAAATTTAATACACCGCTGCGGACAACAAGTATAAAAGTATTTGGATTTGTAGATTTTGAAAGTTTGTAGTACCGGTGGTGGCAGCTGTTGGTTCTTGCATCTACACCTGCAACATCCGAAGCATTCACATTGCCGGCAGGCCAGCCCATCCACTTGCCACTTTGGTAAGAGGAAACACTTATCCTCACAGCAATAGGTTGTCCCCGTCTCTTCCTCCCAACGCTTCTTTGCACAATATGTGACGCCTTGTATCTCCAAACACCTATGCTCGCAACATGAGATGCGCTTACTTTCCATAGCTGATGTTGCTTTGACGAGGGAGCACGATGAAGTGATGCTGTGGTCAGTGGGAATGGGGTTTATATAAACTAAGGTGGGTGGAGGGGGAAAGGTCAAGGTCATCCAAATGGAGTTTTAAAAAAGAAAAGAGTAGAAAGACTACTCTTGTGTATCTATAGCGATTTCATTGATAGTGAGTGCTTCTGTATGCCAAGTTGATCTGTACTGACAGGCTCCTAAATAATGTTTGCAAAAACCTGCAAAATGATTGTTGCACAATTTGCAGCCAGTTAGCTGTTTTAATGTGAATTCAATGCAACGTTCAGGGCAACAAGTGTACTTATGCCCTCTCATCTGGTACACATGGAATGTCTTCAACTCTGGTTTCGGCTTCTTCCAAGACTTGCACTTACACATGCATTGACCAAAAGCTTCACATTTTCTACACGCCAGGCCATCCGCAACATCAATGTCATTCGGCCATGAAAAACATTTCCGTTCGCAACAGTAGTTGAGTTGACTCTCCATGTTGCTGTGGTGAAGGTGCGCGATGAAATGATGCTGCAGTCATTGAGAGTGCACCTTATATAAACTCAGTGGAGGGGGAAAGGTCAAGGCCATCCAAACGGAGTTTTAAAAAAGATAACTAGTCGTCCTCTTCCTCCTCCTCCTCATCCGTTGTACTTAGAGAGCTGTCAGACGAAGAGCCCCGTGCAGGTGCTCCCCAGATGAAAAACAAATCAATTTTAAAACGAAGACCAGGATCTTGCATCATCAATTCCTTTAATTTGTCACATACTAAGTCGACCTTGTGTAAGGTGTCAACAACAAGCTTCCAATTCGTTGGTTCAATATAACTTGTAGTAGAGTCTGCCTCGCTGATAACCACATCCTCCGGCCGTATTGGAGTGTAAAGATGTGTAAAGTTCTTCGGCTGTAGCTGAGGTTCAGGCTGGCTGGAAGTAGAAGGTTGAGTGTGGACCCCTGTCGCATCGAAATCCATAATCATTCTACATTCAATGTTGGGGTTTTCGTTTAATACATACACCAATTTCTCATGCAACATATCCACTTCTGCCGAGTCTTGCAGATGAACATTCCAGGAAAATGGCCATTCTTCATCCGTAGTGGAGTCAACTCGAGAAAGAGTGCTGTCCGCCATGATAGCTAAGCAAGGAATGATGTGAGCTACAGACTGTGGTAACAGTATTGAAAAGTAGAGGGGGTAAACCAAAAGTACGTGGAGGGGGTATTTTCAAGGTCATTTAATTTGGGTTTTAAAAAAAGGAAATAGTGGAGGGGGAATTCTCAAGGTCATCCAATTTAGGTTTAAAAAAAAAGGAATGAAGCTTACTCCTCTTCAGCCTCGTTGTCCCCTGCATCTTCATCAGCCTCATCTTCATCGACGTCAGACTCGCCGTAAGGATAGATCGGGGACATGGGCGAATATTGTGGAGATTGTTGACCGTTGTTGTCGTCCCCTTGCATTCTAACTTGGGACCAATCATAATTTAAATTCATTTGTATTATGATCCCAGGGTTGTCCCGCAGTATTTCCTTCATACGTTCGCAAATTGACTCCAAATAGTGTACACTATCGATCGACAGTGTCCAACCCGTACTTGTACCGACATCAGTAGTGGAGTCAGCTTGGCTGATGGTGTTGTTGTCTGCCATGGTTGCTTTTCGGACAAGGAATGACGGTTGATGTGATGCTCATGCAGGAACATGGTGAAGTGGTGGGGGGTGTGGTGGAGTAGTGGGGGAATTTTCAAGGTCATCCAAACGGAGTTTTAAAAAAAAAGGAAAACTTACAAAGTAACATTGAAACTTTCCAATTGATGGTGGCGAGCGTTTTCTTCTGCAACCTTGCCGACACATGTGACTATGCCGTACAGTATGAAAAGTACAACCATAATAAGGCCGAACAATAAAAGATAGCCGTTGGCTATCATGATATTTTCTGAGTGGATCTGTTTTCTTCTTATCGCCCTCTCCTGCATCCTCTTCTCCAACTCGTGGACGAAGTCACAACATGCGTGAGGACATCTTTCATCTGTTGGTAGGTTTGCCATTGTTGATGTTGTCGGTGTGGCTGTTGAAGATGGAATGAGGTTTCCAATTGCGATGTGCCATGTACACCAATAGTCAAGTGGTGGAGGTAACAAAGCAGTGGAGGGGGAAGTTTCAAGGTCATCCAAATTGTGTTTTAAAAAAACCTATCTTGTTACTGAGCTTATATGTCAGTAACAAGATAGGTGTTTTTGCTCTTTTACTTCTTTAATATAATGAAAAAATATACATATTCTACAATGGTTAGGACAAGAAATACAACTGCTAGTCAGCTGAAGTAGTCCAAGTTGTCTGGCTCGGTCTTCATGGACGCTGGTGAGGAAGCCGTCGAGGAGTGTCCAGGCTCTTCCTTTGACTGCCGGGTGTTCCGTATATTGCAAGCGTAAACTTGCACATTTATACGGTAGCCTCGTGCCACCATCAGCTGCAACTCCTTGTATAAGTCGTTTAGCTCCTGCTGAGTCTTGATGCTCACCTCCTCGTAACTTGCGCAACTGACGTTGAGAGACATCCTGATGTTGCTAGGTTGGCTGCTGGAGTAGAAATGAAGCCGAGGCACAGCGTTTGGAGGTACATGGAAAAGTGGTGGGGGTGATGGTGGTGGGGGTATGGAAGATGCAATTAAACACTTCTAAACTTTTTCCATTGATACAAAGGGATGGAACAAATAGCACAGGTGTCCTTGTAGTTTTCAAATCTAAACATTGGTGCTAGAAATCCAAACTGTTTTCTACCACCTTCCTGTACGAACCGTCGAAGGTCTCTGACGGCAGCATTGCCACAAGGTCTACAAAACTTTTCCCCGTCTTGGAACCTATACCAGGAGTATCCCGAATACCCTCTATTATCTTTCTTGTACTCCTCGATATCCTGCTTTACTGTTATAGGGATATTATCTCGTAAAGCCATCTGGAATAAAGATGCGTCAGTTATAACTCGTTGTAAGCAAAGCTCGTACAAGGTGCTCATCGTTTGCTAGTTGGCAACAGAATGACCGTTTTTCGCATCCAAGCAGGTTTGAATCCTAGTGCGGTAGTGGGGGTAATTACGGTAGTGGGGGTAGTTGTGAAATGCAAAGGTCAAAGGTCAAGGTCACCCGCGAAGTTTAAAAAAAAATGCAACATATCAATACGTGAAGTTTGTCACATATTGATATGTTGCATTTTTGTTTTTTTTAATTTTTTTGTCTTTTATGATTCGTTTATTTATAAAACATTACAACAACAACATATTTACAACATTAAAACTTAAATCTAACACTGCTGCTTGTCAGCGATGTGGATGGTCAACTCTGTAGAATTGCTACCCGTGCAGCCGTGCGACACCAGGTATAGACACCCGGGTTGAATAGAGCGAAGATCCTCGTTTTGTAGAAGATGGACGAATCTCTTGGGCAGGTACACCTGGAACTTTGGTTCATCCCCCGGAGTAAACGGTGCCTCGCTGAGACTGCAGCAGATGGCCTCCCCAACTGTAGTCTCCATCTTCTTCATAGCATGGATTATGTAGTGCTTCTCGTCTTTTAGTTCCGAGCACTTCTTTACAGGTAATATTGTTGACTTGGAGTGAGCATTGAACTGCTCGACCAAAGTCTGAAGGAACTGGTGAGATGCCATGGTCAGGTTACAGATCGTCTTCTTGCTCGGAGATGTTGTCGTCTCGGAATCTCGAGTAATACTCATGCCAGGTCCCTGTCTGCTCCCCACTTATATACTCTCCGTTACCCCCACCACTCCCCACTTCCCCATTTTGAAGGTAAGAGGCGAGTTTATAGGCATTTTTCAAAGCGCAATGTCTATCTTTATCATGTTCTGGGCTTTTTGTACAAATACATATGGTTTCCAGCATGTATTGATAATTCTTATCCAATTCCACATCATTAACCGGAACATGAGTAAATCCTTCGATCCATCTTTTCTTTTCCAGCCCCTTTGTGTAAATATTGGTAAACTTGTCTGAAAAGTGATGCATAATGTGATACAAGTCCGTGTAACTTGTAAAACCATCATACCAATCGATATGATGGAAGTGTTTTGAAATCCATCTGTTGGTAGTAGCGGCTTTACTAGTTAAAGACGAATAAGAACATGGTGGTTTAAATAAAAACGAATAAGGAACACTTGTATTCATGTCCAAAAACACAAGTTCTTTTATAATGAATCTATCATCATTACCACGAAACGCTTGAAACTCAATAATACCAGGCTTGGACTTTACTTGTTGTTCTTCTCCCTTGTCCATTTTGAAGGTCACACGTCTGCTCATTACGAAGTCAGGAGGTCAACTGATTTCCACACCACGGTAGGTACTACTTTTATACCCGGCCGTACAGTTGTTGGCGCGTTGGTGTATATTTAACGTGGGCACCGTCCCCAATAGGCCTAACCCCACAAAAATTTGGTTATTGTTTTAAAAACTAACCATTGTTATTTAAGTTTCCATCTTTATATTTTCCTTGTTTTCATTTTCATCACTAACACTTGATTCTTCTCCTCCATCTTCCTCTTCTTCCTGTTTTACTGATTTCTTATGTAGTTGAGCGTACTTTTCCAATTGTCTCCACATCTGTACTTCATGAGGAACTCTATTAAATATAGAAGTATCTACAGGTCCGTATAATATAGGTGCGTCCGGTTGTTTGTCCAAAGTGTCTTCCAGATAATCTTTAATAATCGAACTTGAAAACACCAGTTGTCTCAAGTATCTTGTTATAGGTTCAGTAGCACAAGTTAAAATGAAAAACTCCTCTCGATTAAGTTGAATTTTGTTATCATGTCTTGTTGTGTCTCTAAACCGTAGCTGATGATCACCACGTTGTTTAATAATATCAATTTCCACATTTGAATCCAAAAGTCCTACCCTTGTCTTTCTTCCAAACATGTTACTACTTAAATAGCATTCTAGCAGATGCAAATGTTTCATAAACGATTCCCAAGCACTGTCCGTAAACAAAATCATTTTGGGTCCATGAGTTAAAATTACAGTAGGGGAATAATCTGTAGATTTCATAACACCGATTAAAACACTTTTATCCAAACTGGAAGAGATTGGGTAAAATATTCGCAAAAATACCTCACTCAATATGTTTGGAGAAATATTATCTTCAATATCCCTTTTTCTCTTTTGTATAGTCTTTCTTCTTTTACCTTTTTCTTCAACATTATTACTGGCGTGAAGTTGTCCGCAAACGTTTTGTTCACCTCCTTCCTGGTGACCTTGAGGATCTAAAAACTCAGATATCTCCTTCTCAATATCTACCACATTTTCAGGTGTACCACTAGGAGAAGCCATATTGAATACGATGCTACCCATACAACAGTAGGCAACAAACTGATGAGGAGCGGTCTGTACGCTCTGCTTTTATACTCGCGGAATGAAACAAAACCGGTTCTTACAATACATTTTTAACAATTCCAGTTAAAGGTGTGTATGTTACGATTTTATCATGTAGAATTAAACAGTATGCAGTTGTATTAGCCGGTATAGCATCGTTGAATTCCATTTCTATTTTTATATCCACACTTGATGACTTTACTGATTCATTTTGTTTAGAACAATCGATTACAACTATTGGGTAGGCATCGAAATATTTGTCAGGTGATAATAAAGGTGTATTTGTTTTACCGTAATATGAACTTTGGAATCTCGCGTACATATCGTACAATATACTGTATTTCTTCTTAGTGAATGACACATTTAAATTGTCGTATGGAAAGAATTGTGAATTTAAATAAACTTTAATATTTTTCAAGTTACAATGATCAAATTGTCCTGCATGTTTAGTAATGGCGTCTCTTCTACCTGTTTGTAAACCAAATATAATATACCTGGCTCGTTCTACATAATTTGATGTTTTAACAGTCCAAGTGTGTCGATCCGTAGTAGGTAAACTGGGATGCTCATGAAATTCCCAACTTCTAAATGGAATAACAATATCACGATCGGCTTTTAATTTCCTTAAAAGTAGCATTCTATGCTCGTCAGCCAATTTAACATGTGGAACTCTCCATACAATTTTGTCTAATTTTAATTTCCATTCTAAAGTCGCATCTGTAGTAGCATCTGCAGCTTTAATAATGTCTTTATCGTTAGAAGATCTCAACAAAACTAATTCTTGTTTAACATTTAATATTATTTTCCTATAATCTTCAGCAAAACCAAGCAACAAACGTAATGGAATATGAAAATCAAAATATCCATTTGGATTTGGAGTGATCGTGTCAATCGTAGGTAATACCCATCCGGCAGGTTTAAGTAAATTGGTTTCATTGGGTGTTATAGATGTTAATCCTTTTAAAGTTGTCGTAATACCTACTTTTTTAGTGGAATCAACTGTTACACCTGATATTTCATATCTAATTTCATCAAATAGGAAAGCCATAGGATTATTTATAAATGGAACTGTTGTACCAACAGTAGTACCGTCCTTTTTAGTAACTTGTCCTTCAATGTACAAGTAACTTTCACATGGTAATGTGTAAATGTCTTGATTTTGTATGGGAATACGAATTTCATCGTTATTGTTTAATTTCGATGAAGTGTAAGGGTTGTGGGTGTGATATTCTTTTTCCCATAGGGTTTCGTCGAATGTTGGACCCTGCGCTATATCCAGTATATCCATAATCGGTTAATTTTAATCCAATTCTCTCTAAGAAACGGATGTTCTCGCGTGTTAACTCCTCCACAGCTGAAGAGCTACTAATGCGGTTTCCCGTAGGTTGTTCGCTTTTAAATGTTAAACCCATGGTTTTGTATTAAAGTGTTGATTTTAAATGTAATCTAATCGTAATAGGCTCTTCTCTGAAGTCTACCAAGTTACCGTCTTGATCCAATACGCTCAACACGATGTCTGAAATGAAAGTGGTGTTCAACGGTAGATATACCAGGTTTTGTGGCTTTTCAACAATTTTAAATCCAGGTGGTACACTTGGGTAAAAAGTATGTATGATGTGGGTGTTAGCCCCATCCCTGTAAGCACCTTGTATAATGTTACAAGTTATGTCTATACTATTGACTTTTAATATTGTTACTGTTTTCTTACCGGAATGTGTTACATCTGGTTCTAATACAGGCCCATCGTTGGAAAATCCTAATAAATCACCAATTGAGTTTGGTTGAGTGAAATCTATATAATATTTGGAAGTAATTTCAGCTTTCATCGTATTATTATTACCTTTTAATGTTATATTGTCTTTTCCCATTTTAGTTTGCAAAAATTCATTTATATGATCAATTTCATAAGAACCTGTGGGTAACCTGCACTCTTGTAAGTCTGTAAATTTTCCACTGGCATCCTTTCCCTTATAATAATGCAATATGTTATTTTTACCTTCCGTAACATTGGGAATAGAGTTGTACGTTGTAAAATCCAATAGTGCCGCCTCCCAAAACCTTCCTTTTTGCAAGCGTAACGCTGGAAAAAGGATACTTCGTAAAGTGGACGATTTTCCTGTTAATGATACCGTATAGGAAGACATCTCAATAGTGACTGATACTTTTAGCTAGAAATTCCAAACATAAATGGCCGCATATTGAAGTATTATCAGGTTGTTCTCTTTTATAGTTATAATATATGTTTTTAGCAGATTTAAAGTAATTTTGAAGTTCTTTTGGTGGTGGCAAATTACCGAAACTATCAAAATAATATACATTGTTATTTAGTTTCTTATAACAAACCCAATGGGTGCCAGGCCCTTCAGTATTATCCAAATTTACAATTCCAGTCTCATTTTGCCACATTTTCTTTGGTAAACTGTCTTTCATAAACACACCGCGGAAAAATGGTATTTTTAAACAGGAAATATATTTAAATAATTCAATATTGGTTAATGCTTTATGTGGTATGACCAATTGATTTCTTTCATTTAATATGCACGATAAGGTCTTAGGTAAAGACCTGCCCCGTTTTTTACCATTGACCACACGGTGGGCTTCTTCCTG
The DNA here is from genome assembly GCA_030545055.2 of Neoaliturus tenellus. Classification (NCBI taxonomy): domain Eukaryota; kingdom Metazoa; phylum Arthropoda; class Insecta; order Hemiptera; family Cicadellidae; genus Neoaliturus; species Neoaliturus tenellus. Next base: position 44,338,397 of record CM061536.1, read on the forward strand.
CCTTTTCTTGTAGATCGTCGTCTTCTTTTTATATTTCCTCCATGTTTTCTTGTGGTTGACCTCCTTTTTACTCTCCTTCTCCTCCTTCTTCCACCTCCTACTGCTGTTTTAGCCTTCATACCTGCTGTTACTGCTAAAGCTGCTGCTTTTTCTGCTATGCTAGCGTCACTTGATTTTACTCGTTGCCAAGCTATGTCCGCAAGCTTTTTGTCAGCTATTGATCTATTTTTTGAATCGGCAAACGTGGAATATGCGATATCGTGTTCTTTACAAGCCTGATCTAACTTGTTTATGCCAGGATCGCCTCTTTCCAGTCGTTTTTTCAATTTAGTTCCTGGTCCGCAATACTGATAACCTCCTGGTATATGAAATTCGTATGGTAATGAGTCTATTGCTCTATTTACTATGGATCCTACTGGAATTTGTTTTAAAGCTTTACTTAACAGAGAAACCGCTGTGGACGTGATCCCACCTCCTTTTCTTGCAGTGTCTCGATATGGACTGATGTACTTGAACGTCATTATTGTCCTTTTATAATGGCAATGTGCAACTCATGTGTTAACTCTATGACAGGTTGCACATAAATGAAGTCATTTATTGAGTTATTTACTTAAATATCAATATCACCCCAATCTGATGATCTAAACTGTTTCGTTTTAGGGTTAGTAAAGTATTTATTATAAATTTCTCGTTTAATATACTCACCTCTCATGGATTCAGCATAAGTATTATGACCTGATTTTCCTTGAAGAATATCTGGTGTAAAATGATTGTGTAAATCAAATATCGCATTACCTAAAACTTTTACAAGAAAATTAACGGTGACAGCATTATCTACATGTTCAGGGTCTTTAAGGTTTGTTATACGTTTATTATTACAATCATACACTTTACTATCCTTTAATGATGTTGTGATGGTTTGTCCTACAGTTGCAGCATCATTTGGATCCCTTCCATTATGCAAGTTTTTTATTACTTTATTATTACATGTAAAGAATCTAAAAGAATGATTTGGATCTAGATGTACGGTTTGTGATAAAGCAGCTGCATCTTGAGCAGTGTAACCCAATCTCATATTTGATAACCCTTTACCCATGCAATCCCAAGCATTATTTTTGTATGTTAATAAATTAAATATTTCATTACCTTGAACAAAGTCATCCCCTTGCTTCGATACTACTTGATCTTGTTTTACAAAAGAGGTTGTTTCTTGTTTTAAGGTTTCCATCATTTGACCCACTGTTGCTCCATCTGATGGCACCGAACCATCTTTAACATTTGCTAAACAATTATTAAAACAATCTATAACCCCTACATCACGTATGATACAATGATCTTTAATATATTTTAGATTTACAGCATCGTTTTCAGTTTTTGGATAACCTATATCATTAATAACAAATTTATAAAAAGAAAATCCATCTTTTGTCTTTTCAGGTATCAAAGAATGTAAATAGCGTCTATTTACGCTGTCTTTTGCATCTTTAGGGTCATCTACGTTGGATATACGTTTATTGTTGGCACTATACGTTTTCCCATTGAATTTTAACGTATTTTTTAATTCAGATGACAAATAACCTTTGTTTATCGCATCACCGTTTTGATTTGGTTTACCAACGTTGATAATTCTATGATCTTCTGCGTCATATGTGTTATTTTGTAGTTTTAATGTTGGCGATATCTTTTCCTTTAATATTTTTAAGTTTATTGCATCGTTTTCATCCGAAGGATCTTTTATGTTTTTTAACCTTTTATTACTCATATCATAATCTCCATCAGGTGTTTGTGGTAAACCAGCACTTCTTTTTAAACTATTCGCATAATATAACCCATCCGAGGAGTAACGTCCGAACTTGTCAACACTCATGGTGCAACTGAATAGTACTCTAAGGAGTAACACATTTTTAAAAGATTACCCCACGGTTTCGGAGTTCATCCACCAAAGCCACCCATTCGTTTTCCAATCCTGTATGACCCGCTTCTTTAGCTTCATGTATTAGTTTCATTCTATCCACCAATTTATTGATATTATTGTAATAAATCACATTTGTGTTATATAGTTTCTTCATTAAACCTGTACCTGTAACAGACTTACTTCTTTTTCTTCGTTCCTGAGCACTTACATCCAAAGTGGATGCCATAAATCTTCGTTTTACAGGTTTTCTTTGTGTTAACGGCATTGTTTGTCTTCTAGTTGGTATTAACTTGGATACAAATTCTCTATATTTTAAAGACTTAGATCTAAAAGGAAGCTGGTCAGGTAAATACTTTCTCCTATATGCATTTGTCTGTTCCAAAATCTTTTTATATGCTTCCATGTCTTTTTCCTTTACTAACGATACTGAAGGCTTATTTTCAAATAATAATTCAAATAATCCTTTTGTGCCCTTATATCTTTGATCACCAACAACAATATTATCATGTTCGTCAACGTTTAACGGGCTATTACCTATCATTAAACCATCTTCTGTTAATCTCGCTCCATAACTATGGTAATTCTTATTAGGAATTGTTCCGAGTAACATTTTTACCATGTATTTCCTTCCTAAAGGTCCTTTGTTATGAATGTTTTCACCCAACAAGCTTATGTTTGACGGTCCTTCTCTTGCCTCTTCTCTTTTCTCCTCTTCACTAGCAGTTGGTGCTTCTTCAGGTCCCCTTTCACTATATCCTGGTGATTCTAGCTCTCTTTCAGATTCTGCTCCGGTAAAGCCGCTGTATGTAGAGGATTCCGGGTCTTCATCACTAAAACCTTCATATTTTACACTTTCTCTTTCAAACTTTGTGATAGGTGCAATCGCATCTCCTTCCAATACAGGTTTAGCGAATTTTTTGTTTAATTGTTTCAAGGGTTCAGTAATAGGTTTAAAAGTAGATTCAAGGAATTTCTCCCTTTCGCTGATACCTAGTTTTAATGCTCTGTTTTTAGCCCGAATAGAATCACTAAGTGATTTTATTTCTTTTACTAATTTTTCTTGGTTAACCATGTTTGTAGCAAGACGTGTTGTACAACAATGAATAGTTTATACCATGTTCAATGTATTAATATAAATTTATCAAATCCTATCCTGTATCGACCATTGTTTAGCGGTTGTTCCTTCATAATTGTTAGGAACCCATACTTTTCAGCCCAAGCCTTTCCACATAACTCTTTAAATCGTTCAAATGTCATATCCGCATTTACATGATCAAAATATATATGTTTTAGGTTGGTTTCGTCCTGTTTAAATACAATTAACATGTTTGCATTGTCTCTAATAAGTTGTTTTGGTATTTTGCTGTAAGTTTGACCAATATAAATGCTATCTATGTTGTTATGTCGACCCATAGCGAAGTAATTTCTTATTGTGTTTTGGTTTTCACAAGATACATCGTCGAATATGAACACGGAGAATGGTTTAGCTTCTTGTGGTTGCATGACACTCTCGCTTGCATTAAACTTTAAATATTTAACTTCAGGCACATTAGTCAGTATCTTTTCCAATAATTGATACTTTGGTTGTTGTAGTGATTTTGAAAATACATATAGATTGTTAAAACGTAATCCTTTAGGGTTTGTAATCAAATTGAATACTACATTAGTTTTTCCACAGTTGGAAGGTCCGGTAACCAGACAACGAACGGTGTTTGGTAACAAATTGCCATGTTTCCCACTATTAAATTCTGAATTATCCACTGTGAGTTCATCTATATTATTAATAGTAAAACTCTCTTTTTGTGGTACTATCTCCATCCTTTGTAATGGTTCAACCTAAAATGATTCTCTATCGTTATATCAAATCCTTTTTAGGTATCCAAGAATCTTCCGTCTTATTAAATCCTAACCATCGTACTTTGACCTTATCTTTTTTCCGTTGCAACACCTTTTCAACTAAATATACATCGCCTACTGTTGATTTTAACATTTCATGTCCATAAAACCCTCCTTCAAGCAATTGTCCTTTATTATCTTTTAAAATATATGTCTCAGGTACTGTAGGTTGTACTTTGAATACAGTAAAAACCTCATTGGTCCAATTTGGCAGGTATCTTTTACTGAATACACCTTTATATTTACTTATTCGCACTTTATCACCCACATTAAATTTTTTAGGCTTTAGTTTTTCAACTTTTGGTTTAGTATTCGTTTTTATACGTTTTAATACAAGGTTTTCATTTTTACTAGTTACTTGGTTTGGTTTCATCCCGATAGTCCTATGAAATTTGTTATTGTAATTGTTTATAAGTTTTGGTAACATATCAATCCATATGTGCGATCCTCTGTTGGAAAACATTTTATACATTGCACTTTTTAAAGTTCTGTTGAATCTTTCGATTATTGAAGCTTTTACCTCTGAATTGGTTGAGTAATGGTTTATATTGTGTTTTTTCATTAAATTTGCAAATTCCTTATTAAAGTATTCTTTTCCATCATCTGTTTGTAAATGTTTAATAGTATGTTTGTCTCTTTGTATAGCTGTTTCCATTGCTTTTGTAACACTTTTGCCACTTTTATCTTTTAGTGGTAAAGCATCTGCCATTTTTGAAAAACAGTTAATAACAGTCAATATGTATTTATATCCTTTATTTTGTTTGCTATAAGGAATCATTTCGATTAAATCTGCTTGATATAAATCATTAATTCCTTTTATCACCATATTTCTTCGTGGAAACTTTCTTCTTGCAGGTTTATGAAGTTCGTTGACAATTTGTTGCTTCAAGTCCTTCATATTGCAGGTTTCAATGTTTGTTGTATCACATGTATAATCACAATGAACGTTGTCTTAAATATTCACATCATTTATATGGGTCAAGGTCATCCAAACTTGTGTAAAAAAATGGGGAACACGGCGTTGGACTTGCCGTGTTCCCCATTTTTTTACGGAAGGAGAAAGGAATAAGGTCGAAGTTGTAGAAGGACGAAGAATAGGTTACTAGTTGATAGGGTTTAGGGAGTAATGGCCGAATGGAAGAGTGTGGATTTTGTCGGGCAAAATATGTCTTTTATCATCCCGAGCTGACAGTGCTTTTTTAATTTCGGTGACACTGTAGACTTGATGCTTGAAGCTTCGGATATTGTTGAATGTTGCTGATATCGTAGTATCTTCAAACAAACAAGTCTTGTAGTGGTCAAATGTTACGTGTTTTTTCAAATAAGATGTCTTCACTCCTTTTGCTTTTTTCACTGTCGGTGTGTTGTTCTCGTGGTACATCTTAAATGAATACAATTTTGCCATCAGCGCCACTATTTCTTCTAAAGGCATTCCATTTGCTTCATCTTTGAATTTTCCAATTACTTTTTTATTTTTTTCATTAAAATTTGGATGGTTCTTCGGATAGTCAGAAAAGTCGAAATCTTCTTTGTATGGAAAAGTCCTTAGGTCTTCATACATGTCCAAAGTCTTTATCCAGTAGATAAACGCGTCCGTATCCATGTATGCGACTCCAATGTTTTCCCTTCCGTAGTGTTTAACCATTTTGTTATAATGAAAATCATACATCAGGGTTTTACTTATGTCCAAAATCGACATACCTATGTATAACGGACGGTCCATGACTATTGTTGTTTTCTTCATACTGACAGCGACTAGATTTTCGTTTATAATCATGGATGTTCCGAAATTTGGTTTTTGCACTAATTTTTCCAATTTCCTAGGATCACTCACTAATTTTACATTTTTGTGTTTTCTTTTGTTCTCCAAGGTCTTCCCAAAGATGGCATTGTTCATTAATTTATAGAAGTCCTTTTCAAATGCTGTTGTCGCTGCAGCTCTTCTTGTAGTGTTGGAATCAATATATGGTTTCAACCAACAAGACTGGGTGAATTCAATTGCTCTATGAATTCTCACTATACGTAGACCCAATTCGAGAGCCTGTTGAACTACCCAATAGTGAGCCACATAGCGATCTTTATTCTCCAAGGTCATCATCAATTTTGGCCATCTTCCTGTCGGTGAAACTTCAGTCTTGGCTAGGAGAGGCAAGTCGTAGTGATGGTCATGAAGGTGCTCCGGGTATTCAAAATCACAGTCCAAAACATAGCCTTTTGGACCATCCTTTGGAATCTGTGAGATGTCTCCGATGGTGGCCGGGTCGATCCATTTGAAGTCAGCGTAGGGAAGCGGATTTGACATTGCCCAACCATAAAGGTTGTTTGCGTCAAAGTAGCCAAGGTAGACCGATGGTTGTTGCTCGTCGAAGCCGGGGATGTACTTGTTGTTGGCTTTGACATGACGTGTTACAGCTTGTGTCAAACCGCCCCGTACACCAGATTCCATCATGAGCACCATATCAATATCCGTTAGAAGTTCCAGTCGACAGTTGGTTGACTTTAGCATAGCTTGCCATGCTAATCCTGGAGATGTGTACGAGTGTAGAGGGTCCAGTCCATAGGCGGAGAAGCAGGTGTTTCGAAATTCTTCCATCACATCGCACAGCAGAGTTACGTCCAATTTTATATAAAAGTCAGAATATTCCCCTAAGGTTTGAATGTTTAGTTGGTTCCAAACATTACAAGCATGATTGTAGTCTTCAACGGAGATTTCACTTTCGTTTAATTTGCTGTTGAAGGCTTCAATCGGTGGCAGACTGGTTTCTTCGAATTTTTCTGCAGACGTTATGTAATCATAGGGGAAAACTCCTTTCCGTAATACTAGGTCTAATTTATCTTCAGGTACAATTTTTCTGGTTTCTTTTAGGTCTTCTCTTCTTAGGTTCTCTGACAATTTGGCTAAACTAGATGCCATAAATCTGTAAGAGTCTACGAAGCGAAGTTTAATTTTACCTACTGTTTTTGAAAAGCTGATGTACTTTTCCAATGTTGTAGCAAGAACATCAATTTTACCATCATCTCTTCCTAATTCTGGAATAATAAAGTGGGAGTCGTAGCCGCTAAGATTGTGTAAAACGACAGGAATAAAGTTTGGCAGTTTGTAATTTATATTGCATGAATTACAAGCAGCTCCTCTGTATAACCCTGTCAGGTGATCGTGATCTCTTACTTTTGGATTTTCTTCACTAAACATCTTCTTGCATAAATAGCATCTTGTCGCTAAGTTGTATTCTTCTTGTTGATTTTGGTTTAAAGGTTCCATAGGTACAATATTACCGAACAAGCGTTTAACCTTTCCAGCAATATCGTACAGTTGGTCTACAAAATACTTAGCGGCTTCTTCACCACGGTAGAGTATTGGAGTGGATGTTAAACCATAGTCTTGCAATTGGTTTTCAGACAAGGTTGATTTAACTAGTAAACAAAAACTGTTGGGCTGATGCAACTGATATTTTGTTCTTCTAGTCACTTCGCCGTCCGGCAGCTCCTGTGGTACTAACGTTGATTCAAAATCTGCGTAGACCACTAGTGGAATTCGGTATTGGTGAACTGTCTTGTTAAATTGTATTGAAGCTCGGGTAGGCGGTGGAAGACTTATCTTTACTTCATAGTTCTCGTTGCAAAGTCTTTTATGTTCCAATAACCAGTCCAATCCTCCACGTCTTGAATCTTTCCAAGAAAAGCAGAAACATCTCTTGCAAACTGTAATCCTATTTACTCTTTTGGTCAATTGTTTTACAACTAACGCTTCAAAGTCTTTTATCCATACATAATGGGAAATTTCACCCTTGGTTATCAATAGCAAATCCGTATGGTTTCTTTGCTCAACCTTTACTACCCGCAAAGGATAAACGTTGTTGGAATCATCCAGACCAAAAACATTGACTGAAACGCCAGGATTTTTCTTTTCAAATTTGCCAATATCTTTTAAAGTAACTGGGTAAGTAAGACCTTGAAAGTTGTAGCGGTGTTCATTTTCGTAGTATTCTCTACCAACTCTACAAGGATTGTTTTTAACATACTTGGTTAACATTGCATACTTGAAACATTCATTACCCTCATTTTGAACATTTCTACACGAGTTAGTGTTTTGGATTTTCTTTGGTAGAGGGATAAAACTACTACCTCTTAAACCATATCCATGTTTATGAACCCTAACATCCATACCTTCGATTGATGACAAAGTCCATCCAGATCCTCTTCCTTCATGTTCTTGGAGTTTGGTTATAAGTTCCTCCAAGCATTCTTCAATAATATCATCAATGTCGGAGGTGAAGGTAAGGGTTCGATTTTTGGTAATGAATGCTCTCAATGCTGTTTCACCATCAGTATTGTTAAACATAGCCTCTAACACCATTCCAAATTTAATAAAATTTAGCCTTTGTAATTCTTCCCTCAACGTTTGACCAACAAGTTCCTTAGCCTGGGTTATAAATGTTTCCAATTCCAATTGAACGTTATTAATTTTGAAATGTGTTACAACTCGTCCTGGCAAGGCCGTGGTGCGCAGTTGTCTTACATCTTCCAGTTCTTCTTCTTCCATATCCTCTTCTTCGGTGTCCTCTTCTTCGGTGTCCTCTTCTTCAATAGGTCTTGTAGCAGTAGATGGTCCAGCACCAGCAAATTGTATCACACTAGGTCTTCTTCTTTGCATTTGCTGTAGATAGCTGTCCCAGTAATTCGTCTGCTTCTGGTGCTCTTCCAAAAACCGGTCAATTGAGTCTAAGTCTATTTCATCCATGGTAATATCTTCTTTTCTATCTTCGTCTTCATGTAATTCTCTGTGTAGGGTGAAAAGATCTTCGTCTTGAAAGATTTCCCCACAAATGTCGCAAAGAGCCATTTCAAACAGTTTGGCTTTGAATGCACACTCTGTGAATGTCCACGCAATAATGAGCAGCGCACTCCACCGGGACCCTTTATATCCGAGGCAGATAGGTGGGGAAAGTGACGTCATATGGAAACAGGTTATCACTCATGTGCTAAATTTAGCCTTTACACAACCGTTTGTAATACATTTATCAGTAGGCTTGATAAATTGATGATATTTGGTCTAGATTCAATAATTTGTACAAGTTTTTTCAAAGACGTCTGTTTGAGCAAGTTTATGTAGGTCAAGGTCATTTGGAATTATTATTTTGAGCGGGGGATAGAGCACTAAGCAGTATCATTTACTACAAAGTGCTCTATCCCCCGCTCACATTCTTTTTTAACTTTTTGTTTAAACTTTTTACAAGGGTGAAACATCACCATCAGAGTCGGAATCATCCTCATCACGGAATAGGCAGCGATGACAATACATAATTCTTCTGGCAACTAACATCCTATCCATTGGACGATGGGGAGTGTCTTGTTCTTGTTCTTCTTCTTCTTCGATTTCCAATTGGAATTCCATTTCCGACTCAGATGACGACTCTAATGTTTCGTAGGCGTGCAAGTCCACCTCATTGTCCGTTGAACCAGCTTCGTCAGAGTCCGTTTCAATATCCATTATCTCTTCCTCCTCCTCTTCTTGATCAACCGCAGGTAGTTGGTCCTCTACTTCTATAATTTCTAGAGGTATTACCTCCAGAATAGAGACAATTCTGTTGCGATGGAACACGGTGTTGTCAAGTGGAGCCATGGTATGGAAGTGTTGTATCCATCCAATTTGCTTACCCTTTTTATACCCCCACCAACTATACAATTTATGTGGGTCAAGGTCACGTAAAGATACCCTTTGAGCGGGGGATAGACCACTAAGCAGCATGCTAGTCCATTGCCGCAAAGTGATCTATCCCCCGCTCTATTCCGCAGACCACACTCAAGTCCAAGTCCACATCCAAGTCCACATCCATATGTTACACTTTATTATTACTGCCACCAAGTAATTGTCACTCGCACATTTACTTGGTTTTGATAAAGGTACTGCACAAACTCCATATTGGTTGTTTGTTCGTTATACAAATGCATCATGAAATATGCAATCTTATCGATTGCGGCATTGTCCAACGGTTCGCAATTCACAAGTTCCAATGTGCCCTGGCTGGTCTTATCCTCTATAAGTTCCACCACTTCGTTGATGTCTTCTTCCAAGAGGATGAACTCAACACTGAAGCTCTCCATTGTTGTTGTTGATAGTGTCTAGACAAATGCTTGACTAAATACTTTATTCATCAGTCCTACATATATACCAATTTCCCCCTCCTATTACCCATTCCCCCTCTACCTTTATATAGGTCAAGGCCATCCAATAATACCCTTTCTAGCGGGGGATAGACCACTAAGCAGCATGCTAGTCCATTGCCGCAAAGTGATCTATCCCCCGCTCTGTATTCCACACAAGTCCTAGTCTTTACACACACATAAGCCCCCCAGTCTTTTACACTTACTCATATACTCTGTCCTCCCTGCCAATTAAGAGTTCCCCATGTTTGCCACTATTTTCAATTAACCTTTCCAAGTCCCAAAACACAATGTCCAAATTAACCAAGTTCGCTCGTCCAATTTGAAACACACTATTCCCCCCAAAGTCACTTGCTCTCACTTGTTGTCCTGTATACTGCTTCTTCTTCCACGCTACAATCACTACCCTACCTTCTTCAACAACCATTCTTTTAACATTATCATACACCTTCTTCAACATCCCTCTACAGTTTAAATAGTTTATGGTTACATACTCCCACTCCTTACCAATGATCAGTGATCCACTCATTTTCTAGCGTTCCACTGGAAGGTTCAAAGCAGAATGAAGTCGGGATGTACAGACCCCCCTCTTTTATACCAGTTAACCGGTTGTCCTTGCTGTAAAGTGGGTCAAGGTCATCCAATGCTACCCTTTGAGCGGGGGATAGACCACTAAGCAGCATGCTAGTCCATTGCCGCAAAGTAGTCTATCCCCCGCTCTGTATTCCACACACACACACACACACACACATGTCCCTGTCCAAGTCTTTCATTACATACCCAATATATATTCAGTTCCTTCATCATCACTATCACTCATCACTGCTTCCACAAACTCCACAGGATTAAAGTTAAATTGTTTCAATTGTTCTTTTAAGTTTTCAATTTGTTGGTCCTTTACTTCTAAAACACTGTGAAGGTGTGATATGTAGTCCGCTGCCTCGTTGATGCTTGCTACTCTCGGATCGCCTAACTTCAAGCTGGGAACTACACCCTGCAGTTTGTAGTACGCCATACGCCTTTCTTGCTCCTGCCGTTGACCAGGACTGAGCAAGCCTTGCCCGTCTTGGCTCACCTCCAGCAAGGTCCGTAGCATTGGAGCTTTGCAGGCGTTTGCCCGAGCAACAGTTATGCTGTGGAATGGTCGAGCAGGTCCACGAGTAGCAGGCAGGACGTTGGCAGCACGCCTTCTTGAAGAAGAAGAGGAAGCCTGAGAAGTTTTGCAGTTGGAAGCCATGTTGAAGTGAGGTATTCAGCTAAGCGATACAAAGCAGAATAACCAAACTGCACATCAATACCCGTATATATACACTTATCAGTGGTGGGGGTACTAGCTAGCCTTGGTAAAGTGGGTCAAGGCCATCCAAAAACATTACCAGAACGGGGGATAGATCACTAAGTGGCATGTTAGTCCATTGCCACAGAGTGATCTATCCCCCGCTCTGTATTTCACATTCACGCACACATTCATACATACACACAAGTCCCAGTCCAAGTCTTTACCCACACACCTATCCACTCTCATCCTCACTATCATCACTGTCCAACAGGCTTTCACACTTCTTAATCAGTTTTTCCCATTTACTCCTGACATAAAGTAGCTCCCTGCGAGTATTCTCTAGCATTCTGTCCCTTTGCTCTATCACTTCGTCGTACCACTCGATGATGTTTGGTGGAGTCTGAGTTGATGCATCCGTCGTGGTTGGTTGAGACGCTCCGCTGCTCCGCAACTCCTTCCTCACAGGACCAAAGCCGGAGAATCGGACACGACTCCTTGACGAAGGCCCCGATCGGATTGGTCCAATGCTCGGGCTGGAGTTGGAGGCGACCGGGCCAGAGGTAGAGGCTGGGACGTTCATAGCAGACATGGTGGTGTTCAGCTTAACGGTGTAAAGCAGAATGAGAGGACGGTTGATCACCACTCCTATATATACCCATTTCTAGTGGTGGGGATAACACGGGGGGGGGGGGGGGTTAATAAAAATTTTGCTTAGTCTTCCCGGTCATCAGTTTTACATACCTTTAGCACACCCATTATTTTGGTTTCTTCAATAACTTTACACACCTCAAACACCCAAGCAAACAGCTCATCTATGTTGTTATAATTAATTTTTGTCCAGTGTTCATACTTATGAGTTTGGTTGTTTATAATACATAGATAAAATGTAGACCCGTCTCGTCTTATACAATACTCAACTTCCATTCTATGCTGGTTTAGCACTTCCCAAGCATTGTGTTGATCTATCAAGAAGTCACCACCTTTGTAATTGTACCGTGACATGTTTACCACGGAGCACAGAAACAGACTGAAGCAAATGAACGGCTAATACAAGCTTAGTAAGAGCGTTAGAGTGGGGGGTATCACGTGATACACAACATTAGTTGTAAGGTTAGCAGTTTACTTTAAACAGTAATTTATATGGGTCAAGGTCATTCAAACTTTAAAAAATTTTTACCTCCAAACACTTGTAGCAAGCTACAAGCGTTTGGAGGTAAGTTTTTTATTTGTTAAAGATTTTTGTAACTTAGTCTTCACCCTCAAGGACACGGTTTGAGATTGTCCCAGTGAGTTTACATCACCGCCAGGTTAAAGTATTATACAAGTCAAGTGTTTTTTTTTTTTTTTATTACTTGACTTGTATAATACCCCTCTCCCTTACTTTAAGAGGGTTAAGACTAAATTTGGAAAAATAATTTGGAAAAAGACTTTTTAAATATTGTCCAACACAGCCTAACAATTTTGTTTTTTTGGTGGGCCCATGTCCTAGTCCATTTCCCACACGGTTTCACATCCTTTCCTTCGTATTAGATAGGCTTTAGGGATGAAAAATTCTCTTTGTACCATCCGAGGTGGTACTTGCATTGTACAAAGGTGGCCTTCACCTTTTACAACGATTTCTACTTTCTTATTACCTGCTCCATATGTCTGACCAATGAAATAATATTTTTCATCAACCTTTAGCCTTCTAATATCCCGCGGTTGCGGACCGTGGGGATGTCTGAACTTGAACGTTTTAGGCTTAATGTACAGAGTATAGGGTTTGAATTGCCGAAATTTGACTATACTTTTGAGGTGTCGTTGGCAGCGATACCCTTCTGCACAAGCAAGTTTCTGGCAACACAAAACCCCAAACTTACTAGACATCCAAGCGTAATCGCATTTCTTACCCTTGCCAGCAGGGGCTTTAACGCGTTTACGTTTCTGTGTTGGACTCTTTAGCGGAGTGTCTTGGAGCTTCTCTGAATTAGGCTGGCTAGAAGGGATGGGGCTGGAAGGAGGTAGAAGGGGCAAAGATTGTTCAAGCGGGATGGAGCAAACAATTTTGGGTGGGGTAGGAGAGCGTGTTAGGTCTATGGTGGGAAGATCAGGGGAGAAGATGGATTTACGAAGTGGTTTGGTTGGTGTAGGTGGCATGGGGGATATAGGTGAGGGACATTGGGATGTAGTGTACGAGAGGATTTTCCGGGTTCTGCTGTATGGGGTGATCCTCGACCTAGACGTCTCTTCAAAAGCCGCAGACTCCGATCCTGAGTCCGATAGCAGCGAGAGTGCTGGAGAGGCTACCGGGACTCGACCTGACGACTTGACGAGTTCTCCTGACGATGGCTGTGCACCAGCCTCTTCCACTGTCGCCGGCAATGGCGACAGGCTGGGCATTGAGGCGGGCTGTGGCGGCGGCGGCGGCGGTGGCGGCATCGTCAGGCAGCTCAGGATGTTCGCAGTCATCAGGTATTCCAGGATCGAAGTCGAGGATGATGAGGGTCGAGACGTGTCGGTCGGGGTTGAAGTTGATGGGTAGTTTTTCAGCTTCAGACCCATTTTACCCATTGTAATGGATGAAAAGAATAGATGTAAAGAAAGAAGTGAACTTGTAAAACAAAAGTCTCAAGAGCGAGAGAGAGTACCTGTCCGTATGGGAGCTTGGACCGGAATGAGAAATGCGTGCAGCCCGGCCGCCTTATATCCCCACCGGGGCTGCCACGCCCAGGATATCAGGGGTGGGGGTGGGGGGGGGGGGGTGGGGGGGGGTTTCACACTTTTTGTCGGGGGGGGGGGGGGGTTCGCACTTTTTAAAAAAATAAGCCCCACTTGAGGCATTTATGGTACCATAGCTGAAGCCTCCCAAGGGACCCAACTATAAACAACTCCAAACTTGTGGGTTACAAATACCTAACTGTTATATTTTTTTAACAGACATTAATGTACTGTTATAATGTCTGTGTTAATAAGACCTGACTGTTAAACACTTTGAAAGATTTTACATATTTAGGTCAAGGTCACAAAAAAACTTTAAAAAAATTAAGCCCCACACCCCCCTTTGGGGGTGTGAGGCACTTGGGTTGTCATCGCTGTAGCCTCCGAAGAGACCCAACTATGACAACAAGGCAACATCCAATGTCGTGTACCCTTCGCCACGCAAGACTTGTAAACATTTACTGCATTGTCTTTTCAGTAGCTAACAAAGATTCATTTACATAATTTTGTGTTTCCAGAAGGAAACAAACTGAGGACACCCTAGTGGCTTACGTCCTCGTCCGAGTGCAGAGGCCGCCGCAACCTTTTGCATGCCAGCGTACAAACGGACATGCTCCCAAATGCCATCCGCAACCTTTTGCATGCCTGGCAGGAGCCTACCGATAATTAAAATAGGCTTTACACGGGGGCCTACTCCCGTAACCTATCTTTAATATTTTTAATTTAAAATGCATTGAATTTTTACAAGTCTTTGTAGGTCAAGGCCACACGGACATTAAAAAATTTCGGCCCCCGTACATCCATGGCGAACCACGAATGTTCGGGGGCCTTGGGGACTAAAAACACAAATAGCTAACAAAGATTCATTTACATAATTTTGAGTTTCCAGAAGGGAAACATACTGAGGACACCCTAATGGCTTACGTCCTCGGTCCGAGTGCAGAGGCCGCCACAACCTTTTGCTTGCCAGCTTACAAACGGACATGCTCCCCAAATGCCATCCGCAACCTTTTGCATGCCTGGCAAGGAGCCTACCAATTATTAAAAGTGGCTTTACACGGGGGCCTACTCCCGTTCCCTGACTTTACAATTTACTTTGAGCATTGAAAAAGCTCAAGGGGGGATTGCTAAAACAAGCGTATACACTTTAGAAACATATAACACACTTACAACACACAATTGAGCTCAACGTAGTCAATGCTGGAACAAGCACATACACATTAAACACATATAACAAACAAGACACAAAGGATAAAAGACACAGGAGACATAGGGTACAAGTAAAACACTCTCATATAAAACAATTCGCAATACCCAAACGCAAGCGCAATATCTTACAACTAATACAAGTCTTAAAGTTAGAGTAGACTTCGCTAAACACTGAAGGCGCCATTCAATGTTTAGTGATGCCTATGGCGGTCCGTCCCGGTCGTTCACGTTTAACGCGCGGGAGCGGACTGCGAGCCGGCTCTGGCCGGACCCCCTTATATCCCCACCAGGGCTGCCACGCCCAGGATATCAGGGGTGGGGGAGGGGGTGGGGGTGGGGGTGGGGGTGGGGGTGGGGGTGGGGGGGGAGGGGGTGGGGGTGGGGGTGGGGGTAGGGGTGGGGGGGGTGGGGGGGGTGGGGGGGGGGGTTCGCACTTTTTGCCGGGGGGGGGGGGTTCGCACTTTTTGCCGGGGGGGGGGGGTTCGCACTTTTTGCCGGGGGGGGGGTCCGCACTTTTTGCCGGGGGGGGGGGTCAGGTAAGTTAAGTGGGTCAAGGTCACCCACAACACTTGTACTCTAAGTGTTGGCTATACCCCCACCACAACTGGGTCCCTAGGCTGCACAACACCGCTTCGCCAGTATGTCTCCGGCTTCCATGCGGTGCGTCTCGCTGTTCTCTAGCTCTCTATATGTAAGTAATTTTACAAGTTCTGAATGTAGGTCACTACACTTTAACTCTGGGACGATATCGACTTGTAGTATTTCAGTGTTTTGACTCAAGGTCATCACACTTTAACTCTAGCACATCGGTTATCGTACCAGAGGTGCTCAATAACCTAACTTGTAATGTTTAGGGTGGCGTTTGCACGCCACGTGGTATCGCCATGAGTGTCCAGTCCAGGTTTTAAGTTAAATTAATTTTACTGTAATCTTTTCCATTTCCGCTTCGTTTTGCCAAAGTATAAGGTGTCGCTTAATAAAGTGGTATTTCTCTAAAGTTATAGGAGATTGCAAGGATACAATTAGTTTATTTAGGAGACTCTTCATCTTGGAGTTTAACACAATTTCCACTTTGACTTTGCTTCCTCGGCTCTCACAGCCTAAGCTGTACAGGAATGATTCTTCTAGTGCCAACTCGGGCCAAGAGAACAGTGTGTTGACTGTAGGACACCTCATGGTGAAGTGATGCGATACTCCAGCGTACCACCTCACCTTCCCCCGCCACTGTGACCTTCCCCCACTCCTGCTGTTTCCCCCACCTCTTTTCCCTTGACTCATGCGCTACAAGCAGTCTCTCAGTATTGTGCAGACTTTTGTGAGGTGAAGCCATGTCGCAGGACACTTTAGGTAAGAAACTTAGCCGTGTTAAGACTTTATTAGTTGCTCACTGTCCACCACTCAAAGTTAAGAGAGTTTCAACTTTAGCTAAGTGGCGCAAACTGTTGCGCGGACACCCTAAGTTTTATACAAAACAGACTAATGTCAGTTTTACTGATGAGGATTTGTTTAAAATATTGGATGAAATGACTTTTCCTTGCAAAATTCAGTTAGTTACTCCCATTCCTGACAGTTTAGAGTCTTAGTCTCTCAAGCCGATATACCTAGCATCCACAGAGCCTGACAGTCAGTCACTCGGTGGCTGTCGTGGGGTGCGCATCGGTGTCGGCGCTCCGTTGTTAGGTTTTCAAGGTCACAGTAATATCAAATTGTTGGTGTTGTGCTGGTTCAAGGTCACCTGAGGGATAACCGATTGCCCGTTTAGGCAGGGTCATGTCAGAAACTCGAGTTTAACTTGGCACTTTTGCCGTTTCTCGTCGAAAATTCGCTCCGAGTGGTCAAGGTCACGGGGACTCTGACTGAAACTCGGAGCGTAGTGCGAGAAACGGCAAAAGTGCCAAAAAATTTTAAGTTTCGGCGTGACCTTGACCTCAGTGGCGTCGGTGACGTCATTTTGATGACGTAAGGGGTGATGACGTCATCAGCACGTCATTTCTGTGACGTCATGGGTGTGACGTCATAGAAATGACGTCATTGGTGATGACGTCATCGATGACGCAATCGATGACGTCATCGATGACGTCATCGATGAGGTCATTGACCTCGATGACGTCATCCCTCAGGTGACCTTGAACTGAGCCAGCACCAACAATTTGACACTACTGATGTGCAGGTTATGTAAATCGGTTCATAAATAAGCAAAATAGAGCAATTTTAATCAAAACAGAAAAGCGCGGTCGCGACGCCAGCTAAACAATGGATATCAAAACAAAACTGCTCCCGGGAAAGCGGTGGGACCGTGACAAGCCTCAGTAAAATCAGATTTCTGCCAAAGCAGATTTCTGTAAGACTTCCAAGAGGGACATCCCTTAAAGATTGTGTAAAATGCGTAAAATGGGTCCGTCTGTCTATCCCACCGATCGGATAACTCAATTCCTTCGTTCACATTACACAGTGTCATTCCGTTGGTGTAAACGAAGGGAAAATTTCCTTTAGATCGTCTTTCATCATAGTCCATGGAGATAGCTCCAAAAAGAGCCATAATATTTCAGTGCTGGATACTGGTCTAAAAGTTTTCACACTGCTTCTACATCAAATGGTACAAAACCGTATGTACAAAACCGCCGGGAGACACTCTCTCAATAGTCCGGATCACCCCCATATGACGTCATCAAAATGGCGGCCAACCAAATTTGCAGTATTTTAGTTAAATACTTATTACTGCCCACCAAGTCAACCAATTTCGACTTTTAATGTGTTGTTTTGTAGGTATTGAAATTCTGCAACTGTTAATACCCTTAAAATACCCATACTCTTTTTTATGATCGAGTCAAAAATGGTAAGCGATAAAACTTTGCATTAAAATCGTATTGCTGAAAACAAAAATGCAGTAACTCCCGATCCACTCGACCTTTTGAGGTCTGGTTTGTGGCAAATTGCTCAAAATACAAAGCCCTTCAAAATGATATGTCATATGACGTAGCCCAATGCAGTTTTCCTGACGACCTCTACTAGGGACGTCCCTAAAGGAAGTCTGGGAGAAAACTTCATTGGATTACGTCATATGATACATTATTTTAAGGGGCTTTGCATTCTGAGGAATTTGCCACAAACCCGACCTCAAAAGGTTGAGTGGATCGTTAGTTATTGCATTTTTTGTTTTCAGCAATATGATTTTAATTTCAAGTTTGATCGCCTGCCATTTTTGACTCGATCATCCTTTTGAGGCCGGGTTTGCGGCATTGTTTTCTATTCTTCGAGACCATTAATTTGATGTATATATTGACCTATGCTTACATTTAAGATTTTCTTCTGACTCCTTGTGGACCGTCCCTCCGGACTATTGAGAGAGTGTCTCCCGGCGGTTTTGTAGATACCATTTGAGTTAGAAGCAGTGTAAAAAACTTTTAGACCAGTATCCAGCACTGAAATATTTTTTTGCTATCTCCACGGACTATCAGCCCTTTCCCAGCTGACGAGAGCAAAGACTGTCCCGGTAAAGTATGCTTCCAACAATTGTGCGAACAACCTTTAAGCCACATACCCTATCAGGGATCAACCAATGAGGAGCCATCGGTCATCCATGGTGGGAGAGAGAGAAGGAGGGACGAGCAACGGAACAGCGAGGAGAGAAGATTTAGAAAACTAGGATACAGGTTGTAATTTTTGTCTAATTAAATCATCCTACAAAACCTACCCCTACAAAAGGACAATCTTTAAATAATTTTAGCTGATAATGATAAACCAGTCAAGATAGTAGGAAAAATATTGCTACCCATTATAATTAACGGGATTGAGTACCCCACAGAGTTTTATGTCATTGAAGATTTAGCTATTGATATAACTTTAGGAAACTCGTTCTTATTTCATAATTGTATGGAATTGGATTTTAAGAAACAACACATTAGAATAACTAACAGAAATGAATTTCACACCTTTCCAGTGGACAAAACTTAGCTACTGAATTTAAAACCAATTTTATTTAATACTAACACAGTACAAGAAAAGTTAGTAGAAATCAAAGTAGACAAAGATACAGCCATAGATTTAGAAGCCATAGATTTAGCCATAGAACAAAGATACAGCCCATTTCACCAATATTATAAACTTAAGGAAATTTCACCTGAACATTTTGACTACGAAATTGACGTAGACTTAAATTAAAAAGTGAAAAAAGAAACTTCATGCCTACATATCAACTGAGGGAGATGGAAAAAGAAAGTTTATCCATATTTATAATGCTAGTAAACTACATAAATGGCTCAAACAAAACTCTGATTTAGTTTCTTAAAATCCAACCACAGGTACCACCAATAGTAAACAAACAAATTCTCCTCACGGTACAAATTCTACACACACACATACTAATAAAATAATAGTTTTAGATAGAAACGTCAACCCTCTCGATATCAACTCTAAACTAACAGTACAACAACATAATTGGTAAACCGAAATACAACAATATGCTTACCAACAAAACGGAAGACCTAGACCCTGCTAAAATTCCACCAGTGAAATTAAAAATTAAAACCTGATGCTAAGCTTGTTTACCATCAACATTATAAGCAAAGTTTAAAAGAACGAATAATATTGCAAGATGAAATTTTTTAACTGATTAAAGGTGGAATCGTAGAAGAATAACCTGATTACACTGAATCGGCTTGTCCCATGTTTGTGATAAGTAATTCTAATAACTCAACGTGAGTTATATCTGATTTGAGATCTGTTAACAAATGCCTAGAACAAAAAAAAAATTCCCCATAATTTCAGTTGACCTAGTTTTGTCCTGTCTATCTGATATGTCCTATTTCACGCATATAGACCTAGAGAATGCATTCTTCCAATTCGAAACCGCCCCAGAATATATAGAAAATATTTAACCGTCATAACACAAACCAGAAAATATCAGTTTAAAAGAATGCCTCCATGGTCTATCAATAGCAACCGTAGCTTTCCAACGAGCTATTACTAAAATATTATCTAAATACTTGTACAGCAGATGTATTCCATTTATTGACGACATCACAGTTCTATACTAAATAAAACTCATAACTGAATAAATTTAACGAACTTAGATTAAAACCTCTTCACATATAATCGAAATTTAATTTCAAAATAAAAGAAAGTTAAAAAATACTGAATTCTACCTCGTTCCGCTGGAAGGGTCCGTAAGGAAGGCAGCGCCGTACCTCAAGATAGGGACATGACGCTGGAAGGGGGAAAGAAGAGTTGGAGCAAACATCAAGATATCCGTACGCTAGTAAATGAAGATCCTGAGGAGCAAATCAGGGCCTCCTGAGGATCACGAGTACTCCTTATGGCTGAATCTGTCCTATGACTTGTCAACCGGTGGTAGGTTTACGACTAAACCACGGGGATATAACTAAGTGACAAAAGCCACACAAGATTATTCTTTGGCTATGCCTGCGTCCGCCTGTCTATCCCAACGATCTCGGATAACTCAATTAATTAATTCTTATTACACGGTGTCATTCCGTTTGTGTGAACGAAGGGAAGCTTTCCGTTAGATCGTCTTTCATCTGTCCTTTCTTAGCTGACGAGAGCTAAGAATGTCCCGGTAGGGTATGCTTCCTACAATTGTGCGAACAAACTTTAAGCTACGCACAGTATCAGGGATCAACCAATTAGGAGCCATCGATCATCCATCGTAGGAGAAAGAGAAGGAGGGACGAGCGATGGAACAGAGAGGAGAAGATAAGTGGAGTGTGCGTGTGGTGGTGTGTTGTGTTTCGATGAAAAAAAAGATAACCATATTTTAAATAAGAGTTTTGGTTTATAATTAGTTAAGTAAAAGAGAATCAAAGTTTCAAGCAATTTAGTATTCCATATTCTAGAGTCAATTTTGTTAACATTTAATACTCTTTCTCTTCTTGTTAATTTGTTTAATGAAGGGCAAATTCTTAACTGTCTTATATAAATTCATTTTTGTCTTATTTGTTTTGCATTTTGCTTTCTCTTTATTTTTTGCTATGCATTACACGCTCTTTTGTGCAGTCTTGTGCGTCTAATTTGTACCTCTCAGTAGGCCCCGTGTCTAACAATGTATGTATGCTTGTGTCCCTGAGTCTCTAGACACGATAACTCACGTAAAAACGGTCAGATTGAGACCAAATTTGGTAGAGATGTGTAATCCTACCTTAATTTGGATAAATTTGTAAACCAGATACCTATATCGACTTACCGGAAGGGGTAGCTTTGGGGGTGGGGAGTTTTGTACCCCAAAAATCTTTTTTTCAAATGTAATTAAAAAAAATATTTTGATTTTTTACCAATGGACTTAGCTAAAAAACACACACAATTAAGTATCTCTAAGCTTTGTTCTATCTCCATTGGTTATCGATATATTAAAAATTCTAAAGACAATACATGGCATTTTGGGGCCCAAATGTTAGTCTTATGGAGAATAAGGATGTGTTGATATTTCACTTATTAATCATTATTTTTGGTTGAAAAACTTGGTATTTAGCTTAATTTGGTTGAGATTCAACCATTTATGTTGAAAAATCTTGGTTTTCATACTTGTCATGGCAGCAAACCTGAATACTCTTTTCCCATGTTAAACATAAGGAGAATTGGCAAACTCATTTATTCATGGACATATATTGATGAAACTTAGTACGTGGCTTTATATGGTAGAAATAATATTTTTTCATGCTAAAAACAAACCTACTTCTAGTGTTCCCCATGGCAGCATACTTGCATACTCTTTCCCTATATTTATCATAAGGAGAATAAACATTTTGGTTCCCTATTAATGAGCACGAGATGAAATTTTGTTTACAGGTTCATCTGGTCAAAATAAATATTACTAATTTGGAAATTTGCCGAGTACGCAGGTCTATTGCGACGGGTTTTTTTTTCACTTCCGTTCGCAGTGGTTAGTAACAGATGTTAACAGAGCTGGACGAGTCTGCACAATTCGGCAACACTGCTGTAAATTATCGCTCGCAATTTTGTGACGTCTACTATAATGATACTTTCCAACAACTGTTCGATGTTAGATAGTAACAAGACCGGCGATTGTACCGTTCCCCATTAAAATGTAAAAAAAGCACTGGCGTAAAAGCACACAAATACAATTCATGTTTGCAGACGGATCTAAAAAACGGCTTGACCTATTTTCTTCTAGCTTTGCAAATAACTAACTTTTTTTGGATGAATCGTAGAATGATGGAAGTGGTATTAAATTAAAGGTGTTGGTGGTAGGGACTTGGAAAAACAGAGGTATAAGCTTAGGGGCGTTCCCAAGAAGGGAATACTACTGTTAACTCGCTAAATGAGAGGGTACTGGAATCAAAGCCTAAATAAACTGTAATAAAATGTATTTAAGTAAGTTCAATAACAATTTCTAACAACAAATTTAAGTTGCAGCAATAACAGTTATATTAATTTATATTTACATGTCCAAAAATAATATTTACACCAGCACGAGAGTCTCAATTAAATTGTATTTCAGACAATCGATTTATGAGTTTAACAAAATTTGGATTCTTGATTTAGTATAAAAAATGAATAGCAGTTGGAGAGAGGTTGTTTACAAAAATCTCAACATCGTTAGTTAGATGTATTTGTGAAGGGTTTAGTACAACCATCCTGAAGGGATGGTGCATAATAAATAATTAAATTTTGAAAATAAAGATTGAGGAATTTAACACCGCCAGACAGGCCCTATCATTACAAAAATTAGAAAGAATATCTTACTCTAATGACGCTGGATCACTCCTTATTCACATGACACAATAAAAAAAGAGGCTTAAGGCCACAGGCCATGAAAACACAACACTTCACTTCACTCGCGTAAGTGGCGTCGTCCCCGAGCCTAAAGAAGACCGTCTTCCGCCGAATTTCCCGAGCTGACTTCCCTCTTGTCCACAGGGCTCCCTTTTTGTCTTCTTTCCCCTTCCACACTATTATTGGCCAATAGGAGAGCGTGATTTAATTTTGGAAGATAATGATTGGTGGGAATATTCTGGAACTTTCTAGAGTGTCCACGACCGGCAATGGAGACAATAAACTTCGATGACCCCGCTGACTTGTCATTGCGCAGTTAGATTGAATTGTTGAGTTATTGCTATGGTTGCTGGTTTTTGCTATGTGGAACAAACAGGAAATACGGCGTGGGCTTATTGCGTTGTACTTTTTTGTGACTTGGTTACAGAGGCATACCCAAAAAGGTACAGGGCAATAAGAAATGACCTAAAACACCCTCCTTAAGAGCATTAACATCTGTTTTTTCTATTTTTCATCAGAGCCTGTGTTTTGGTTTGATTTGATTTCTTGGAAACTGGTAGCCGAATAGCACCACGTAGTAAGGACGGTCTATTAATTATATACTGATTTTTTCCTATATTAAAATTTGGTGACCCTATTCACTACAAACCTGCAAGGGTCACCACGGTTTGTTCAAATTATTTTTGATAAAAATACAGCTGATTTTATTGACAACAAAAATTGGTTTGCTATAGTAAATGAAGTTATTTATCATTATCTAAACTAATTTCCCGATTTTGACCAACGAGTACACCAGGCTTGAATAAAAATGTCTCAAGGGCGGCGTTCTCAATTCCCCATGTGCCTACTTATTCTATTCTGTATACTTTGGCAGTATGTATGCATTGGCAGTATGTATGGCTATCATAAAAGTCACGTGTGTACTTCATTTTCGCACAGAAGATCGCACCACCGTAAATTGGTTTCAGACACACCTATGCCTTGAGAAGTCTATTCAGGCTAGTGTATCAATGTCAAAAGTATGGAAAATTGAGTTACTTTTTTACGTCATTGAGAGTTATATATTATTTTATTGTAAACTTCGTTTGCCTACCATTTCCGTCTGGGACATCCATTTTAAGTCTAGTTTGCAGCATTGTATTCTGCCAAGGGAGACCTCTTATTTAATTCAAATATCAACCTATGTTTACATTTATGATATTCCTCTGACTCCTAGTTGGCCTAGTAGTCTATGTCCCACTAGTAGTCATGTCCCACTAACATGACTAAACATGTTTCATAACATCAAACGGCACTTTGTCTTAAGTTTCTATCACCACCAATGATATCAGTTTATCTTAACAAATAAAAAAATTAAAGGGGACAGAATTTTTAAATCCTGTATATTTACATTTAAAACTTTGAAGGCATGAGAGCTGTGTAGTAACTAATCAACTATATAATAACAAAGTTTAAAGAAAACGCAGTTGGATACGGTACTTCGTTTGAAACAAGAGAATACAAAACCATGTTTCGCCCAAAAGCCTTGTGGTTTACATTGCCAAACGTTCTTCCAGCCCAAAGCTAGTGTAAGTATCTTTACAAAACTTTACGAATGAATTTGATCTTCTTTCCAGTTTAAAGTATTTTATAATTAATAATCATTGCTTCCATTAATATTAACAAATTAAGTAAGATGTTTTTGGACAAGCACAGCTTCTCCTCTGGCTATCACACACAGCTGTTTTTGGCCATTCTTCAACTTATGTGGCGTCTCTTATACCAGGCGTGCCATACTATATAGCAATGGCGCAATCTCCTGACCAAATCGCGCCATACCATGTGGCAACGTCGCAATCCCCTTGCCAAACCGCGCCATACCATGTGGCAACGTCGCAATTTCCTTGCCAAACCGCGCCATACCATGTGGCAACGTCGCAATTCCCTTGCCAAACCGCGCCATACCATGTGGCAACGTCGCAATTAAACGTCACCGCTCGGATAATTACCGCATTAGGCTTGTTGCTTGTTGATTTGTTGTGCATTTACCTACAAATTCCAATATAAAACGTGGTTATCTGCACAAATTTTTTTAGGAAGTATTACAATGAACAACGAGATCAGCAGTCTCAGTTAGAGCACGAGACTCAAATCGGACATCTACGATTACGAACGATAAAAAAAAATTATTGTAAATTTCTTGATTAAATTATGAAATTCATCTCATTCACTACAAATTTCCTCCTGAGAGATTGTTGCTTACTCAAAAATAAAATCCTCGCTTATGAATTTTCCCGTGCCCGACTAAAATAATTCATGCACTTTTCCATTTATTTTATATTACCTATACAAAAAAAAAAAAAAAAAAAAAAAAAACTAAGTTATATTGTGATTTGGTTCAATTCAATATTTAACGAAAAACCTGAATATAAATTTCATTGAATTTTAACCACTCCGTTATGATCCAACAATGATTCGGTCTATACAGAAAGTAGCCGATATACTTTATTGGCCTCAAAACGATCGGCCAAAATGTGTGTTTGTAAACGCTCCAACTTGATCACAGTACCTAGATGGTTCACCGGAGCCCGTACACCGTTCCATCAGTTTTTTAGCCGGCCGACCAAAATTGTGTCGGGAAACCCTCTCTTGACAGATTATACTGTCGTTCGACAAAAAATCGGCCGACCAAAAATCGGGCCCTGTGAAAGGGGCCTTACAGGATCGACCAGGCTCCGTACTGTATTTTTACATTGTTCTGTATTCTATACATTTTAATACGCTTGGATATTATTTCGAATGTAGAAAATATTGCAGCATGTTGAGATTTTTTGACGACAACGATTGTTCATACTTTAAAGTTTCTTCGTACAATGTTTACATCATTGATTATTCATCATTATTTACAGAGAGTTGGAATTGAAGTAAAATTAAATGAGATGACAAAATTTGTAAGGCACCGAATGAAATATCATTTAAAGGACTGGTTAAATGATATTTAAATATCAAACTTTTGATTTGCAAATTGACAATAAAGTAAAATATTTAAAACAATTTGCGTGTTAAACCATTAACAGCCTCTCTAAGAGTAGGTATTTTTGGTAGTACTTGCGTGTTTATGGTTTAAAAATGTCGAACTGCTAAAATGATTTCAGACGTAATATCCCCGGCATCGCTTTACCGGCGAGTTATGACACGGCATGTACAGACCGGAACATTCGACAAGTAATGTGTATTGCATTCCACCGAGTGTAAATACTGTCCACATTTCCATATATATGGCGCAGTGATTTCAAGGCGGGATATGAAGAGCATTGATGCTATTTTTCTAACAAATTTATTTTCACGATCAAAGTGTTTACACTGGCCATACAGTGATTGATTAGTAAAACACTATTAACTATAGAAAATTTGTGGAAGGGATGTTATTAATGACAGAAATGACAAGGACCTGAGATACTATCAATATATATTTTGTTGGTACACATTTAAAATTAAAATGAAGATAAAGTTGTAAAAATATTTTCTTAATCATACTTAAAACTTACTAAAAAGTCTCCGTTTTTCTATTTGTTTCATTTTATTTAGGCCTATTATCTATTTATTTAAACGGGGAGAACCCAGTACATAATAATAATAAAAATAGTAATTAGCTAAAGGCTTCCAATTAATTACTAATTATTTTACATGGTTTTTGATTTTGTTAAAACATTACCCCATTTAATTGTATATATTATTTTGTCTTAGTATTATTTTATTAATATTATTCATTTTTCATATTAACGTTTTTTTTGTGAAATTACTTCTTGATCCACGTCTTTTTATTATATATTTTTTGTTGTGCATTAAGCCCACTTAAAAATTTGTTTTCTTTGTTTAGGGTAGGGATGAGTTACAATTTTGATTTGTTTCACTGTACCATCACATAACCAATAAAAATAACATGACTCAAAAACGGATAGCAAAGATGGGAAAAAATATTACTAAATAAGAAATAAAAAAGATTTTTAATTAATATGTTATTTTTTGTATAATCTAAAAGTTTAAATTATAAATTAAGTGTTTAGATTTTGATACGTTTTCTATTCAAAACAAAAATTAAGAAAAACCTTTTAATTTAATTTCTTTTATCTTTTTAAATTGTATAAAGTCGTTTGACAGTTTGCAATAAAGTAAACATACTCTAAAAGACAAATGTTTTCCGTCATTTTGAGACATTTCCGTTTACACTTTGGAGAACATAAGTAGTGGGGAATGGGGGCTTTTGGGCCAGTTCAAGGTCACCCGAGCGATGAAGTCATCGATGACGTCATCGAGGTCAATGACCCCATCGATGACGTCATCGATTGCATCATCGATGACGTCATCACCAATGACGTCACTTCCTTGACGTCACACCCATGACGTCACAGAAATGACGTGCTGATGACGTCATCACCCCTTACGTCACCAAGATGACGTCATCGATGTCACAAAGGTCAAGGTCACGCTGAAACCTAAATTTTTTGGCACTTTTGCTGTTTCTCGCACTACGCTCCGAGTTTCAGTCACAGTTACCATGACCTTGACAACTTGGAGCGAATTTGCGATGAGAAACAGCAAAAGTGCTGAGGAAACTTGAAGTTTGCAACGTGACTCTGCCTAAACCATCATGTGACACCGCTCGGGTGACCTTGAACTGACCCAGAAGCCCCCATTCGACCATTACTGCAACCGCGATGCGTACCCTACGACAGACACCGAGCGACTGACTGTCCAGCCCCGCGCACTCTAGGTATATGGGAAGTGGTGGGGGAACTGCGATGACCTCGGGAAACTTGAAAATGTCAAGCCGGGTAGCACCGTTTCGGTGCTACCTTAAAGTTACATGCTAAAGTGTGATGACCTTGAGTAAAAACATAGAAATACTACAAGTTGATACCGTCCCAGAGTTAAAGTGTGGTGACATTGAGTCAAAACACTGAAATACTATAAGTTAAAATCATCCCAGAGTTAAAGTGTGATGACCTTGAGTGAAAACACAGAAATAATACAAGTAGATCCCGTCCCAGAGTTAAAGTGTGATGACCTTGAAGTTGTAGAAGTGTGGTGATTTTGAACTACCCCAAATTGTCAGGAATTGGAGTAGCAACCGCGATGTGCACCCTACGACGGACACCGAGCGACTGACTGTCCAGCCCTGCGCACTCTAGGTATATGGGAAGTGGTGGGGGAAATCTCAAGGTCATCCAAATTGGGTTTTAAAAAAATAAGAAACTCTAAACCTCATGCTCCTCTTCTTCCCTTTCCACCTCATTTGTAGTATATATGGTTGACGATGGTAAATTTGACAAATACTCCAGTGATTGTTGATCGTCTTGCTGCAGTATAACTTCAGACCAATCATAATCTAAAGTGACCTTGAGCTTTATTCCCGGGTTGTCGAGGAGAATAGACTTCATCCAATCGCAGATGGTTTCTAAATAATGCACGTTGTCGATTGTCAATTTCCAATTCGTATTGGGTACATCTTCGGTGGAAGACATGGCATTGCAAGCAGGTGTGTCCGCCATGGTTGTTGGAGGAGGAATGATGCTTGGTGCAGCGAGCAATGCTGGTATTACAGAGTAGTGGGGGAAATTTCAAGGTCATCCAAAATGGAGTTTTTTAAAAAAAAGGAAACTTTTTCTATTTACTTATAACCACTTAAAACTAAAAGGATTGGGATCAACAGTACGTTTAATCACCATATTCGTTATATTCTTCCTGTTTCTCAGTTTTCACCTCCGCCCGGATAGTACCTCCACTCTTTAGCTCCTTTTCGGCTTCTTCTAGTTGCTGGGTAATCGCCATCTGACATTGAAGTTCAAAATCATCACGCGGCACAGATCCGCAAATATCCATCTGAGCCAACCAGAGCTGCTTGAGGTTCTTTTCCTTTTCCTCGACAGCTTCGACGGCTGCATGTAATTCCTTTTCTGTAATAGAGGAGTCCCACAATTGTTGATCATCGGTTTTGTTGACAACCTCCTTTTCAGACTCCTTGTACAAATTGTTCAGCTCCTGCTGAGTCTTAATGGTTACCTCCTCGTAACTAGCACAACTTACATTGAGAGACATCTTGATGTTGTACGGTTGACCGTTGGAGTTGAAATGAGGCTGAGGCACAGCGCTTGGGGGTACTATGAAAAAGTGGTGGGGGAAGTTTCAAGGTCATCCAAATTGTGTTTTAAAAAATCCTATCTTGTTACTGAGCACATATGTCAGTAACAAGATAGGTGTTTTTTTCTCTTTTACATCTTTAATATAACAAATAAATAAACATATTCTACAATGGTAAGACGAAAGAAGACAACTGCTAGTCAGCTGAAATAATCCAAAGTCTGGCTCGCTTCAGTCTTCATGGACGCCGGTGATGAAGTCGCTGGAGAAGAGTAATGTTCAGACTCTTCTTTTGGGTGTCGGAGATTGCGTATATTGCAAGCGTAGACTTGCACATTTATACGGTAGCCTCGCGCCACCATCAGCTGCAACTCCTTGTACAAGTCGTTCAGCTCCTGCTGAGTCTTAATGGTTACCTCCTCGTAACTAGCACAACTTACATTGAGAGACATCTTGATGTTGTACGGTTGACCGTCGGAGTTGAAATGAAGCTGAGGCACAGCGCTTGGGGGTACTATAAAAAGTGGTGGGGGTGTTTGCATCGAAGCAGGTTTAACCTTTAGCTTGGTGGTGGGGGTAACTGTGAAATGCAAAGGTCAAAGGTCAAGGTCACCCGCGAAGTTTAAAAAAAATGCAACATATCAATATGTGACAAACTTCACATATTGATATGTTGCATTTTTTGTCTTTTATGGTTTATTTATTTATAAAACATTACAATAACATATGTACAACAGTAAAATTAAAATCTAACACTGCTGCTTGTCGGCGATGTGGATGGTCAACTCGGTGGAATTGCTACCCGTGCAACCGTGGGAAACCAGGTAGAGACAGCCGGGTTGGATGGAGCGCAGATCCTCGTTCTGGAGGAGATGGACGAACCGTTTCGGCAGGTAGACTTGGAACTTGGGCTCATCCCCCGGAGTGAACGGTGCCTCGCTAAGACTGCAGCAAATGGCCTCTCCAACTGAAGTCTCCATCTTCTTCATGGCGTGGATAATGTAGTGCTTCTCGTCTTTAAGTTCGGAACACTTCTTGACGGGTAGTATGGTAGATTTGGAGTGAGCATTGAACTGCTCAACCAAAGTTTGCAGGAACTGGTGAGATGCCATGGTTGAGTTAAAGATTGTCTTCTTCTTCGTCTTCTTGCTGGGAGATGTTGTCGTCTCGGAATCTCGAGTAATACTCATGCCAGGTCCCGGTCTGCTCCTCACTTATATAACCCCCGTCACCCCCACCACTCCCCACTTCCCCACTTTGAAGGTAAGATGCGAGTTTATAGGCGTTTTTGAAAGCGCAATGTCTATCTTTTTCATGTTCTGGACTTTTAGTACAAATACAAACATTTTCCATCGTATACTTGTAGTTTTTATCCAAGTCCACATCATTAACCGGAACATGAGTAAATTCTTCGATCCATCTCTTCTTTTCCAGTCCTTTTGTATAAATATTGGTAAACCTGTTTGAAAACTGATGCATGATGTTATATAAGTCCGTGTAACTTGCAAAACCATCATACCAATCGATATGATGGAAATATTTTGAAATCCACCTGTTGGTAGTAGCGGCTTTGCTAGTTAATGATGAATAAGAACATGGTGGTTTGAACAAAAATGTATATGGAACACTTGTATTGATATCGAAAAACACAAGTTCTTTTATGATAAATCTATCATCATTACCCCGAAACGCTTGGAACTCAATTATACCAGGTTTGGACTTTACTTGTTCTTCTTCCTTGTCCATTGCGAAGATCACTCGTCTGCTCATGACGAAGTCCAAAGGTCAACTGATTTCCACACCACGGTAGGTACGACTTTTATACCTGGCCGTACAGTTGTTGGCGCGTTGGTGTATATTTAACGTGGGCACCGTCCCCGGTAGGCCTAACCCCACAAAGTGTTTGATATTGTTTTAAAAACCAACCATTGTCATCTAAGTTTCCATCTTTACATTCTCCTTGTTTTCATTTTCATCACTAACACTTGATTCTTCTCCTCCTTCTTCCTCTTCTTCCTGTTTTACTGATTTCTTATGTAGTTGAGCGTATTTTTCCAACTGTCTCCACATTTGTACTTCATGAGGAACCCTATTAAATATAGAAGTATCCACAGGTCCGTACAATATAGGTGCGTCCGGTTGTTTGTCCAAAGTGTCTTCCAAATAATCTTTAATAATAGAACTTGAAAACACTAGTTGTCTCAAGTATCTTGTTATTGGTTCAGTTGCACAGGTTAGAATAAAAAACTCTTCTCGATTAAGTTGAATCTTGTTATCATGTCTTGTTGTGTCTCTAAACCGCAATTGATGGTCACCACGATTCTTTATAATATCAATTTCCACATTTGAATCCAAAAGTCCTACTCTTGTCTTTCTTCCATACATGTTACTAGTTAAATAGCATTCTAGCAGATGCAAGTGCTTCATAAAAGATTCCCAAGCACTATCGGTGAACAAAATCATTTTGGGTCCATGAGTCAAAATTACAGTAGGTGAATAATCCGTCGATTTCTAACACCGATTAAAACACTTTTGTCCAAACTGGATGAGATTGGATAAAATATTCGCAAGAATACCTCACTCAATATGTTAGGAGAAATATTATCTTCAGTATCCCTTTTCTTCTTCTGTGCATTCTTTCTTCTTTTACCTTTTTCCTCAACATTATTACTGCCGTGGAGTTGTCCGCAAGCGTTGTGTTCATCTCCCTCCGGTTGACCTTGAAGATCTAAAAAGTCGGATATCTCCTTCTCAATATCTACTACATTTTCTTGTGTACCACTAGGAGAAGCCATATTGAATAAGATGCTACCCATACAAGAACAGGCAACAAACTGATGAGGAGCGACCTGAACACTCTGCTTTTATACTCGCGGAATGCATTGGAATGTAACAAAACCGGTTTTTACAATACATTTTTAACAATTCCAGTTAAAGGTGTGTATGTTACGATTTTATCATGTAGAATTAAACAGTATGCAGTTGTATTAGCCGATATAGGCGCGTTGAATTCCATTTCTATTTTTATATCTACACTTGATGATTTTACCGATTCATTTTGTTTAGAACAATCGATTACAACTATAGGGTAACCATCTAAGTATTTTTCTGGTGATAGTAAAGGTGCATTCGTTTTACCATAATATGAACTTTGGAATCTTGCATACA
The DNA here is from genome assembly GCA_030545055.2 of Neoaliturus tenellus. Lineage (NCBI taxonomy): Eukaryota > Metazoa > Arthropoda > Insecta > Hemiptera > Cicadellidae > Neoaliturus > Neoaliturus tenellus. The sequence continues at coordinate 44,370,595 of CM061536.1, forward strand.
TATCGTACAATATGCTGTACTTTTTATTAGCGAATGACACATTTAAATTATCGTATGGAAAAAATTGTGAATTTAAATAAACTTTAATATTTTTCAAGTTGCAATGATCAAATTGGCCTGCATGTTTGGTGATGGTGTCTCTTCTGCCTGTTTGTAAACCAAATATAATATACCTGGCTCGTTCCACATAATTAGATGTTTTAACTGTCCAAGTGTGTCGATCCGTAGTTGGCAAGCTGGGATGTTCATGAAATTCCCAACTTCTAAAAGGAATTACAATATCACGATCAGCCTTTAACTTTCTTAATAGTAGCATTCTATGCTCGTCAGCTAATTTTACATGTGGAACTCTCCATACAATTTTGTCTAATGTTAATTTCCATTCTAAAGTTGCATCTGTTGTACCGTCTGGAGCTTTAATAATATCTTTATCGTTTGAAGATCTCAACAAAACTAATTCTTGTTTAACGTTTAATATTATTTTCCTATAATCTTCAGCAAAACCAAGCAACAAACGTAACGGAATATGAAAATCAAAATTTCCATTTGTATCTGGAGTGATTGTGTCTTTTGCAGGTAAAACCCATCCTGCAGGTTGTATTAAATTGGTTTCATTAGGTGATATAGATGTTAATCCCTTTAAAGTTGTTGCAATACCTACTTTTTTAGTAGAATCAACTCTTACACCTGATATTTCATATCTAATTTCATCAAACAGGAAAGCCATGGGATTATTTATAAATGGAACTGTTGTACCAGTAGTAGTACCGTCCTTTTTAGTAACTTTTCCTTCAATATACAAGTAACTTTCACATGGTAGTGTGTAAATGTCTTGATTTTGTATGGGAATACGAATTTCATCGTTATTGTTTAATTTTGATGAAGTGTAAGGGTTGTGGGTGTGATATTCTTTTTCCCATAGGGTTTCGTCGAATGTTGGACCCTGAGCTATATCCAGTATATCCATTATCGGTTACTTTTAATCCAATTCTCTCTAAGAAACGAATGTTCTCGCGTGTTAACTCCTCCACAGCTGAAGAGCTACTAATGCGGATTCCCGTAGGTTGTTCGCTTTTAAATGTTAAACCCATGGTTTTGTATTAAAGTGTTGATTTTAAATGTAATCTAACCGTAATAGGCTCTTCTCGGAAATCTATCAAGTTACCGTCTTGATCCAATACGTTCAACACGATGTCTGAAATGAAAGTGGTGTTCAAAGGTAGATATACCAGGTTTTGCGGCTTTTCAACAATTTTAAATCCAGGTGGTACACTGGGGTAAAAAGTATGTATTATATGAGTATTTGCTCCATCTCTGTAAGCTCCTTGTATAATATTACAAGTTATGTCTATACTATTGACTTTTAATATTGTTACAGTTTGTTTACCGGAATGTGTTTTATTTGGTTCTAAAATTGCTCCATCTTTGGGAAATCCTAATAAATCACCAATTGAGTCTGACTTACTGAAATCTATATAATATTTTGAAGTAAGCTCAGCTTTCATTGTATTGTTATTACCTTTTAGCGTTATATTGTCTTTTCCCATTTTACTTTGCAAAAATTCATTAATATGATCAATTTCATAAGAACCTGTGGGTAGAGTGCAAACTTCCAAGTCTGTAAACTTCCCACTGACATCTTTTCCTTTATAATAATGTAATAAGTTATTTTTACCTTCCGTAACATTGGGAATAGAGTTGTAAGTTGTAAAATCCAACAGTGCTGCCTCCCAAAATCTTCCTTTTTGCAAGCGTAACGCTGGAAAAAGGATACTTCGTAAAGTGGACGATTTTCCTGTTAATGATACCGTATAGGAAGACATCTCAATAGTGACTGATACTTTTAGCTAGGAATTCCAAACATAAATGGCCGCATATTGAAGTATTATCAGGTTGTTCTCTTTTATAGTTGTAATATATGTTTTTAGCAGATTTAAAGTAATGTTCAAGTTCTTTAGGTGGTGGCAAATTTCCAAAACTATCAAAATAATATACATTACTATTTAGTTTCTTATAACACACCCAATGGGTGCCGGACCCTTCGGTATTATCCAAATTTACGATTCCAGTCTCATTTTTCCATATTTTCTTTGGTAAACTGTCTTTCATAAATACTCCGCGGAAAAATGGTATTTTTAAACAGGAAATATATTTAAATAATTCAACATTAGTCAACGCTTTATGTGGTATAACCAATTGATTTCTTTTATTTAATATGCACGATACGGTCTTAGGTATAGACCAGCCCCGTTTTTTACCATTGACCATATTGTCGGTTTTTTATTATTTTTCCTCGGAGAACGTCTTTTTAGTCTAATATTACCACCATGTTTTCTCTTGGTTGATCCTTTTTTATTCTTACCCCTCCTTTTTCCACCTCCTACCGCTGTTTTAGCCTTCATACCTGCTGTTACCGCTAAAGCTGCTGCTTTTTCCGCAATACTAGCGTCACTAGACTTTACTCGTTGCCAAGCTATATTCGCTAGCTTTTTATCAGCGATTGACCTATTTTTTGAATCGGTAAACGTGGAATATGCGATATCGTGTTCTTTACAAGCCTGATCTAACTTATTTATGCCTGGATCACCTCTTTCCATTCGTTTTTTCAATTTAGTTCCTGGTCCGCAATACTGATAACCTCCCGGTATGTGAAATTCGTATGGTAAAGCGTCTATTGCTCTGTTTACGATAGATCCTACTGGAATACGATTTAAAGCTTTACTTAACAGAGTAACCGCTGTGGACGTGATACCGCCTCCTTTCCGTATAGTGTCTCGATATGGACTGGTGTAATGAAACGCCATGATTGTCTTTTATATTCGAAAAGCGTAACCCATGTGTTACCTCTATGACAGGTTGCACATAAATGATGTAATATATGGTGTTATTTAATTAAATATCAAAATCACCCCAATCTGATGATCTAAACTTTTGTGTGTTATGATTAAAAAAATATTTATAAAGAATTTCTTGTTTAATCCATGTATTTCTCATTTTTTCGTCAATAGGTTTATGTTGTCCTGCTGCAATATAATTATGCATATCAAATAATAAATTACCTATTACTTTAACAAGAAAATTAACAGTTACAGCGTTATTGGCATAATCAGGGTCTGCAACATTTGTTAATCGTTTGTTATCACAATTCCACCATTTTTTTCCAGTTGGCTCTAATTGTATTATCTGTTCATAAGTAACAGCATCACCAGGCTTTTCACCAATACCTAAATTTGTCAATAACTTTCCTTTACCATCCCAAACATAATTGTTTTCTTCAAGCAAAGTAAACTTTTTATTTCCTTGTACAAATACATCTCCTTGACGTGTTACTACTTGGTTTTGTTTCACAAAACCGGAGGTTTCTTGTTTTAAAGTTTCCTTCATTTGACCCACCGTTGCACCATCTGATGGTGCAAAACCATCTTTTACATTCGCTAAACAATTACCAAGACAGTCAATAACTCCTACATCACGTGTAATACAATGATCTTTGATGTATTTTAAATTTACAGCATCATTTTCATTTTTTGGATAACCTATATCGTTAATAACAAATTTATAAAAAGAAAACCCATCTTTTGTCTTTTCAGGTATTATAGAATGTAAATAGCGTCTATTTATGCTGTCTTTTTCATCTACAGGGTCTGCTACGTTAGATATACGTCGATTTTCAGCATTATACGTTTTTCCATCGAATTTTAACGTATTTTTCAATTCCGATGATAAATAACCTCTGTTTATTGCATCAGCGTTTTGATTTGGCTTACCGACGTTGGAAATTCTATGATTACCCGCGTTATATGTGTTTTTGTCTAGTTTCAGTGTTGGTAATATCTCTTTTTTTAATACTTTTAAATTTATTGCATCATTTTCATCTGTGGGATCATTGATGTTTTTTAACCGTTTATTACTAATATCATAATCTCCATCAGGTGTTTGTGGTAAGCCAGCACCTCTTTTTAAAGTATTAAAGTAATATAATCCATCCGAGGAATATCGTCCGAACTTGTCAACACTCATGGTGCAACTGAATAACATTCTAGAGTGTAACCCATTTTTATAATATTAGTCTCGATTTCTAACCCGTATCAGTTTTTATACAAATTCTTAGTCTTTATCAGTTACATTTTCATCGCTCCCGGGACATTTAAAATATTTAAAATTTCCACTAACTAATGCTCCGTCTGATTCATTTCGAAACACATGATTTTTATGAATAAATTGTTCACCAGACAATTTTCTAAATCCGCTAAATGAATTTGGATCTGCAATTAATATATTTTGATAATCATTTACATCCATTAATTTAAATCTTTGCTTATTATAAATAAACTCTTTATTTGCACTGTCATATTGTAATGTTTGTCCTACAGTTGCAGCATCATTTGGATCTCTTCCATTATGCAAGTTTTTTATTACTTTATTTTTACATGTAAAAAATCTAAAAGAATGATCTGGATCTAGATGTACGGTTTGTGATAAAGCAGCTCCATCATGTTTTTCATAACCCCATCCCATATTTGATAACCCTTTACCCATGCAATCCCAAGCATTATTTTTGTATGTTAATAAATTGAATTTTTCATTACCTTGAACAAATTCATCCCCTTGCTTTGATACTACTTGATCTTGTTTTACAAAAGAGGTTGTTTCTTGTTTTAAGGTTTCCATCATTTGACCCACTGTTGCACCATCTGATGGTGCCGAACCATCTTTAACATTCGCTAAACAATTACCTAGACAATCAATAACTCCTACATCACGTGTAATACAATGATCTTTTATATATTTTAAATTTACAGCATCATTTTCATTTTTTGGATAACCTATATCGTTAATAACAAATTTATAAAAAGAAAAACCATCTTTTGTCTTTTCAGGTATTAATGAATGTAAATAGCGTCTATTTACGCTGTCTTTTGCATCTTTAGGATCATCTACGTTGGATATACGTTTATTTTCAGCAGTATACGTTTTTCCATTGAATTTTAGCGTATTTTTTAATTCTGATGATAAATAACCTTTGTTTATTGCATCAGCGTTTTGATTTGGCTTACCAACATTGACAATTCTATGATTACCTGCGTCATATGTGTTTTTCTGTAGTCTTAATGTTGGTGATATATTTTCTTTTAATACTTTTAAATTTATTGCATCGTTTTCATCTGTGGGATCTTTTATGTTTTTTAACCTTTTATTAGTTATATCATATCTCCATCAGGTGTTTGTGGTAAACCAGCACCTCTTTTTAAATTATTTGCGTAATATAACCCATCCGAGGAGTAACGTCCGAACTTGTCGACACTCATGGTGCAACTGAATAGTAATCTAGGGAGTAACGCATTTTTATGAGATTACCCCACGGTTTCGGAGTTCATCCACTAAAGCCACCCATTCGTTTTCCAATCCAGTATGACCCGCTTCTTTAGCTTCATGTATTAGTTTCATTCTATCCACCAATTTATTGATATTATTGTAATAAATCACATTTGTGTTATATAGTTTCTTCATTAAACCTGTACCTGTAACAGATTTGTTTCTTTTTCTTGGTTCTGGAGCACTTATATCCAAAGTGGATGACACAAACCTTCGTTTTACAGGTTTTCTTGGCATTATCGGCATTGGTTGTCTTCTCGTTGTTGGTATTAACTTGGATACAAATACTCTATATTTTAAAGACCTAGATCTAAAAACTGGCTGGTCAGCTAAATACTTCCTCCTGTATGCATTGGTGTCTTCCAAAATCTGTTTATATGCTTCCATATCTTCTTCTTTAACTAACAATTCTAAAGGCTTTTTTTCAAATAATAATTCAAATAATCCTCTTGTGCCCTTATATCTTTGATTACCAACAATAATATTATCATCTTCATCAATGTTTACCGGGCTATTACCAACCATTAAACCTTCTTCTGTTAATCTTACTCCATAACTATGGTAGTTTTTATTAGGATTTATTCCAGCTAACATTTTTATCATGTATTTCCTTCCTAAAGGCCCTTTGTTATGAATGTTTTCACCCAACAAGCTTATGTTTGACGGACCTTCCCTTGCTTCTTCTTCTTTTTCCTCTTCACTAGCAGTTGATACATCTTCATGTCCTCTTTTAGCTTTTACTTCATATAATTCTCTTATACCACTATAGTCTGGTGATTCTAGCTCTCTTTCAGGTTCTTCACCGGTAAAACCACTATATGTAGAGGATTCCAGGTCTTCATCACTAAAATCTTCTGATTTTATATTTTCTCTTTCAAACTTTGTAATAGGTGCAATTGCATCTCCTTCCAAAACGGGTTTAGCAAATTTTTTGTTTAATTGTTTCAAGGGTTCAGTAATAGGTTTAAAAGTAGATTCAAGAAATTTCTCCCTTTCGCTAATACCTAATTTTAATGCTCTGTTTTTATCTCGAATAGAATCACTAAGTGATTTTATTTCCTTTATTAACTTTTCTAGGTTAACCATGTTTGTAGCAAGACGTGTTGTACAACAATGAATGTTTTACATCATGATCAGTGTATTAGTATAAATTTATCAAATCCTATCCTGTATCGACCATTGTTTAGCGGTTGTTCCTTCATAATTGTTAAAAACCCATACTTTTCAGCCCAAGCCTTTCCACACAACTCTTTAAATCGTTCAAATGGCATATCCGCACTTCCATGGTCATAATATATGTGTTTTAGGTTGGTTTCATCCTGTTTAAATACAATTAACATGTTTGCATTGTCTCTAATGAGCTGTTTCGGTATTTTGCTGTAAGTTTGACCAATATAAATGCTATCTATGTTGTTATGTCGACCCATGGCGAAGTAATTTCTTATTGTATTTTGATTTTCACAAGATACATCGTCAAATATGAATACTGAGAATGGTTTAGCCTCTTGCGGTTGCATGACACTCTCGCTCGCGTTGAATTTAAAATATTTAACTTCAGGCACATTATTGAGTATTTGTTCCAATAACTGATATTTTGGTTGTTGTAGTGACTTTGAAAATACATATAAATTATTAAAACGTAATCCTTTAGGATTTGTAATCAAATTGAATACTACATTTGTTTTTCCACAATTGGAAGGACCGGTAACCAGACAACGCACCGTGTTTGGTAACAAAACACCGTGTTTTCCAGTATTGAATTGAGAACCATCCACTGTGAGTTCATCTATATTATTAATAGTAAAATTGTCTTTTTGCGGTATTATCTCCATCCTTTGTAATGGTTCAACCCAAAATGATGCTCTATCATTATATTAGATCCTTTTTAGGTATCCAAGAATCTTCCGTCTTATTAAATCCTAACCATCGTACTTTAACCTTATCCTTTTTTCGTTGCAACACCTTTTCAACTAAATATACATCACCTACTGTTGATTTTAACATTTCATGTCCATAAAACCCTCCTTCCAGCAATTGTCCTTTATTATCTTTTAAAATGTAAGTTTCTGGTATTGTAGGTTGCACCTTAAATACAGTAAATACCTCATTTGTCCAGTTTGGAAGATATCTTTTACTGAATACACCTTTGTATTTGCTTATTCGCACTTTATCACCAACATTAAACCTTTTAGGCTTTAGTTTTTCAACTCTTGGTTTAGTATTCATTTTTATACGTTTTAATACAAGTTTTTCATTTTTATTAGTCACCTGGCTTGGTTTCATACCGATAGTTCTATGAAACTTGTTATTGTAATCGCTTATAAGTTTTGGTAACATATCAATCCATACGTGCGATCCTCTGTTAGAAAACATCTTATACATCGCACCTTTTAAAGTTCTGTTGAATCTTTCAATTATTGATGCTTTTACCTCTGAATTGGTTGAGTAATGGTTAATGTTGTGTTTTTTCATTAAATTTGCAAATTCCTTATTAAAATATTCTTTTCCATCATCAGTTTGTAAATGTTTTATAGTATGTTTGTCTCTTTGTATAGCTGTTTCCATTGCTTTTGTAACACTTTTGCCACTTTTATCTTTTAGTGGTAAAGCATCTGCCATTTTTGAAAAACAATTAATAATAGTCAATATGTATTTAAATCCTCTATTTTGTTTACTATAAGGAATCATTTCGATTAAATCTGCTTGATATAAATCATTTATTCCTTTTATCACTGTATTTCTTCGTGGAAACTTTCTTCTTGCAGGTTTATGAAGCTCGTTGACAATTTCTTGCTTCGAGTTCTTCATATTGCAGGTTTGAATGTTTCATGTATCACATGTATAATCACAATGAATGTTGTCTTAAATATTCACATCATTTATATAGGTCAAGGTCATCCAAACTTGTGTAAAAAAATGGGGAACACGGCGTTGGACTTGCCGTGTTCCCCATTTTTTTTACGGAAGGAGAAAGGAATAAGGTCGAAGTTGTAGAAGGACGAAGAATAGGTTACTAGTTGATAGGGTTTAGAGAGTAGTGGCCGAAAGGAAGAGTATGAATCTTATCCGGCATAATATGCCTTTTATCATCTTGAGCTGATAGTGCTCTTTTAACTTCAGTGACACTGTAGACCTCATGTTTAAAGCTTCTGATAGTGTTGAACGTTGCAGACATTGTAGAATCTTCAAACAAGCAGGTCTTGTAATGGTCAAATGTCACACGTTTCTTCAAGTACGATGTTTTGACTCCTTTAGCTTTCTTCACTGTCGGTATGTCGTTTTCCATATACATCTTGAAGGAATATAATTTGGACATCAGCGCAACTATTTCCTCCAAAGGTATTCCATTTGCTTCATCTTTAAATTTTCCAATTACTTTTTTATTCTTTTCATTGTAATTCGGATGGTTCTTCGGATAGTCAGAGAAGTCAAAGTCGTCTTTGTATGGGAAACTCCTTAGATCTTCATACATGTCCAAAGTCTTTATCCAGTAGATAAACGCGTCGGTATCCATGTATGCAACTCCAATGTTGTCTCTTCCATAGTGTTTAACCATTTTGTTGTAATGGAAATCATACATCAGAGTTTTACTTATATCCAAAATCGACATTCCAATGTATAACGGACGATCCATCACTATTGTTGTTTTATTCATACTGACAGCAACTAGATTTTCGTTTATAATCATTGATGTTCCGAAATTTGGTTTTTGCACTAATTTTTCCAATTTCCTAGGATCACTTACTAATTTTACAATTTTGTGTTTTCTCTTGTTCTCCAAGGTCTTCCCAAAGATGGCGTTGTTCATTAATTTGTAGAAGTCCTTTTCAAATGCTGTTGTCGCTGCAGCTCTTCTTGTAGTGTTGGAATCGATATATGGTTTCAACCAACAAGACTGGGTGAATTCAATTGCTCTGTGAATTTTCACTATACGTAGGCCCAATTCAAGTGCTTGTTGAACTACCCAGTAGTGTGCCACATATCGACTCTTATTCTCCAAGGTCATCATCAGCTTGGGCCATCTTCCTGTCGGTGAAACTTCAGTCTTGGCTAGGAGAGGCAGGTCGTAATGATGGTCGTGAAGGTGTTCTGGATATTCAAAATCACAGTCCAAAATATAGCCTGTTTGGCCATCTTTTGGAATCCGTGATATGTCACCAATGGTGGTCGGGTCAATCCACTTGAAGTCTGCGTAGGGAAGTGGATTTGACATCGCCCAACCATAGAGGTTGTTCGCATCAAAATATCCAAGGTAGAGTGATGGTTGTTGCTCGTCGAAGTTGGGGATATACTTGTTGTTGGCCTTAACATGTCTTGTCACAGCTTGAGTCAAACCACCTCGTACACCTGATTCGATCATGAGGACCATATCGATGTCTGTGAGAAGCTCCAATCGGCAGTTAGTTGACTTGAGCATAGCTTGCCATGCTAATCCAGGGGATGTATACGAGTGTAAAGGATCCAATCCGTATGCTGAGAAACAGGTGTTCCGAAATTCTTCCATCACATCGCACAGCAGAGTTACATCCAATTTTATATAAAAATCAGAATATTCCCCTAAAGTTTGAATGTTTAGTTGGTTCCAAACATTACACGCATGATTGTAGTCTTCAACGGAGATTTCACTTTCATTTAATTTGCTATTGAAGGCTTCGATCGGTGGTAGACTGGTTTCTTCAAACTTTTCTGTGGAAGTTATATAATCATAGGGGAAAACTCCTTTTCGTAATACTAAGTCCAATTTATCTTCAGGTACAATTTTGCTGGTTTCTTTTAGATCTTCTCTTCTTAGGTTCTCAGACAATTTGCTCAAACTAGATGACATAAATCTATAAGAGTCTACGAAGCGAAGTTTAATTTTACCAACTGTTTTTGAAAAACTGATGTACTTCTCCAATGTTTCAGCTAATACTTCGATTTTTCCATCATCTCGTCCTAACTCTGGGATAATGAAGTGGGAGTCATAGCCGCTAAGATTGTGTAACACGACAGGAATAAATTGAGGCAGTTTGTAATTTATATTGCATGAATTACAAGCAGGTCCTCTGTATAACCCTGTGAGGTGATCATGATCTCTTACTTTTTGATTTTCTTCACTGAAGCTCTTCTTGCATAGATAACATCTTGTTGCCGAAATGTATTCTTCTTGTTGATTTTGGTTCAAAGGTTTCATGGGTAAAACATTACCGTATAAGCGTTCCGCCTTTTCAGCAATGTTATACAACTGGTCTACAAAATACTTAGCAGCTCCTTCCCCACGGTAGAGTATCGGAGTGGATGTTAAGCCGTAGTCTTGCAATTGTTCTTCAGGTAAAGTAGATTTCACCAATAAGCAAAAACTGTTAGGTTGATGCAATTGATATTTGGTTCTTCTAGTTACTTCACCATCCGAAAGTTCCTGCGGCACTAACGTGGATTCAAAGTCAGCGTAGATAACTAGTGGAATCCGGTATTGGTGAACTGTTTTATTGAACTGGACAAATGCTCTAGATGGTGGTGGCAGACTAATCTTCACTTCATAGTTGTCATTACAAAGCCGCTGGTGTTCCGACAACCACTCCGATCCTCCACGTCTCAAGTCTTTATTTGTGAAACAAAAGCATCTCTTACACACTGTTACTCTAATTTTCTTTTTAGTCACTTGTCGTCCAACCAAAGTTTCAAAGTTCTTGATGTAAACATAATGTGATATTTCACCTTTGGTCAATAGCAGCAAATCTGTATGATTTTGACGTTCAGTCTTTGTAACTCGTAACGGGTATACGTTATTTGATTCGTCTAAACCAAACACATTAACTGAAACTCCTGGGTTTTTTCTTTCAAATTTAGCAACATCATTAAGACTAACAGGATACGACATACCTTGGAAGTTATAGCGGTGTTGAACAGCTTCGTATGCTATGCTAGGTCTACAGGAATGGTCTTCCACATATTTTGCTAACATTGCATACCGGAAACATTCATTATCCTCATTTTTCACATTGATACATGATCTTGTATCTCGGATCACCTTTGGTAGAGGGATAAAGCTGCTTCCTCTCATACCATATCCATGCTTGTGAACCCTCACATCCATACCTTCAATTGATGATAGCGTCCAGCCGGATCCTCTTCCTTCATGTTCTTGAAGTTTCACTAGCAGTTCAACCAAACATTCTTCTAAAATTTCGTTGATATCAGATGTGGTTGTAAGGGTTCGGTTTTTAGCAATGAATGCTCTCGGTGAATTTTCACCATCGGTATTAGTAAACATAGCCTCCAACACCAATCCAAATTTAATAAAGTTCAATCTTGCCAATTCTTCCGTCAATGTTTTTACAACTAGTTTTTTAGCTTGAGTTATAAAATTTTCCAATTCTAATCGCACATTATTAATTTTGAAATGAATTACAACTGGTCCTGGCAAGGCTGTAGTGCGCAGTTGTCTTATATCTTCCATATCCTCTTCTTGGGTACGCAGTTGTCTTACATCTTCCACTTCTTCCGTATCTTCTTCTTCCATTTTCTCTTCTTGAATAAATCCTCCAGCTGTAGATGGTCCAGCTCCGGCAAATTGAATAACACTTGGTCTTCTTCTTTGCATTAACTGTAAATAGCTAGCCCAGTCCTTCTGCTTATGGGGTTTTTCCAAAAACCGATCAATCGCATCCAAGTCTTCTTCACTTACTACAATCTCTTCTTTTCTGTCCTTTTCACGATGCAATTCTCGGTGTAACTGTAGATAGCTATCACAGTCGTCCATCTGCTTCTGGCAGTTTTCCAATAACCGATCAAACGCATCCAAGTCTTCTTCACTTACAACAATCTCTTCTTTTCTGTTCTCTTCATGATGCAATTCTCGGTGTAAAACAAAGATATCTTCATCTTGGAAAAACTCACCACAAATATCGCAAAGAGCCATTTTTTTTACAGTTTGGCTTTGAGTGTGCACTCGGTGAATGTCCACGCAATAATGAGCAGCGCGCTCAACCGGGTCCCTTTATACCCGAGGTTGAAGGGTGGGGGAAGGTGACGTCATATACATCCAGTTTATCAATCATGTAGCAGATTTGGCTTTTAAACACCCATTTTCAATTTATTCTTCAACAGGTTTGATAAACCAATAATCTTTGGTCTAAATCCACTACTTTGTACAAATTTTTTGTTTGGGCACTTCTCGTCCGGAGCAAAAAACTTTTTGGTCAAGGTCGAAATTTTTTCTCAAAAAAAGTTCCGGGGGGGGGGGGTTGGGGAGGGGGTGGGGGAGGGGGGGGGGAGGGGGGGGGTATTACTGTATTTAGGTCAAGGTCACGAAAAAACTTTAAAAAAATTAAGCCCCACCTGGGGCACTTGGGTTGTCATCGCTGTAGCCTCCGAAGAGACCCAACTATGACAACAGGCAACATCCAATGTCGTCTAACCTTCACCACGCAAGACTTAAGCATTTACTGCATTGCTAACAAATAAATTTTCCAATAGCTAACAAAAGGTCATTTACATAATTTTGAAAGAGGTTGAGGACAGCCCTAGTGGCTTATGTCCCCGGTCCGAGTGCAGAGGCCATCGGCTCATTACCCCCGTATAAGCGTACAAACGGACCAACTCCAATTTCTCAGCCGCATTGAAGCATGCATGAGTGGAGCCTAACAATTAATTATAAAAAGTGGTTTTACACGGGGGCCTACTCCCGTTCCCTATCTTTAATATTTAAGTTCAGCAATGCAGTAAATTTATATAAGTTCTTACTAGGTCAAGGCCATACGAACATTAAAAAATTTCGGCCCCCGTACATCCATGACGAACCACGAATGTTCGGGGGCCTTGGGGACAAAAAAACACAAATAGCTAACAAAGTTTCATTTACATAATTTTGAGTTTCCGGAAGGGAAACTAACTGAGGACACCCTAGTGGCTTACGTCCTCGGTCCGAGTGCAGAGGCCATCGGCTCATTACCCCCATATAGGCGTACAAACGGACCAACTCCTATTTCTCAGCCGCATTGAAGCATGCATGAGAGTTCTCAGCCGCATTGAAGCATGCATGAGAGGAGCCTAACAATTATACAAAAGTAACTTTACACGGGGGCCTACTCCCGTTCCCTGTCTTTACGATTTACTTTGAGCATTGCAAAAGCTCAAGGGGGAAATGCTACAACAAGCGTATACACTTTAGAAAAATATAACACACTTACAACACACAATTGAGCTCAACGTAGTCAATGCTGGAACAAGCACATACACATTAAACACATATGACAAACAAGACACAAAGGATAAAAGACACACACACACAGGAGACATAGGGTACAAGTAAAACACTCTAATATAGAACAATTCGCAATACCCAAACGCAAGCGCAATATCTTACAACTAATACAAGTCTTAAAGTTAGAGTAGACTTCGCTAAACACTGAAGGCGCCATTCAATGTTTAGTGATGCCTATGGCGGTCCGTCCCGATCGTTCACGTTCAACGCGCGGGAGCGGACTGCGAGCCGGCTCTGGCTGGGCCCCCTTATATCCCCACCGGGGCTGCCACGCCCAGGATATCAGGGGTGGGGGAGGGGGTGGGGGTGGGGGGGGGGGGGGCTCGCACTTTTTGTCGGGGGGGGGGGAGGGGGTGGGGTGGGGGGGGGGGTCACTTCTCGTCCGGAGCAAAAAACTTTTTGGTCAAGGTCAAAAATTTTTCCGAAAAAAAAGTTCGGGGGGGGGGGGGTCACTTCTCGTCCGGAGCAAAAAACTTTTTGGTCAAGGTCAAAAATTTTTCCGAAAAAAAAGTTCAGGGGGGGGGGGGGGTCACTTCTCGTCCAGAGCAAAAAACTTTTTGGTCAAGGTCAAAAATTTTTCCGAAAAAAAAAGTTCGGGGGGGGGGGGGGAGGGGGTGGGGGAGGGGGTGGGGGAGGGGGTGGGGGAGGGGGTGGGGGAGGGGGTGGGGGAGGGGGTGGGGGAGGGGGTGGGGGAGGGGGTGGGGGAGGGGGTGGGGAAGGGGGGGGGGTGGGGGAGGGGGTGGGGGAGGGGGGGGAGGGGGTGGGGGAGGGGGGGGGGTCACTTCTCGTCCGGAGCAAAAAACTTTTTGGTCAAGGTCAAAAATTTTTCCGAAAAAAAAGTTCAGGGGGGAGGGGGGGGGGGGTCACTTCTCGTCCGGAGCAAAAAACTTTTTGGTCAAGGTCAAAAATTTTTCCGAAAAAAAGTTGGGGGGGGGGGGGCTCGCACTTTTTGTCGGGGGGGGGGGAGGGGGTGGGGGAGGGGGGGGGAGGGGGTGGGGTAGGGGGTGGGGGAGGGTGGGGGGGGGAGGGGTGGGGGGTGGGGGGTGGGGGGGGTGGGGTGGGGGAGGGGGGGGTGGGGGGGTGGGGGGGGAGGGGGGGGTGGGGGGGGTGGGGGGGGTGGGGGGGGAGGGTAAGTGGGTCAAGGTCACCCACAACACTTCTACTCTAAGTGTTGGCTATACCCCCCACCACAACTGAGTCCCTAGGCTGCACAACACCGCTCCGCCAGTATGTCTCCAGCTTCCATGCGGTGCGTTTCGCTGTTCTCTAACTCTCTATATGTAAGTATTTTTACAAGTTTTGAATCTAGGTCAATACACTTTAACTCTGGGACGATATCGACTTGTACTATTTCTGTGTTTTGACTCAAGGTCACCACACTTTAACTCTGGGACGGGATCTACTTGTATTATTTCTGTGTTTTCACTCAAGGTCATCACACTTTAGCATGTAACTTTAAGGTAGCACCGAAACGGTGCTACCCGGCTTGACATTTTCAAGTTTCCCGAGGTCATCACAATTTCCCCCACCACTTCCCATATACCTAGAGTGCGCGGGGCTGGACAGTCAGTCGCTCGGTGTCTGTCGTAGGGTACGCATCGCGGTTGCAGTAATGGTCGAATGGGGGCTTCTGGGTCAGTTCAAGGTCACCCGAGCGGTGTCACATGATGGTTTAGGCAGAGTCACGTTGCAAACTTCAAGTTTCCTCAGCACTTTTGCTGTTTCTCATCGCAAATTCGCTCCAAGTTGTCAAGGTCATGGTAACTGTGACTGAAACTCGGAGCGTAGTGCGAGAAACAGCAAAAGTGCCAAAAAAATTTAGGTTTCAGCGTGACCTTGACCTTTGTGACATCAATGACGTCATCTTGGTGACGTAAGGGGTGATGACGTCATCAGCACGTCATTTCTGTGACGTCATGGGTGTGACGTCAAGGAAGTGACGTCATTGGTGATGACGTCATCGATGATGCAATCGATGACGTCATCAATGAGGTCATTGACCTCGATGACGTCATCGATGACGTCATCGCTCGGGTGACCTTGAACTGGCCCAAAAGCCCCCATTCCCCACTACTAACATATATTTATTTCGGATTAAATAATTACCTGAGTTAAAAGTAGTATCTATTCTTAATTACTGATATTTATTTTAAAATAACAAAGATAAAATGCATATAAATTTACACTAATTTAAATTACATTTATACATATTACATATTAAATAATAAACAACTTACCTACTAATTTATAAATGTTTTCCTTCGTGCGCGGTTTGTTTTGTACATTACATCCAAAAACGTACCGATATGTTTTAATTTATATCCATCAATGTTTAGGAAATATTTTTTTTAATACCCCCATGATGGCAGCAGATCTGCTTACTGACAGAATTTTCATCAGGATTTGATATTTATTTTTTCAACTTTCCCCATAACAACCATGGGAACAAGGATGTAGGTTTGATGCCATGCTTCTATACATTAATAGGCAAGCACTTTTCGTTTCCTCATTTTTTTTCTCAGCTCCTGTGCATCGTAGGAGTAATTCGCGCATAGCGTTAGAAAGGTACAGTCCTGTAGATTAGTAGAATCCTATTCTAATTCACATCGAACCATAGGGATACGCCCCACAGGCTTTCTAAATTTCAATGTCAATCTTATGGAGAAAGGAGAATTGTTCAAATCATCAGACAGCTGTTGTAAAACAACTGCTAGAAAAAGAGAAGGATAATTAATTGAATGAATCATTAGGTAGCTGTTCACATAACACATGCTAGCAATCAGTAAGAACAGATGCTTCAGTTATATAGCAGTTTTTGGAGAATTGTTTAAATCATCAGACAGCTGTTGCAAAACAACTGCTAGAAAAACAGGAAGAACATAATGATTCAGCTATAAAACGTTCTTAAACTTCTTGGGTTCAAATCACTAAAATTTTGATCGAATTTTGATCAAGAGGCTATCTCTAGTCTATATATTAATAGGCAAGCATGTTTAATTTCCTCCATTTTTCTCAGCTCGTTTGCATCATAGAAGAAAACCATGCATACCGTTAAAAAGGTAGTTTTCTGTAGATAAGCAAAATTCAATTAAAATTCACATCGGACATCAGATCTACGCCCTACAGGCTTTTCAAAGTTTCAATCCTATAATATAATACAAGCAATGTCTGAAGGGATGTGGGTTCCACGATCTCGAAATCTAGATTTTGCATTTAAGAGTGTTTTGGCCAAAAATAAGTTTAGAAACGACCACAATCCCAGGAAAAATCGAATTTGGTCTTAATTTAAGTCGGTTGCTATTTTGGTAACGAAATAACAACTAAAAGTAAACAACAATAAAGAAACATTAATTTTAAGCAGTTTTTAACAGCTGTCATCTGTGGAGAGTCTGGTGTAGACGTAATCGCTAGATTACAATGACACTATAACAAAAGTAAATTGTAAAAAAAAAAAAAAAAAAAAAAAAAAAAAAAAAAAAAAAACAACGAGCAAGGCTGGGTTAACCTGGTAATGTTAATCTTATGAGAGAAGGATAATTGAATGAATCATTAGACAGCTGTTCACATAACACATGCTAGCAAATCAGTAAGAACAGATGCTTCAGTTATATAGCAGTTTTTAGCACTAGGAGTACGAGTTAAAGGGGGGGGGAAAGAATAAGCATTAAAAAGACACTGCTCTGGCAACTTTTTTTTATCATAAATTAGGCTTTTGATCGTTAAAAATATTAACTATAAAGTTGTATTTTCGAGGTTATATTTACAAAGTAAGTAATATGCAGTGTTTATATTTTTATCATAAATTAGGCTTTTGATCGTTAAAAATATTAACTATAAAGTTGTATTTTCGAGGTTATATTTACAAAGTAAGTAATATGCAGTGTTTACATTTCTGTTTTTTACAAACAATGCTCTTTAAAACTCTTGAATTTCAAAATTCTTAAAAACGTTAAAAATTTATATAGTCAGTTAAGTCATTGTTTTTACACAGTGTGTTAACCTGTTGAAAATCAATAAATGAAGTAACGTTTCACGTATATTCAAAAAAGATAAACTTTTGACTTTTCAATGAAGTAAAGTAAGTTCCAATGTCGGAGTAGGGCCTATATTTAGTTGTTTGCGGTGTCTTACATGAAGAGCGTGTCTGGAGCATTACTGGAGTAGTTTGGTCAGATCTATTTGCAGGATTTGCCACACATTAGAGACCGTTGCAGATGTTATCGTTAGCTTTCAGGCGTTGAGTGAATGTTGTCGTGACCATGTAGACCGTCACCGATAAAGTGGCCTTATCAGATTTTTTGTAGCCACTAAATTGAACAAAATGATCAGCTGACAGTTGTAGATATAAACATATCTGTTACATTTTTAACCCTTGGTTCTACAAATTTGTTCCAAAGTGTACCTATTGGCATGGCGAGGGAAACGCGAGATCGTTTAAAATAGAAAGAGGGTGAATGAGCGGAGCGAACGAGCTTTATTTGTAAAAGGAGAGTGACGCTTTATAATTTCACTGAGCATAAGCTCGGTCACTCTAATACAGAAGTTTGGAACAGTCTAACTGAATTAGATTTTAGATTATTAATCAAAATGTATGCAAATATTTTGATACAAGTTTGGACATACGGTAAACAACTTTGGTTCTCGGCAAGAAACTCAGTAAGAAAATTTTTTAAGTCACCATGTTTTGTATCCAACAGAACTGTGCTCCATGACTTAAACATTGCAATGCTGAAGAAGAAATCACCAAAAATAGGACAAATTACATGTTTCGAATGGAAAATCTACAAATCACCTAGCCCCCAACTTGTTAGACAATTCAGAGTGAGACTGTAAGTGCCACAATTCTTGACTTACAAAGTGTTTTCTATAACAAAGTGTTTTTGTGTTCTGTTAGTGTTGACAAAGGTCAGCAAGTAATTCATGTTTCCTTGCCATTTTTTGTCATTTATATAACATACTTTTTACCTATTAAAAAATTTATTTTAACTATACTGCAAAGTTAATAAAGCAAAAAATCAATTAAAAACTTACTTTAAATATGATTTTTATTTTTTAATTAAAGTGTCTTTTTCCGCAAATCAAGCACTTGCCAATATAGTGTCACTCCTAACCATTTTTTAATAATAATAAAAGACTTTAAAAGCACTGCTGTTTCACAACAATCGAAAGTGCCTGTGTCCAGTATACTTGGTATGAATTTTTATAATAATTTTTGTATTATATAAAAAGGCCTATTCTTTTTATGAATGCATTCATTATAAACTAACCCAAATCACTAATTCAATCCTTACTAATGAGAATTATTATTCATTTCAAAATTTTTAAATTTATTAACATTCATTCTTCACCAAATTTTTTACTAAACATCACAAATTTAAATAAACTAAAAAATTAATTTGGTTTAATAAAGAAAATAGGAACACAAAAACTGTAAACAGAAAAATTGATATAGAATTTTATTATTAGAATGTTAATTTTTATTTAACGTTTTTAAAGTTTATGTTTTACTAGCTTTCCCGGCATGCTTTTCAATGCCAACTTGAAAATGTTTTGCTCTAGGTGATCTCGTTCGCTGCGCTCACTCGCCCTCAGGTTTAGCTCATTCTCTACTCTCATTCGCCACAATTCTATAATATACTCTAGTATTTTATTACCAATCTTTCCTCAGTATTTCAAATGAGAATAGCTGTTTTCAAAATTCCTTAATGTAGTCATATGCTCCAATACACAAATTTTGCTTCTTTAAGAATAACATTAGTAACTTTGAAAACATGAGGGGCGGAGCAATATGAACGAATATGAATAAAAAGTATTCTATGTGTGCTTCCTGGTTCTAAGCTACTCCTCACCAATTTTCAGCCATATTAATTCAGCTGTTTACAATATATAAGTGGTGTAACGAACGAAAATTTTTTATGTTTATAGATTTAGCTATGGTAAATTGCAAAAATTATGAAAATTATTATATAGATTTATTAGGTACAACAGTTCTTATAACAACAGTTTTAAATGACAATCGTGCAAGTTCAGATTATACGGTAAACCAACCAAATAACCAAGTTATACCGAGCAAGTCCCAGGTGCTAGGCTTGATTTACAGGTTTATGGAAATACTCAATTTATCTCCTCTAGACGTTTCAATTCTACCTACGTCATCCAGTAACTAACCAACATTGGTGAAAAAAACACATTGGAACTTT
Organism: Neoaliturus tenellus; assembly: GCA_030545055.2. Lineage (NCBI taxonomy): Eukaryota > Metazoa > Arthropoda > Insecta > Hemiptera > Cicadellidae > Neoaliturus > Neoaliturus tenellus. The sequence continues at coordinate 44,390,416 of CM061536.1, forward strand.
TCCAAAATTAAATTGTATCTTGAACCCAACTTCAAAATAATAAAATAATCATTCTTTTTACAAAAACTAGTACAAGTGTTGCTCGAAATCGAGCAATTTATTTAAATCCAGTACAAATGTTACTTTAACTCTAAATCAATGACATCCGACCAATCCAATGATGTGAATATCTTTAATCGCCAATAACTACACGTATTTACAGCTGATTATTAACAGATGTTTCAAATGCTTTATTCAGTCCCCAATGTTATTTAAATGGGAAATTTTGAGTTTTTAATGTTTGTTAGCGCCTTTATTTTCAGTTCGATTCTCATCAATTTTTGACGGAAACAACTACAGACCAAGCCCTATCCAACGACACCAAAAACTTGAAAATTGGTTGAAAATTGTAGGAGAAGTTCTCAAGACATAAAAATCCCTTAGCGTATTAAATAAGTATAGCCTATAGATTCTTTTCATTTAGTTTAAATAATTATAACATTTCTTACATTGCATGGTTATCTTTGGTATTTAAATTATAGTCAATAACATCCACCATTTATATTTTAACAATGTACTGTTCTACTTCATTCCAATCAATTGTCATAGTATAATTTTTCCTAATGAACATTGTTTTAAATATCAGTATCGTTAAATTATCATAGAACATGTAATTTTGAGTTAGGCTTGATGTTAAAAAATGTCTTTACATACATGGATATAATAGAAAACTTAAATAAAAACTCATCACAACAAACTGCTACAAGCCGCAGTTAACCGGGAAAGAGATGCGAGGGTTACTTCCAGCCTCAGCAAATTTACTATGTCGGAAAAATCACATAAAAAAAGAAATAATTAATGATTTTTAACGAATGAAATTATGTAACAACTTGACTTTGGGGTGAAACATTGATAAACATGTTAATACTGGTTTAAATAATGTATATAAAATATAATTAAATTACAAAAAATGATGTAATAAATGCATTTGTTAGATTACCAAAGTTAATTTAGTCTTTTTAACTCATATTTTTTTACAAAAAATACTTATATGTAAAAAATATTTATAGAAAATATTTAATCCGCTTTAGAAATGTCAATATAAATAAGAAATATAATTATTACCTCGAGCAAAAAATAATAATAATAATAATAATAATAATAATAATAAATTATTAATAAAAAAATAAAAAATAAACAAGACGTACTTAACTACATTTTTAGTATAACCCCCGCCACGTAACTTGACGAATGAATTTTCACTACTATTCAGTTAAAATGATTGGATAATCAGCTGTTCTATACAAAATTGCATGTAACGTAAGCTCGATGTTTTTGGAAAAGTACCCCCTCTCCCCCCTCGCCTACCCAGCTGTTTTTGGCCATTCGTCAACTTATGTGGCGTGACCTATACCATAGTTTAAACAAACTGAATTTTTTACTCAAATTATTTATATTATTCGATTACTTATATTACATAATAGTCAAAATTACGAACTATATGGACAGAAAGGTAAAAGAATAATGTTAAAAATTTGTAACATGCATCTTAGGCATCTTAGGGCACAAAATTAATTATCATCACATGATAGTTTATAATAAATTTCAACTAACACTACAGTTAGTATCATAAAATTTATAATTTAGCACCAAATTATACTGTAGTTTTATAAATAACACATCATATAACGTTTAAACAAGACTTAACTGAGTTTGACTAATTAAAAAAAGACAATATTTTTTATATTTTATGACATAATTTAGAAAATGAAATAAAAGTTTAATTGAGTTTGTTCACATTTGTCTCCTTAGGCATATTTATAATAACTAATAAAAATATAAAACTTTAAAACTGTGTATGAAAGTTTCTTGTGAACTTTCTTTTCCCACCACTGCATGTAAATAATCACATTAACACACTTGTAAACCGTACGCAATTCAGCTCTTTTCTGCTTTACGTTTCATTTCTGCTCTAGAGCGGCAATGTTTATTCCAGCACAATAAATAAAATAGCAATTTAAGGTCTGCAAAACCATGAAACATTGGTCATTGTTGTTGTTTTGTTAATACGGGTTTTAAATTTTTTTATTGAAGGTAATTTTTGATATTTTTAACATTGTGTTACAACAGGGAGTAATCAAACATAACCTAACTGGTTTTGTATTTTTTATACAATAAAACATTTAATCTGCTACAATTATGGTGATAGGAAAAATCTTGTGTGCATTAAGTGCACAAAAATTCATTGTCGCTCTCAAATGTTTGGCCGCACGAAGCGTCAGCTGACTAACTACAATTATTTTTTGAGCGGCAATGGAGTACTTTGCGCTTTTAAAACACAACTATATTGCTCCAGGTTTCTATTAGCTTTTATTCCAGAGTCGACACACCCTTTGCCGTATAAAATCTACACCTATGAGTCTTTTAAGTTTTCCACAATCTTCAAACATTGGTACAACTTTTAATCGACAAACGAAGGTTGCAATGAAACTCTTCGTCAGGGAGGCTAGTGTTTGTTTTAATCTGAACACCGCACTGAAACTACTACACTTAACACAGCACCGCATCTGTGTTACATAGAAATTAAAATTAATAGTTACACAGATAACAAAATAACCGATAAATAATACAAGAATACCCACAAAAATTTAAATAAACAATTTCTGACCAACTTTTTAATAGTGCTTGAAAAAATTTACTATATTGCTTAAGAGGTTTCAGTATTCACAGTAGAAAGGTAAATTTTTAAGGGGATATCATTTTTTCAAAGATACAAGAAACCTTTGTAAATATACAACAAGCAATTAAAATAATATCGAAAACAAAAACATATTATTTGATATTTAAAATTGATACTTTTAGATACTTTATTTTGAAACACCGACGCCCTCTGTGGTGCGTATTTTAAGGTGAGTATGACTGAAGGGGTGAGTGTGATGATTGTGATGGATCAGATGAGGTGTAGCTTTGTTACTGACAAATATCAGCTGTTTTATTTGTCATGATCATTAATTAATAGCCCAATGACCAAAGGCAGCTGGGTCCAGTATCGAACCATCAAAAAACACTAACTTTTCTCAGGATCGAACCGGCTACCTTCAGATTCAAAGGCGAGCTCTTTAACCACTCAGCTACCCAGCCAGTGTATAAATCATCAGCACAGTAATTATATAAATTAAAAACAAACAAAAAAATACTTAAACTATCAAAAATTGTCTACAAATGCAGAGCCAGAGAGTGAATATGACTTCACTCAGTCTACTGTGTCTTCACAAGTATAACAAATTTAAAATTCAAACCATGAACCATTGGTTCATCTTTCTCAATTGTATGAAAACCAATTAAAACCTTCTTTATTACTTAGTAGCCAGATTTTCGTATTAATTTATATTTGTATAAAAAAAATGCCTTGCCTATTATTTAGAATAGTAATATCTCTTTGGATACTATTTTCTAGGCATGTGAAAAAAATTTATCAACACGACTGATTTTTTTAAAAGATGAAAATAATTGATTAGAGACGCGGATTAAAAGTAAAAAATATTATTTGTTTTACTGTGCATATAATGAATAAAAAATATAAGTCTCAGAAAGTATTATTTTATATGGGGGATTTTTTCCTAACCATATTTTAAGAGGGAACTAAATTGATATGAAAGTACATTTACAATTTATGGTTCTGAACAGTCAGATACATCGTTATCTGAGGCTGTATACTGTAGTGATTTAACTCTCATTTTCATATATATCGCTGCACGAGTCACACTAACTATCATCTTTTAAAAGGGATAAAAAATTTACTAATAAAACGTTAAGTATGTTTATATGAGAGAAGCACAATAATGAATCCATCTTGCAAGTTTAAATTTAAGTTGTTAATAAATGAGTTGTTTTTGGGCATCGTAAAACTACACTTAACAACATATAGGCCTAAAACTATATACGCTGACTGGCATACGATATGTACAGAATTATAATACTGAACATAAAACTTTATATGGAAACTTTGAAGGACTCTAGGACGAAAACCAGATTTTGCAAAGACATGTGACCAACTCCAATGGATTCCTAGTTTAACAAACCCCCATATTAAAAAACAAAAATTAAAAAAAAGTAATAAATATTTGGAGCGAAAAAAGTTTGCTCTTACAAACATTAAAACATTACTTGTTTTAGTGTATAAAATAAAAGTCACAATTGCTTTATATTATTAAAAAAAAAAAAAAAAAAAAAAAAAAAAAAAAACTATAATATCCTATTTTTTACCTAATTTAGACATGATTTCAAAGGCACAAAGTTGTTTATACTGTACTAAGATTTCAACATGATAATTTACCAAACTGTAAGAGATGTAGAACTCATGGTGTGCGCCTGGTAGACCGGAAGTTAGGGGTGACAAATTCTGGCCCGTCTTCACAGTCAATTGTTCCCTTCTTCCGATGGATTGCAACAGAGCCTTTTCCTGTCATGTTGACTTTTTAAACTATTGTTAGTATGATATAATTTTTATAAATCCACGGTATGTGCATCTTAAATAAATAAATAAATAAAGCCTTTATTTACGTACAATGTCTGCTTCACAGAATAACTCATGTAAAAAATACAATACTCTAAAACTAAGGAAAAACAAAATTACATTCCAAGGATACAAGTTTCACAAGAAATTTTCTTTGCATGCCTTTTGAAAGCTGTGGGTGCTAAGAGTTGTAGGTCACTGGGGAGGTCATTGAAGGTTGTTGGCCTAAAATAGGAAAAGCTTTTCATACCTGCCTCCAACCTGACTTTCAGAAAATGCAAGCGGTTGTACTGTGGAGTACTTCGCAGAGCGACCTGTCTCCTTGTAACAAGCCTTTCAAGTAGGTATTGCGGCTCCTGCTGAGGCAATACCTGGTGGACAATTTTGCAAATTTGCATTTTGCAAACAATAGCTGGCGGCAAAAAGGAAAAAAATGCCATTAAACATATTTCAAGTCCAATTCATATTGATATTCAATTGAGTATAATCACTATAAAATAGATGTTTAGCGGTTCAATTAATAATACTACCCAAGAGTGAAAGGAGGACATGTGTCACGTCTACGAAGATTGTAGATTAAGCGTACGGCAGTGTTTTGTAGATTATGAATCCGTGCATTTCTTCTTTAGCAATGCTATTTACAATAGCAGGAAGACCGTAGTACAGCACTGATAAAATTAATGACTTAACAAGTTGTAGTTTCGCACCATCTGACAGGACGGATCGATGTCTGGACAGACCTCGCAGCCTTCCCAAAGCCAGTTGAGGGATTAATATGGGCAGAGAAAGCGAGCTCTCGCTAACAAGTACAACGCCCAAACTCTTGACAGAATTTGTCAGCTTCAGAAATTGGCCTCCAAATTGTATTTACACATCTCCATCAACTATGCTTTGAATAATGTTGGGCGTTGCAATATGGAGTACTGAGTACTTCTCAGAGTTCAACTTTAGACCATGTCTCAGTGACCATTCAACTATACTCGCAAGATAAGAGTTACCTTTCTCTAGAGCTTGCCCAATAATATTAGGCTCGTAGGAAAAGTGCAGTTGGCAATCGTCAGCGTAAGCGTGAACATTGCAGTAACGCACACAACTGACAAAATCAGCAGTGTGTAAGGTGTAAAGGATATTTAAATCTTTCAGCTTTGAGTGTAACAAACTGTGGTTTATGGAATCGAAGGCCTGCGAATAATCGAGCATGAAAAGAGAGCTACACCTGCCTACGTCCCTAGCCCCAAACAAGTCAGCAAGCATATTCACCAATGCTGTGCATGTGCTTTGATTTTTTCTAAATCCAGACTGTAAACTCGGGAGTAGGCTTAATTTTTGTATGAATTCAACTATCTATCGAATGGCAAATTTTTCAAGAACTTTAGACATTGCCCCCATTGGAAGTACAATTAAACGAAGTAAAATCGTTGGCAAACCATTCTTGATTTGTTTTTTTTATTTTTACCTACATAGCCTATTTTCACTTATTTTTTACTTCTTGAATCTCTTGGTGGTTATTATGTGTTATAACCAAACACGTGTGAAAGGAGTAATTAAATTTGTTTCCTTACTTGAAACAAATTTACATTCTTGAACTTTCACATTTTTAATTAATGGTTTCAACATTAATATTAGAAGGACTTCTTTAATGTTGTAGAAAATCTTCAAAGAAAAGATTTACTTAAAACATTTGTTTCAAAATGACACATCCAAATTAAAAGTAATCGCAGTAGTCGACAATCATGCACTTTAAACTTAATAAAAAAACATCAAATAGCCACTGTCGATAAGTCATTATTAAAAAATTCATTCACCGGCCTGATTCCGTGGCCAGAAATATAGTTTAAGATTCAAAGTTATATTTCAATAATTATATCTTCACTAATTTCTCCGCATTCATTCGTTTTAAAACTCGCCCCAACTCTCAATGTTGCTAAAATCAATAATGCATCGTTTAATCACATGTCTACGAACGCATCACACGAGTGGCCGCAGACGATCGTCGAGATTTGGATTGTCAGACACGGTTTCCCTTTATGCAAATGGCTTTAAAAAATGTAAAATATTATATTATTTTGAATGAAATAAATGATCCATACAATATACGTATTACAAATAATTATAAGTTCTCCATTCATTAAAGTGTCAAAAATTGCAGTAATTTAAATTATTCAAATGCGTCAAGAGTATTGCTTCTATTTCAGGTAGGGGCCGATGGGTCTTTGAGCAATCAGTGTAGGACAGAGAAGTTGGATGGGTCTTTGTCGTTGCATTAGAGCACTAATATAAGACAAAGAGGGTACACAGTAGCTATCTAAGAGGTATATATGAAGTGTGAATTACAGTACTTTCTTTAAAAATATGAGATAAACAATACAATTATAAGTCATACATTGAGTTTGTTTGTTATGCAATCCTGGAAAATTACTTAGATATAATAAGATTAAGCCAACGTTTTGCGAGAGAAGGCAGAAAATATCTACACATGTTTGGTAAGACGGGTGACTACTGAAATTGGTGTAATCATTTTTATATGTTTACTGCACACAAATTCACTATACCTTTAATACCTTAATACCTTTAATACCTTTATTGAAATGGCGACCTAACTCAATAGGTAGTTTAAAGAAAAGTATGAATGAGGGATGAGTGTAGGATGGTTGTGGCGCGATCTTGTAGTCTTGTTACTGACTAAGGCCGACATTCTCCTTAGACAGGACTGTTAACTCATAGCCCAACATCCAATGGTATCTAGGGGCCTACAGTTTAACGTGGGATCCGAACCACAATTTCAACCTCCCATATACGAATTGGTCTAATTATGAGGATGGTACTTATGGATGGACTTGTATTCACTAGTGCGGACGTTAATCCCCACCAGGGAATATCGCATCCACAAGCCATCGCGTATAACTATCCACAATTCGTGACCTCCAAGTAGCTGGATTACAGGACGTCGCCACCGTCCCAGTCTTCACTATACACGGAAGCCAGTGAGCGGAGCGAAGAAGCTGATCCTGGGTGCAGGGGAGAGAAGCTATCAAATTAACCCATTGTAGTGAACGAGCTCAAGCTCATTGGCAGTTAATTAAAGTCGCTAATGAAAGAGAAATTTCTATTAAAGGCTCGAAAGATGTAAAACCCAATACGATTTTAATTCAATTTAATAACTTTTCAACCAAGACACTGGTAGTTTAAAACCCACCTCAGTTACGTTTTTTCGTTTTCTTTTTTAAGAGGAGCTTAGAAGCCTAGAAAATAAAGAGATGCTTTTAGAAAGTTGCTAATAGTAGGCCTATATATTTTTTAGTGGCTAAGAATAATAGCCCTTTGATTGAATCCCTGACAGGTGCTTATATTTAGCGATGGGTATTAGTCCTACTTCTAGAATAAGCTGTTTTCCTTACAAGTCAATGGAAGTCACTTTGTATGAATTACTTCTCTGTGCTCATAACTCTCGGCCTCAAAGTCTGGACCGTATTCGTTTTGCAGGTGCTTAGTGACTGTGGTGTCAAAAGGTACAAGTGATGTTTACAATTACCGAATAATTTAAATGAGAAATCTGGTTAAAATTAAAATACTCAAACCTTAATTTTGATGTTGTTTGGTAACTTGTAAGTAATTTAAACACTAATTATAGCCTTTTCTATTAATAACTGTTAATCATGGGTTTCATCAAATCTTTAATCTATGTTTTCTTAAAAATTCACATTTTTCCCTTGAACCCCTTGGCTTATAGGTCCCTCTTATATTCTGGAAATATGTTAAAACATGATCTTTAAGAAACAAGTACAAAAACTTTTACTTCACTTAAAGTAAAAAAGAAAAAAAAAACTTTTACAGTAGGTTTCATTAATAGTCTCGAAAGTGACTTATTGCGGGAAGAGAAATTGCATTTACGCGCGAGGAAAAGGCTATCGAGACCCGAAATTGCACTTTTGAGACAAGTATTAAACACTGTATCGAAAAACGTTAACACAAGAATATTTTTTTGTTTATTCAACTTAGTATCAAGAAAAAAGCTAACTCAAAACGCTGAGTTTCGGTGCCTATGTCGAGACACACCTGCACGGAACTCAGCGTTACGCAACAGCTGATCGGTCTTACCGCAAAATCCCATAACGGTTACTTTTCGTGCACCACATACGCACAGAAAATAAACGTTATGTAATTTTGCCATTTTTAAAACTCATTTTACGTTAGAAAGTGTACTTTTTTGTGTAGAGTAATGAAAATATATCAGTGACAAGTTAATAATTAAGACTAAAGGCATAAATATGGATAAAAATTTGAAATATTCATAGCAAGTTAGTTTATTACAAATAATACTGTTTTGTATTTCAAAATTGAAAGTTTTAAAACCATCAGTAGTGAAACAGGAGAACCAATTCGTAGTTTCAAGTTGTAGAATAAATTGACAATGTGCAGTGTAACATTTCAACCACAAGTTTAAACGGTGCAGAACGCAATTGTGTCAATTTCAAGATTGAATCAGAGCAATCTGCGGCCAGATCGTGCTGCTACTACAGATACGGAACATTGTTTAACTTCTGCCAATATATATTAAATCTGAAAAATACTTATAAAAACGGAAATTTTCACTTTTAAAGAATTATATATTATTTATCTCGGTTAAGGCTTTTCTACAGCTACACTTACAGTATGGGATTGACAGTATGGTTATTTACCCAGATAGCACATAAACGTAAAAAAGACGTGAAAATAACGTTTCCTTTTAACATTTTTGACGTTATTATTACGTCAAGAACGATTTATAACGTTTTTTTCACGTGATTATAACGTGCGAGTGTCACACTTTTTTACGTTAAAAAAAACGTAAAAATACTACGTGAATATGACGTTTTTGTTTCATTTAATTTTTACCTTTTTAACTTATGTTTTACTGAACATTTTACAAATTTTTGAAAAAAAAAATTGTTAATGAATGCTTTTATCCAACCAACACATTAAAAAAATGTAAATAAAGTCGATCAAAAATTTCTTACCTCCACCTGGATTTGAATCCTCAACCTTTTCTATCACTGTCCTAGCGCCTTTACCCTCTCGGCCACTTCTGCTGTACTTCAGGTGGATTTAATTTACTATTTATACATTTAATACTCAACCTTCCTTGTACTTGAGAACAGATGGCTCGGTGTATCTGTGCTCATGGTTTTTGTTGAGTATATTTTAAAAATTGATTTTATTCGCGTTTCGTCTCAGATCAAAAACATTATTTTTGGATCTTGATGGCGGCTTACCCAGATAGCACAAAAACGTTATTTATACGTGAAAATAACGTTTTAAATTTTACTTTTAACGTTATTTTCACGTTAAAATACGTGAAAAAAAGACGTGAAAGACGTTTTTGTTTCACTTAATTTTTACCTTTAAGACATTAAGTAAAAAAAAGGTAAAAAAATTTTGGTGAAAATCACGTTTTAAATTTCACGTTTTTTTTACTTTCACATTTTTACGTTATTTTCACGTGTAAAAAACGTATTATTTTTTACTTTTACGTTTTCACCTTTTTTCACGTGAAAAAACGTGACTTTCACATTGTGTGCTGACTGGGTAGTTTAGGTTAGTTAAACACATCCTCATATAGTATTAAGATACCGTTACAGGATGAATTTGAAATAAATATTAATCAAATTCAAATCCATAAAAATTTAATTGCATTAAATTTGTAGAGTATTAAATATATAGTATTAACTATATAGTAGGCTACGAGGGGACCAAGCATTTGCTCGGTGAACTTATATACAATTCTTCGCAGAAGTATCAGCAACATTCTGTGCACTAAAATAAAAAAAAAAAAAAAATGCAAAAAGACTTGTTTTTATTCAAGTACAGCTTGTTCGCTCCCCTCACTCGTCTTTATGACGAGCTCGTTTGAATCGCTCATTCGCCTTTCACACTTGGTTCATGTTGGCCTACAGGTGCTGCACTAATGGTATATACAGGATGTTTACAAAAAACACGAAAAGATTTTGTGTATTTGTTCCTTAGGTCAAGAGAGTAAAACGACCATTCAAAGGATCTAAAATGAATCGTTAAGCCTCAAGCTGCCATTTTATTTGTTACACTTGATAATTTTTATTTCCTTGACGGATAGTCATATTAAGTTTATATTAGGTATGAGCCTTTATCATACCAATGTCCGTTTTCGTGAAAAATATATTTTCTCTGGTGAGTAATTTTAAAATGGAGGCAATTTTTTGTATTTAAAAACGGAAAGTTGTATAACAAGTTTATAACATACAAAAACTTTGACAAAATAATTTAACTAACTATTGATATCAAGTTTGTAAAGATCTGAAAACAAATAACAAAGTTAATGTAAATTGTCCACATAAAAAATTTATTTTGCATTGAAATGAATTAAAATTTAAGTTAAAAAAATTGCAATTTTAGTAAATCTTTTCTTTTATTGTTGAAATTTTGTATTTTTTTAGCTAAAATTAAAAAATAACAGCCATTTTCATAATACTCATAGGAAAAATAGTTTTTTTCTGGATAGATTGTCATACCAAATATGAACTTAATATAACCATTGACTATGTACACTGTACAAAGTCAATGATATAACCATCCACTACGGACATAAAAATTAATGTGTGAAAAATTCAAATGGCAGCTAGCAGCTTACCGAAGCATTTTAGACCCCTGCTTGTATATTTTCTTATTGTCTGAACCTAAGAAAGAAATACCGTACACAAATTATTTCTTTCTTGTTTGACCCACGTCGCAGCAGACCTGCGTACTCAGCGAATTTCCAGTGGAATTTCAGATTATTTTCTTTCCCCATAAAAACACCATAGGATCGAGTATGTAGGTTGGCTGCCATGGGGCGTTGTTAGAAAATCTAAGTTAGTCAATATTTGGTGAATGTAAACACAAAATTGTATTAAGCTCTGGCAATGTTTTATTTTAACCATAAACCCAATGGGGGTGAGTATGTAGGTTGGCCGCCATATGGGTTTTGTAATCAATTATAAGCTAAGGCCTATCTTGATAATGTACATACCAAATTTGATTATTTTATGTCAATAAATAAACAAGATATAGGGTTTTCTTGATTTCCCATAAGAATAACATGGAAAACACATTTTTGGATTTTCCCCGTAACCAGTTATGCTAAGATAAAAATTAAAAATTCCAAATTGTTTATTTTTTTAAGCTCTTTTAAATGGTTTCAGTTAAAATTGATGAATTTTGAAAATTTAGGTAAAAAAAATGCCAAAAACCCATTTTTGACCTCCTTGAAACTCCATAAAACCCCGTTCCCATTACCCGACAATGCTGGTTCGCGAAATCATGAAAATAGACCTGGTCTTACACCTTCATACCAAATTTCATCAAAATCGGAGGTTCCCTTCAAAAGTTATCGGTACCACGGACACATATATAGATAGATAGATGGATTATATATATGTATATATATATATATATATATATATGAAAATGAACATATATATGAAAATATATACATATAAAGGGTGATTTACGACGAAGTGCAGAAATTTTGGAAGCTGATTCTACTCATAAAAATAAACAAAAAAGGCCATATAAACATATGTCCTAAAATCCTTCGTTTAGCCGCTAGCCGCCATTTTGTTTTTTACACGCAATAAGTTTTATTTTCGTAATTAATTGATGGATTTGCTTCATATTTGGCATGGACTTTTATCACAATAATGGTAATTTTCAGAAAAAAATTTTTTATTTTCCTATGTCTATTTTCAAAATGGCGGCCATTTTGAAAATTTAAACTCAAATTTCTCAAAAACGGGACATTTTGTCAAAGTTTTATTTTAGACAAAAAATTGACAAATTAAATTATCTAAACAATGATACCAAGTAAAGATCTTACAACAAATAATGGAGTTACTTCTGCAAAAAAAAAAAAAAAAAAAAAAAAAAAAACATGGATTTTGCATTATAATTAATGCAAACTTAGGTTATTTTAATGGAAAAATCTCTATAACTCCGTTATTTGTTGTCAAATCTTTACAAACTTGGTATCATTGTTTAGATAATTTAATTTGACAACTTTTTTGTCTGAAATAAAATTTTGACAAAATTTGCCGTTTCTGAGAAATTTGAGTTTAAAATTTTAAAATTGCCGCCATTTTGAAAATAGAGATTGGAAAATAATAATTTTTTTATAGAAATTACCATTATTGTGATAAAGGTCCATGCCAAACATGAAGTAAATCCATCGATTCATTACGGAGATAAAAATTATTAGTGTAAAAAACAAAATGGTGGCTAGCTGCCAAACGAAAGATTTTAGGACATATGTTTGTATGACCTCTTTTGTTTATTTTCTTGTGTAAAATCATCTCCTGAAATTTCTGCACTTCCTCGTGAATCACCCTGTATATGAAAATGAACGAATGGTGTTTTTGGCTTCTGGGGACTTCAAAATGAAAAAGTAAAGTGGTTCCGGGCTTGGGTCTTACCATGGCTACTACCGTAATAGCGTATTCCCTATAGGGAAATTCGCTAAAACCCTGTATAAAAACCACATGTTGGATCTGCAACACGTTGAATCTGATTTTTTTATGTTGAATAATTGTGTTTCGTTTGATATTATAACTAAATACAATATTTTACATCACGTTCATTACCCTAATCGTTCCCCAGTTGAGAAGCAGTTTATCAGATAACACCAGGTCGATGTCTTGTTCAGCAGAATTCTTATCACTGGAGCCGTATCAGGTGGTCGTAAAATCGGCACTCAGCGTTCGGTTGCTTCAGCATCAGTTTTAGCGTCAGCAAAGACTTAAGTTGAGCTTTGGTGGCCTTTAATGACGGATGATAAGCTCAAAACGTTTGCCACATATCCAATAATAGGTCACTTATTGTTAATAGTCAGTTGTCATGAAGGCCTATTATTAATATTGAAATAGTATAATTAAAAAAAGTTTTGTGGACTAAATTATTTTATTTGTAAATGTTTAAATGAATTATGAAATATTAATTTAACTACCGAATACGATTGGTAGGCCTACCTATACTCGTAGTGAAACTGATTTTTAGGTATAACGATTTTATTGCTATCACACAATTGTGATTACAATGACAACGATTAAGACAATTTAAAAAATGTTTTAAAATTGCCACTTTATCTTTAAATTTCCTTACTTTTTCATGTTCAGTATATCAAGCATAAAGATAAAATTTTATAAAATCATATGAAAAACGATGTCTATAGTTACAAACAATCCTGCTAATGCAAAGTTAGTAAGCTTAATTCCATTGTACGTAACAGAAAATATACAGTCTGGTTTGGTAAATATTGACCATATCACCTGAACTAGAAAGTGTTGTCTGTTACTACTATCATCTTTCATTTCTCGGATCCGGCTATATTGGTCGTAGACAGCAACCAAAACTTTTAAAATATTTGGTTTCTTATAAGGTCAAGGACAACTGTTACAATATTATCCCTTCCACTTACCAGAGAATGTAACTTTACTGTAAAATTATGAGGATTTTAGGCAATTGATAGATAGCGGTTTAATTAATTTTTAAAAAATTGATCTATATCATTAAATATAAAGAAAATATATTTTTAATGTGAAAACAAGATTTTAATAAATTCAGAAATTTTTCATTGTATAAACAATGTTTTTACTTATTTCCCAAAGAAATTAAATAAGAAGGTTTGGATTCGCTAATGTCTACACCGTTATTGTACCGCGTTAATGTTTTATTTTCAGAACTGTATTTAATATATTTTTTTACATTTTAAATGGTAGGTTTTTATTTTAAATGGTAGGTTTCATCACTTGGACGGAAAGTAGCTTTTTACTGTGCGAAATAAGCACAGAAAAAAACACTTTCCGTCCGAGTGATAAACAACGTTTTTCATCATACTGCAAAAATATAAAATAGATAACTAATTTAAAAGTGAAATAATTAAAATTCTATTATTTTTTACATTTAGTAGTTGACTTCCCTCTTAATTTAAACATTCCTTATAAACAGTTGATATACACGTAAAATTATCAAAATCTTGCAATGAAATTGTGGTCAGCAAGTAGTTTTTTGTTTACATTGGCCTTATTTGTTTTGGATTAGTTCGATTTTTGCTTAAGAAAGTAACAACTGTTAAGGTTAGCGCACGGAAAAAATTAACAGATGTTTAAGGCCAACTATGTGGACTAGATACAGACCAGAAAACGGCTGTTCTGCGTGTAGTATGAAGAAAACCTTTTAAACCTCTAATCTTTATTGCCGGTCACACCCTTGGGGTATATTGGGAAACGTTGTTTACTATCCTTGTTACCGTAAACAGCTATAAATACCTCATGATGGTGCGTTTTAACTTTGAGAATAGAACCTATCTTACAAACACGATTTATCAAAGGACATAAAACGACGATTAAACATTTTCCCAAGGCATAAATAAAATATATAAGTTGGTATTGCAACACTTTTTCAAACAAATCATACGTTACTTCAGTTGCCTTAAAGTGAATGTCAGTTTTCGCCATAACAAGGTGATACCATAATGATACCATAATAATGTTATGACACAGGTTCTAGAGCAAAGCAGGCTTGGCATTTGTAGGAATCAGTTTTATGTTATAAATTACGCAAGTTGAACATCAGTAATAATGCGTATCGATACATGTTTTAGTTTATATTGCTAACCTCTACATAGTGTGTTAATTTATTTGATTACTAACTATTCTCTAATTAGGAGTGGTAACATACATCTGATTACTTTCTTACTTTCGTATTTCCTTTAATTATTTTTTTTATTTGTATATGGTTTTTCCAACAACTTTCTGCAGAACACTTTATAACAGTGTAAAAGTATATTTACAGCAAAAGTTCCCATATTTAGTGTAATTTTTGAGCTCTGTTATGTAATACGCAATCAGTAAAGTGATTCTAACGCTGGGATGAGTGATGCTGTCAACCCAACATCGGAGCCAGAGTAAACCAACACAGATGTTAACACAAAGGTACTAACAATGAACGGTAAGCATAATGCTGAGTGATGCTGAATGCAGCCATATCTGGATGGTTGGGCTATGATGAGTGGTTTTGGTTACATTAACGTACAGATAGAAGAAACTGTTTTAAAAGGATATAAGTGTTTAATGCTGGAGATTATGTGAATAATGGTAGAATTTAATGAACCTGTTGCAATATAAAATCTGAATACTATTCTTGCATACACTTTTGCTGACCAACTTAATTTTGTAAATCAGTTTAAAAATAATAAATAAAACATTTTGATAATGTGTTAATTATATGTGTTCGCCCTTTTAAAACTTAATGGCACCTGATGGCGATGACCCAACTGTTGCTCTCGATAGCACTAAGCTCCTCCATAAAGTCCCCTGGAATTCCCAATATATGCCCAGAAATGAGCGGTTGAACCAGAAGTTGAAATTGAATTTTTATATTAATCACATTAAATTTTAATAAATTCCAAATGTATGTATATGAATTAATTAAAAGTTTTAATGAAGCAGATTAAAATAAGATTTTAAAATTCAATAAATTCCAACATATTTGACCTTTTGATGTCTGGGTTAAGACTTTATACTCTACCTAATGAGACCTTTACATGATGTACAGCATGACTATGGACTAACAAACAATTTACAGGTTTTCTTCTTTTATTTTTACGTCCAGGGGTAGTATGAAAAGCACACGTGTCAAGCTTTCAATATCTTCAAAGTTAATTGCAATAGCAAATGTTTCTTGCAAACTGGACATCAAGATTCCAAGCGTTAAGAAAATCGTTGCACTTTATAGAGTTTTGTTTGGAACTTTATTGCTATTCGAAGTTTGACAGTCAGCCATTTTAGACTCAGGCATCCTTGTTATAAGTTATGTACCTTTGAATTTTAATATTTACGATCAACTTTATTTATACATCTAAATATATTAAAACTACTTATGAGTAGCAAAATATAAGGGAAAGACCATTTACAAAAAAATCTTCCGCACACATTGTCATCCCAATCCATAAGATTGGATACGTTGCCAATGTTTGCAATTACAGACCAATCGTATAGTGGGCTCGAAGATAGGCTTTTCATACCACTAAGTGCCAGTTATGGACTCGTCCTTTGACAAGGGCCTTCGGTATCTGAGGAACGAAGACTCTCTGCCGACCTAGTCCTCTGCATAAGATTCAATTGAAGAGTAGATGGTCCGGACATTCTTAGTTTGATCCTGTTTGAGGCTGATTCGATCACAAGATCCAGTGATATCTTCATACGAAAACACCGCACTAACTACGCAGCTCCAAAAATGAGAGGTTGACCCATTAGGAGTTACAATAAAATTTTATATTAAGCATGCTAAAGTTAAATACTCTCCAGACGGTTTATCAATATCAAATTAAAGGTCTTAAAATGTTTAATTAACTGCTGTAAGCCCGACCTCAATATAAAGGACGTGAGATAAATGGCAGAAGTTCAAAATTTAGAATAAAATAATAATTATTAAAACTTTGAAATGCAATAACTTCTGACATATCTGACCTTTTGAGGTCTGGTTTTCGACTATGTACTCTCGTCAATAAGACCTTTAAAAATATGTATAGCATGGCTATGGCACAACACTTTTTTCCATGTAGAGGTTGGTTAAATCGGAATATGATAGGCATATGTCAAACGATCCGCATTTGCAAAGGTTATTATAAAAGCAAACGTTTACCTCAAATCGCATCTCAAAAGGTCCAGTATTTTAAATATTATTAAAGTTTTAAGTTTTAAGTTAAATTATGATTTTTATTGAAAGTTTATCAGACTGCCATTTTCTACTCAGCTAACCTTTGGAGGTGGTTTGCGGCATTAAATTCTACCACTTAAGAACTTTAATTTATTATGCATATACCTATTAGACGACGAAAGATTTATTTCTGTTTCCAGGAGGGCCATCCCATCATTTTTAGGCATGCTGCCAACTGGAGATTTTAGAGGATTCTGATCGAGGTCAAGTGATGATATAGAACTCATTTGGGCAAAAACCGTTTCAGCATAATCGTTTTAAAAACTCGATTGAGCACAAAAAAGAGCCATTTTGTTATTAGGGATGAAAACTACTATTAGCGGGGGACGAGAAAAAAAAAGTTGTAATGATAATTATACAGTGCTTACTAAATTACCATATTGCTATTGTTACTAATTTCTATGCTTCCAATCAAGAACCACCTATAAATAAGATTAGTTTTCATAATTTCAATATTTTAGAAGAAAGCGCCTTGTTATTCAAGGCCTGAGTACAAAGAACCTCTGACAATAATGACGTTAGAAATGAAAAGGAAAACGAGAAAATCATAGAGCTTTGTGTGACAAAACGATATGAAGCTTTTGTTGCTGCAGTATATTAAATTTTGGTTTCAATAAACAAGTTATTTTATTTTACCGCAATGTGGTGTAGCAGTTAAACTAACAATTTTACACAATAAAATAAAATAAAATAAAAAATCTAAATGTATTTTAAAAAGTACATAAAATTGTTCTTTGTTTTATTATTAACGTTTCTTTTAATGAATTTTGTCAACGCCTTATAAATAATATATCAAATCATAGTTATATATGTTATACTCATATTACATACAATATACTATAATATCATAAAATACAAATATATTTTCTATATACTTCAGGTTATATACTAGGCTAATAAATAAATATAGTTATTAGTCAAGCCTTAATAACTTCCTATACAGATCAGCTCAGTTAATACAAATCTAAAACTATTTAACGTTATAAAAGTAAATATGTGATTTACTTCAGGACAGCTAAACTTCATCACCAATACCAAAATGATATCATCATATCAATTGGATAAATGAATCACATGTGTTAATAAAAAAGGATATTGATAGTCAGGATTTGAGGTATTTTTAATCGCAAGGCGTTGAATGAAGTTACTGAACTGCTATAGACATTACAATTTCGGCCCAAATAACTGGGCAGTTCATTAATTATATTATCATGATGATAGTGAAAACTTAGAATAGTAAAATAGTAGATGTACTTAATTTGAATTAGGTTAGAAAATTACTACGTTGGTGGATTATTTTTTTTCTTTCCTCATTCCATCTCTTAGTAGGTCAAAAATATTTTTTTATACCATAGGCAATAGTGACGCAACCTGAGAAAGGTATAAAACTCGGATAACTCCTTGACCATTATTGCCAGTAGCTCCAAAATTTCGGGCCTCTGTAGTACAATCACGTGTGTAGAGACGGATTGTGCTGTCTCAATCTGTAAATTCACCCGGTTGTGTTCTGTGAAGAAAATAACAGTAATAAAACTGAAACCGATTAATGAAAATTATAATGGCAGCACACAAATTTAACAAATGCACAAATTGTTGCTGACTGCGCAACAATGGCCTAATGGCAAAGGGGTGAAGTCTCAGTCGGCAATGTTAACCATACGGCTTTTAATGCAAAACATGGTATTGCATTTCCCTGTTTCGGAAGCCGTTTTTCAACCGATTTTCTTTAAACTTGGTAAGTGTTTAGTTGAAAGTTATACTATGTCACTCATAACTGGCTGGGTAGCTGAGTGGTTATAGTGCTCGCCTTTGAAATCAAAGGTTGCCGGTTCGTTCCTGAGGAAAGTTTGTAGCTTTTTTACGGATCAATTCTGGATCCAGTTGCCATTTGTCATTGGGCTATTAATTAATGATGCTTTCTAACAACTGGTCGATGTTAGATAGTAACAAGACTGAGGTTTGGGCCGTTCCCCGTCAAAACGTTAAGAAATGCCAATGGCGTAGATAGACACAAGACACAAAACAAAAAACCTTTGTAATTTTGAAAATTTAACAAATATTACTAAGGGAAATCGAGTTACTTTGCGACGTCTCAAAGAGTAATATTTGTTAAATTTTCAAAATTCCAAGGTGTGAGCGACATAGTATAACTATTCAACTAAACACTGACCAAGTTTAAAGAAAATCGTTTGAAAAACGGCTTCCGAAACAGGGGAATGCAATACCATGTTTTGCATTAAAAGCCGTATGGTTAACATTGTCGACTGCGCAACAATGGGCTATAGATCATAGGTGAAGATGACTCTTAATATTAAAAAGTCAAAAAAATTTTGTATTATTAATTACTGTTTATATTTTATATCAAGTACAGCTGACTGTTCAGAAAACAACGTTTATCGCAGGTTTACTAAAAATATTAGGTGATATAATGTTTGAAAAGTTTATAGGTACAGCTCTCATTTGATATTTATTTGATCACTCCCAAAGACAAACTCCTAGTTCTTCTTAACCGGACACTTAACCAACAAACTGAAAACATAACAAAAATTTAATAACTTTTATTATATAACTATAACTAATACTTCACTTTTATAGGTATAATATGACGTATTTAAATGTTTAAAATGAGTAGACGATTACTCATTGTTGTCATGAAAAGATTTATGTTTTCTTTGGCCAATTTATTTTAATCTCATAAATATAGGAATCTCAAAACCTTCCTTGGCGGCATTAAGCAAAACGGCGTCTGTTCCACAACAAATAAAACACACAGAACAATGTAACGGATACGTTGTTGATGGAACGCAAATATTTTCTCACCCAGTGGATATGAAATGAAATCCCTGAGGACAGGGGAACGGGGGTGGGGGGTTTCGTGCATTGAGAAATATTTATAGAGTAGCTTTACTCATCACGTTGTTTAAATAATAATACACATATTAGAATTTCCTTTAAAAAATAAAAAATAAACTATATTTTACAGGATAAATAATTTACAGGGTTAGTCGTAGATAAAACTTCAGGTATATATACATAGGATCTTAAATGAAGTAAGGACTGCTTTACTACATGTGCAGATATTACGATGTCAGTTACAATCACCCGAAGCATTATGATCTTTTTTTCATAAATTTCTAGGTAAAATATTTCGAATTAATTCCTCAGGTTATAATTAATTAGGTTAGGTTGTTTAGTTATAATTGAAGAGCTCTTTTCCAAAAGGAGCTAAGTCAAAAAAGTAAATTTTTCAGGAAACGATTTTTTTATTTTGTGGCCATATTTATTGTAATATTGTATTCGTAGTACTTGAAGTTACATACTTGTGCTTAAGGTATTTTGTTGTATAAATAACTCATAGTTACCATGGACACCTTTTTAAAAATAAATAATAAAAACTTCGAATTTTTTCCAAAAAGAACTAAGTCAGTGACTTAGCACTTTTTGGAAAAAAAGTTTACAATTGAATTCAAACTGTCATGTAAAAGTTGGTTTGGATTAAAATAAAACACGAGCATCTTGCACACACATAAATAACTATTTATTCACACTAATTACTTAAATTCACGAGCGTCAACACATCAAAGCTGAGAGCGAGAGCACATAACTGATTGAACGAGTTAACTTTGAATAGTGACGGCTGCCGTGGACATGGTCTGCGCATGCGCAGGCTGCTGACTTAGAGTGCTTTGGAAAGAATAGGCCTATGCCTGACTTAGAGCGTTTTGGAAAAAACTCAAACTTTCTAATTTAATAATAAATGGAACTTAGCACTTTTTGGAATAAACGTTTTTTCAAAAGATGGTGGCCATCAAAATCGATTAAAATCAATATTTAACTCAATTTCGCCCAAAATTGACTTAAGCCCTTTTGGAAAAGAGCTCTTCAATTATTAAAAACTGTACATTATATAAAAAAAAAAAAAAACATATTATTGTGTATGTAACAAACAGAAAAATTATAGATATCTTTAAAAGCTTAAGTTTGAAGAAGAAGCGATTACATGTTCTTGCAACTTTTCTTTGTAACAATATCGTTATAAACATTCATTTGATCCATGATAACGTTCATCATGACTGTTGATATTGCTATTACAACCACAGATAAAAAGCTTTATTGTAACGGGTTGGATTTAAACTTCAAGAGGTGATCACTAAACATTAGCCACTCTCTGCGATTCCTTTGATTTTTTTATTACTGTATTGATAAAATGTAATGGTTAATGTTTTATGACATTTTCGTTTATATTCTTGAACTGATTAGGGTAGTTGAAAATTGTTTGAACGAATTCTTCAAAATGTTGGTACTCATCTTATATTACAAAACTACTATAATTTAACACCATATGTCTTAAATACAGTTAAAATTTAAGTTAATTGATTTGGTCTGCAAAGTCAACGAAAAGTATTTTGATACTCATATGGACTACTAGAGGAATCGTGGAATTCTTCTTGAAAAGAACATGCTTTACCTCTTAACTTTTTTAACACTTGTAAACTAGTAGAGGATCAAAAACTTTACAAGCTGTAAAAATCTAACAGTACAACAATCGACTTCGTGTTTCAGGAAGGACGGAAGCTGGCAACTCAACTTAAGGTCTGTCTCTACTTCCTGTCTGTATTTATATTCATCAAGATTCAGAATTTAATTCAGTTTATTGCAGGATTTTACCCAATAAAAATACGCCAGTCGAATAATCTCACATTTGCTAGTTTGAATTTATATTAAATAATGAATATAACTGTTTTATTAGACTAAAAAAATCTGTTGCACTTATGTTTTGACAATAAAGAAATATTTAAGATCAGACGTTTTAGATCAGATTCATAATCTGATGCATTCAAGTCGAAAACTACCATTCTCCAAAGGTGGTGTGGTAAAATAGCTTTCAAAGGAAACATACAAAACGAAGTGAATTTTAAAAATGTCGAAAGGATTTTTAAAACAATAGATTGTATCTATTACGTTATTGTTTATGAAGAAGCTATTGCCACACAATAGTTCCCCGTAGATAAACAATAGGTTATGAGAAGTTTTTAATACCTTTAAAATTTATTTACAACAATACAGAACTATAGTAAAATAAAATAATCTGATGCTTTATTTAAAAGCTAAATGCATGATCAAAAGTATTCGTAAACTTCTTGAAAGTATGTAGTTTATTATTATTATTTTTTAATTATAATGTATACAAACAAACATTTGAATCCAAAAAGTCGTCACACAAAACTCTTTTGTAACCACAAATAATTTTCCATTTAAATGCAAAGTTTTCTTACTCAAACACCTGAGATGTTCTTAAGTCAATGCTTCTGACTTGAATACAAATAAGAAGCAATCAAGAAAATACAGTTTACCGTTGTCTTTCTTCCTTAAAAAAATTCAAGGGTATCATTTTCAATGTATAATATTTTAGATTCAAATGCGGGTTAATCAAATAAAAATTATCTAATTTAAAAACTTGAAAAGAATTAAAACTAAATTTTATGTTTAACAATAGAATAGTAATTTAGTGCAAAATCTGTATGATATTTTTTTTGTTTATTCAGATGTATTGTTTTAGTCAAATTTTACTTTGGTGTTGCTGTGTAAGTATTGACAATTATAACGGATTTTGATATTGACTACAATTTATGAGAACTATAGGGGATTTGTTGCTCGAAATCGAGCGATTCGTTTTAAATAACATTTTCACATAACATTGCTAAAATAATACGTTTAGTTCTAAATCAGTTACATCCAATCAATTTGAACACCATATTGTGATTTTCAGATAGTAATCACAAAAGACTATACTTATTTACTACTGTACCTTAAGAGTTGTTCAAATGCTCAACTCAATGTTATTCAAATGGAAAGATTTCAAATTGTTAATAATGGATAGCAACTTAACTTTATTTGAAATTTTCATTTATGTTTGTGTAAAACAACGAAAACCTAAGTTCTATCCAACGACACCAAAAAGTAGTCGGGATTTGAAACGCAATAAGAATCTATTGTATTAGATAAGTATGCTCACATAATGTATAACTGTCGTATAATATTATATTTATAACTATCGTATCATGTTTAATTATCGACCATCTCTAAACTAATAGTTCAAAAGTAGTAATTTTCGAAGTCCATATGTTTTTGTGTTACCGGTACGTGAGCTATTCGTCCAAAAATATCGAGTTAGCCATATTCGGGTCTGTCATGTGAAAGGAATCAGTGTAGAGAGCTTATAACACTGGAATGAGTGAAGATGCAAACTTCCCATGGAACCGTTAGAAAATCACAACAGATGCTAAAAAGACAGTAGTAATAGCACACTAAACTGCGCGTCGGATAGTAGTTTATGAATGCGTTATGCGTGTGCGATGATACAAAGTATTGGTTACTATAATTTAATGATCTGCAATATTTATAATTTAGTGTTATAATTCTTAAAAATATATAAGATGATGAACGATGTGTTGTGAAAATTATAAAATAGACTTTAGCTTCAAGGACAACGTATGAATAGTTTGAAGAAAAGTAGAAATATTAATCAATAAATAACATTTATAGTTTCTGTTAACTGCTAAGATATTTTATGTAATTTATTTAAGATGATTATTTAGCTTCGTAAAGGCTATAATTAAGTGGACCCCCAAACCCAAACAATCTAAAAGACAGTTATCAATTGACCAGAGCATCCTTACACCATACAAGCACAACACCCTCCTCTACTCCATTTTTAAGATACACATTGGAAAAGAATTCTGATACATGAACATTATTATGATAAAGGTCTTTGCTAAATATGAATTTGATACAACAATCCGTTTCGGAAATAACGGTATTAAGTTTAAAAACAAAATGCCGTCTAGCATATAGCATTATAGATGTTTTTAGATGTTTTATTTGAAACACCGACGCACTCTGTGGTGCGTATTTTAAGGTGAGTATGACTGAAGGGGTGAGTGTGATGATTGTAATGGATCAGATGAGGTGTAGCTTTGTTACTGACAAATATCAGCTGTTTCATTTGTCATGATCATTAATTAATAGCCCAATGACCAAAGGCAGCTGGGTCCAGTATCGAACCATCAAAAAGCACTAACTTTTTCTCAGGATCGAACCGGCAACCTTCAGATTCAAAGGCGAGCTCTTTAACCACTCAGCTACCCAGCCAGTTAGGACATATATTTAGGATATATATTTATTTATAGAACATATATTTATGGGTTACTTTTTAATTTATTTTCGTGGCTGAATAATCTATACAATTTTAGACAGTCGAAGCTGTGCATCCTGTATTTGTATTCCAAAAATGTATATAGAGATAAAGCGTGAAAGTAAAATTAATTTGACCTTAATATAAACACCAATATTACTACAACTATTAGTAACAATACATTTTAAGGGTGTGAACAGTTTAAAACTTTGTAATTCATCAGAATCTTAAAAATTCAATATTATAAATCCACGAACTGTTTTTATTGACTCTTCATTTTAATCTCAATAAATAATATCAACTGAATCGAAACTTTAAATTGGCTAAGTAATGATTTTTTGTCGAAACCAATAAACCTGAGGTTTGACTTTATCATCCGTCATTTAAAGCCATGAAAGCTCAACTTAAGTCTCTGCTGACGCTAAAACTGATGCTGAAGCAACCGAACGCTGAGTGCCGATGTTACGACCACCTGCTCCAGTGATAAGAGTTCTGCTGAACAAGACATCGCCCGGGTGTTATCTGATAAACTGGTCCTCAAATGGAAAAAGCTGGATTTAACTGTGCAAAATATATCAATCAGTAATTTAATGATTTCCAGGCGTATTTTAATATAAAAATATTTAATTATTGAAATGTCAGTTCGTAGGTCACAGTACTGTGGGTAATTTAATATAGGGAAAGAAAGAATATATTAATGAAATATAATAATGTCATAGCAATAAATAATGACAAATAAATTAATCCACTAGCTGGATGGCACTTATATAAGTAGGAGCGAACAACAGTATAAATATAAAATATAAACCATAATTAACAATATAACAATACTGTACCTAGTGAATTAACAATAATTTAATACCACAACAACAACAACAACAATATGCAATATCTAATTGTAACAAAATAGTTAATTGTGGACATCAATAATAAATAATGGTTAAAAACAACAATTATTTCATAGAACTTCATAATGGGGTCTTAAATGTGACATTGCAGCTCCACGGTCAGTAGGCGGGAAGCTCCAACACAGGTTATAGAACTATCTGCACACTCAAATAATGTCGTTCTCGGCTTCCGGCTACCTCACAACTCCCTAATCTTGCTAACCGGACCTGTGGGATGTACAAGTCGTAGTTGTTTAACACATTCGCTGCGGCAATAAAAATTGATAGAAGTCACCTGGCGCCTTAAAATTTCTATTGCATGGACGTCTCACTGCGTTTGTGACCATATGGTCCATGCCGGCCCCGGGTGATATACCTTATGTGACCATATGGTCCACGCCGCACTCAATGTGTTAAAGGGTGACTACAACTTAGAAGGTATCGGGATCTGGTTACTAACGTAACTCTAAAGTTTATCTCAGCCAGTAAATCCTTGCAGTGCACTAGACCATTAATTAATTTTATCAGGAACACCACAAAAGCAAATTGACCATTGTGTTCCTCAAATTTTAAAGTCGTGATTGAAATGTTACACTGCGCATTCAACATTCATTTAACAGCTTGGGATTGTAATTGGTACTCCTATTACATTGTTATTCATAAATTTCCACAACGAAATATAAAGCAGTTTTGTTCGTTAAAATGATTCTTCACTGATTCTTAAAAAGATTTATACTTTCAATTCGCGTATTGTTAATTAAAGTTTCTTATTATTTATCTTGCAAATGTATCTTATCATATGTATCAAATAATTGTAATTTTCTGTTTGTACGTTCCTTGGTTGTAAAATAAAATTTTAGACTTTTTCTGGTAAATAAATATAGCTAAATTGAACACAGTTTATATATATATATATATATATAAGTAGATAGTATCATGTTACTTCTAGGACACTTTTGGAGACAATCAAAAATCAAACAAATTTCACAGTTTTTTAATACAATTATGCAATATTTTTGCCATTTTTTGGCCAATTTTCAGCTTTTGTCAAATTGTCTTAAAAAATATGAAATTTTAATGAAATTTTTAACAAATATGCCTAAAATTTTCTACAAAATAAAATTTTTTTAAAAACAAGTAAAATTATCACATTTTATAAGTATTTTTTCAATAAAATTAATAGTCGACTTTTCATAAGGTAATTTAAAATTTTAATAGTATTTTTTCAATAAAATTTGACTAAAATAGTAATAATTCATTCTAATTAATTTCAGTAATATCATTTTTGATTATATTATATTCAAGTAATTTTTCAGATACAATAATAATATAACAATTTGTTTTACTAGTAGCTACTATATCATAATCAAAATCTGCATTAATAATAATATCATTTTTTGAACTTGAAATATTTGTTGGATTTTTTGTAGTATCAATTACATAAATTGGTCTATTTTCTAGAAATTCTGTTGGACTATAATACATTTTACTACTAATATAATAAACTTTTTTGTAATCTTGATACATTTCATACATAATTCTAAATTTTTCATTATTTATATCAAAATTTTCCAATTCATCAGGGTAATAATGACCATTTAGTTTTACTCTTATATTTTTTACATACATACTATCAAATTTAGAAGTATCAAATAACTGATCATTTGTTCTTGATTTTTGAAATCCAATTATAATAAATTTTGGATTATAAATATTTCTATAGATATTTGTTATATCAAAACTTAAATTCTTTCCTGTAATATTTTTTTGTTCAATGCATTGCCAATGATTAAAATGAAAATTTACTTTTTCAAATTTGCTTAGTTCATTAATTAATTGAATTTTACTTGTTGTTTTGTATTCAATTATAGGAACTCTAATAAAAAATTCATCAATTGTTATTTTACCTTCAGTTGGTAATGTAGCATTATCATAAGATCCATCTGCCTTTTTAGTTTTCCATCTAAAAATTGCATCATTATCTTCTGATCTAATAAATGTTATATTAAAACCACCTTTATATATTGGAATATTTACATTTTCAAAAAATCCTAATCCAAAATGAGATAAATTACCAATTGCTTCAAATTTATTTTTAAAATTTGATTCAAAACCATTATTTATTTGATTTATTTCTGATTTTGAATAAGTTATAGTACCTTTAATTGTACTTAATAGACCAGGATATTCAATTTCATCAATCAATTTATTATGTTTTCTAACTTCAATTTTTGAAAATAAAAATGGAACAAAATTATCAATTAATTTTATATTAGCACCATTATCATATGCATTTCCATCAGATTTAGTCAATTTACCAGATATATAAAATTGAAATTTAGAAGTACAAAATCCATCTCCAAAATCTATATTAAATTCAGTTTTTTTATTAGGTTCATTTAAATGTAATTTAGATAATGGATAGAAATTTTTGTATTCAGCTCTTTCAATATCATTTACATATTTTTTGTAATCAGCCATTTATTAAGGATAAATTTTTTAAATCAAAAGCTTTTTTAAAACAAGTAAAATTTTTATAATTTTATGATGTCAAATTTTATAATTTTTATGTATCAATTTCATTTTTACTTTTAAAATATTCAATTTCAGTAGCATGATCAAGTATAAATTTTGCTGATATTTTTTGATGTTCTAAAATTAATTCCCAATTTAATGTAAATGCATAATCATGAATGAAATATTCAGTTAAATCTTGATATTTACAAATCAAATCAATATAATCTTTTAATTGATAATTTATGAATTCAGTAATAAAATCTATAGTTAAATTTTGATGTTGAGCAATTTTTTGCCAATTTAATTTATTTTGAAACAATCTCATCATATTAATACTCAACTCATATTTTTCAGAAATATCATCCCAATCATCTTTGTTTAATTGATTTTGGTTTCTGATAATGAATAAATCAAATGAACTGTATAGAGCCATTTATTAGGGAGAAAATTTTGTAAAACAACTTTTCTTTGAATTACAAATACAACATTTTGATTTAATGACATTTATATTTTTCAATTTTATTATCTGAATATCTTTAGAATTAGTTTTTTGTTTACATTTAAGACAATAAATCAACTCCATTTATATAAAATAATTATTGTAATTTATCTATATCATCTTTAATTAGTATTATTTCAGCATTTAATTCTTTTATGGATTTATTAACTCCATCAAATAGAAATTTTAGTTCTTTTTCTAATTTTTCTTCTAAATTTTCAACATATTTTCCAATATTAATTAAAAAGTCTGTAATTTTATTTAAATCCTTTTTAGTTTCTGAATGATCATAACCAATTTTAATAATTGAATCTAAAACTTCATCTAATTCTGATTTTATTACAACATCATATTTATTTATACTTGGTTTAACATTAACAATTCTTTTACCATTAATACTTATATAATTTTTTGATAAACCAATAGCATTTACTAGATTTTCAGTCTTTTTTACATGACTTTTAAAACTTTTACTAAAATTATTAAAAAATATATTTAATTTAGAATTTATATAATCTTCTTTAATATTAATTGGATGTTTTTTCTGTCTTCCAAACAGATCAAATATATTTTGTGAATCCATATTTATTAAGGATTAATTTATTTATTATATTATCAAATTTTTTATTATTATTTAATTCATTTAATATAAAAATACATAAATGACCACAAATTGGTGGATCATTATAATTTTGAATTTGATTATCATTATAAAATATATTATCTTTTCCTAAATATTTAACTAATTCTATTGGTGGTTTATTAACTATATTTCCATATGAATCAAAATAATATTTAATTTTATCTTTTTTATAATAACAAACCCAATGAGTTCCATTTCCATCAAATGAATCTAAATTTATAATTCCACATTCAAATTTATTAACTTTATTAGGTAATATATCTCTCATAAATACACCTCTAAAATATTTTATATTTTTACACAATTTTTCTAATTCACCTAATGTTAGTGGTTCAAAATTTTTTTATAATTTTGTTTCATATATTTTAATGTTTTTTTATCTAAACCAGATCCTTCTACATTTTTTAATTCATGATCTAACCAATCAACAAAATTTCTAAATTTAGGAATTATAGATTCTTTTACTACTTTTGCTCCCTTTCTAACATTTGGTGTATAATTTTTAACTATAGGTATATTATCAGCAAAATCTAAAATTTCTTTTAGTAATCCACCATTTTTTATTTCTTTTAATTGATTATAAGAAAATTCAAATCTTAATCCTTTATTTAATTTTTTATGTTTATTTAGTTTATTAATTTGTCTTTTAGATAATAATATAATATCTTTTCCATTTTCATTAAATTGATCAATATTAAATTGAATTATAACTGATTTTTTATTTTTAAATGCTAATTTTATTTTTGATTTTTGATTATCTGTCAAGTTTATATTTGTTTTTTCCATTTATTAAGAAAAAAATATAGTTTTTTATAATATAGATTATTATAATTAATAAATAATTTATTAAAATTTTAATCCTACTTCTAAACCCATACCAAATTTTCTTTTCATCCACATAGCACCTGATGTTGGTAATGCAATTAATCTTTCACCAATTCCATGATCATTTGATGTTACTATATCCCATGCTTTATCTTGTAAAATTTTATCAGCTATTTCATTTCTAGATTTTGTATCTTTATGATCTCTATAAAATAAATCATGTTCTTTAGCAGCTTTATCTAAATCATTTATTCCAGGATCACCTCTTTTTACTCTTTTATTTAATTTAGTTCCAGGCCCTAGATATTGATAACCAGGTACATGTAATTCAAAAGGTAAATTATTTATAACATTATTTAAAATACCTGATCCATCTTTTAATAATGGTGATGAAATATTTGCCAAAATTCTTATTAAATACTTAATTCCTTCAGGTTTTTCAATTAATTCATCTAATTTATTTGATATAAAGTCTTTAATTGCTTTCTTTTCATTTAAAAAATTATTATTGCCAGCTTTTTCTTGTGCATATATATAATTAATAATATTATCTAATTTATTTAAATCATCTATAAATCTATATTCAATTTTATTTTCTGTATATTGTCTGATTCCTGAACCTTCAATTTCACCTTTTAATTCCCAAATATGTTTGATTAAATTAATATATTTATCACCTTTACTAGATTTTGGTTTCTTACTATTTGGATCATTATTTTTATAAATTGAATTAGTTTCCCATAAAATATTTGAATCATTATTTAAATCATCTTGTGTATATAAATTATTATCTGGTTTCTTTTCATAAGTTAACAATCTCCATAATCCATGTGTTCCATTATATTTTTTATCATCAATTATTAAATCATCATTATCAATTACAGTTATTTTATCACCAATCATAAATGATTTTTTATGTTTATTCCAATATAAACCAAATTTATCATCTTTTGTTCTTGGTAAATATTTTTGTGCTAATGGACCAATAATTTTATCTAATGTTTGAGGTGAAATTAAATTTGGGTCAATAAATGTCGATTCTTCTTGAATTATTGGTTGTCTGATTGGTCTAAATGGAGTACTTGAAGGTAAATTTAGTTCTTCAGTTTCTGGTATTGATATATTGGCAAAATTATTAACAATAGGTACCAATTCCATAAGGTTTTTATTTTCATTTAAGACTTCACCAATTTTATTTTCAACTTTACCAATTGCTGATGTTATAGGTTCATATGCTTTTTGTTTAATTTTTTCATAATTATCTTCAATTTTAATTTGATTTTTAAATTCTTTTATTAATTTTTTCTCAATATCATCTAATTTTTTAGCTTCATTAACAGATATTTTATCC
This sequence comes from Neoaliturus tenellus, assembly GCA_030545055.2. NCBI lineage: Eukaryota > Metazoa > Arthropoda > Insecta > Hemiptera > Cicadellidae > Neoaliturus > Neoaliturus tenellus. The sequence goes on from CM061536.1 coordinate 44,421,590, forward strand.
ATTTATTACAAAGAAAAATTTAGGTTCAAAACAAATCATGTTAACATAAACACAAATCATGTTAACATAAACACAAATCATATTAACACAAAACACAAATTATGTTAACACAAACACAAATTATGTTAACATAAAAACAAATCATGTTAACACAAAACACAAATCATGTTAACACAAACACAAATCATGTTAACATAAACACTAATTATGTTAAACACAATTTATTTTACTTTATTTCTGTAATTTTCATTAAATATATAAATACTAATGAAATAAATAATACTAATAAAATAAATATTCTATCAATTATTGAATCAAACATACAACAAGCCATTATCATTATTTAATATCAGAAAAATTTTTCATATATTTTCCATCATTTGATTTTTTCAATAAATTAATAGTTAAAAATCCATAGTCTTCTTTCCAACAATCATTACAAATAGTTTTAAATTTATCAAATTTCATATCTGATCCAACAAAATTATTATATATTTTTTTTCATATAATGTTCATTTTGTTTAAAGATGCATAACATATTTAAATTATTTCTAATTAATTGCATATCAACTTTTGAATAACATTGTGATAAATAAATACATGATATATTTTTATGTCTACCCATTATAAAATATTCTTTAATTTTATCTTGTTTTTCTAAAATACAATCATCAAAAACTACTAATGAATTTGGTTTACATTTATTTAGTGGAATCATATCATCACATGAAAAATAAGAAATTTGTTTATTAATATTTGATTCTATATTTTTAAATCTTTTTTGTAATAATTTATAAGATGGTTGTTCTAATGATTTACTAAAAATATATAAATTTGAATATGGAATTAATCTTTTGTAAATAAAATTTAATAATAATGTAGTTTTACCAGATCCACTTGTTCCTATAATTAATAATCTAATAGGTTGATCATTTTTATTATTTTTATCATATGATTCTAATTTTATATTATCTTTGTTTTCTAAAAATTTCTCCATTTAAATAAGATGAAATTATTTAAAATAATTGGTCATTCATCCAAACTAGAATTAAGATTAGAACATCCAATACATTTAGATGGAAAATATAGTATTGGTTTAAGTGGATTTTATTCAGATAATTTTATATCAAATATACCAAATGATTATAAAAACTGTTATGGATATTCTATTAAAGATGAAGATGATAAAATTATAGATCAATATTTTGATATAAATAAAGGAAATTATACAATTGAAGAAATAAAAAATATTTTTATTAATAGTTTAAAAGAATTTAAAAAGAAAATTAATAAATTTGATGAAAATGATTTTATACTGAAAAATGATGGACCATATATTATAATAAAATCTCCTGTTAAAATTATAGTAACAACAATTATAATTGATTTATTAGGATTAGATGATAAAATGATTGAACCAAATGTATTAACAAAAGGAATAAAACTACCAAAAATTAGACCTTTTGATGTTATTGAAATACATTGTAATTTAGTTGATCCTAGTTTTGAAAATCATAAAGATCATTCCCATTTACATAAAGAATCAGAAATTCTATATTCATTTTATCCAAATGTTGAATATGGATCAAAAATTAGTGAAAAACCAAATGAAATTGATTATATTCCTTTAAAAAATATAAATAAAATTCAAAATATTGTAATATCTATTCAAGATAGTGATGGAAATCAAATAAATAATGAAAATATTAAAAGTATTGTATATTTAAGATTAAAACAAAATTTGTTATATAAAATTTATCTACATAAATAATAAAAACAATAATTTATTTAATTAACAGTAATTTTATATTTAATAATAAATTAATTGTATTTAATAAACAAAATAAACCTTGGTTTAAAAGAAAAGATATTTGTTATATTTTAAAATATAAAAATTCTAGAAAAGTTTTAATTGATAATGTAAAAGAAAAATATATAAAACTTAAAATATATCAAGTGTAACCAACAGTTACATTTACATAATAATGATAAATTAATTTACATAAAAATTATAGGTGTCACAAATTATGACACCCTAGAAATTGATGTACAAAATGTTTTTCAGATGCCCTAAAACAGGGCGTCAATAAAATAGATAATAAAACAATGTTTATTAATGAATCTGGTTTATATTTATTAATTTTAAAATAAAAAAGTAGAAAACAATAAGGATTGATTAAAATTTATAGATATTTTTAGAGGGGACAATTTGTCCCCCCTATCATATAATGAAAAACATACAAAACTTATTAAAATTAGGAAGGACCCAAAATGGGTCCCATATAAATTAGAATATTTATTTTAAAATTTTTTAAAGGAGGTAACCTTATTATACAATAAAAACCTAAGGGTAACAAAATGTTACCCTTCTTAAACATTCAAAAATATTCATAAATATAATAAATTATATACAAATTTGAGACCCGTCTTAAAGACGGGTCTTACTTATAATGATAATAAAGTAAAATTTATAGATATTTTTATGTTAGATATTCAATAAATTATTGAATATATTTAAATTTATTAAAGAAAATATTTAAAAATATACATAAAATTATAGTATAAATTCAATATCATATGGTTATAAATTATTAATATAATTTTAATCATTTTCTTTAAAACTTTCTTTAACATAATTTTTTATTATATTTATAAATGGTTCTATTATAAAATTAAACTTATAATGATATACAAAATAATTTTTATATTTAAAAAGATATATTAAAAATTTATTTGATATTTTAGTTTTAAATAAATATAATTTTATATCAAAATCATTATTTATTAATTATTTTGGAACAATTAAAATTTCCATTTATTTATAATTATTTTTATACCCCCAAGGTAATGTATCAATTTTATTTTCACAAATAAATCTTTTGTCATCTCTATTACTTAAAGCTAATTTATTTATTGTAATTGTATATAGTTCATGTTTAAAACTTCTAATACAAGTCATTTCTCTATATTGTTCTTGATCATCAAATAAACATTTCTTAAAATCATCCATATGTAATGTTTTATCAACAACACTTTTCTTAATACCTTTACATTTTACAGGATTTTTATTATTAAATTCATAACTATATAATTTTGATCTTAAACCACAATATTCTTCTAATATTTCACCATTTAACTCATCTTTAAATTTACCAATTATTTTTCTATTCTTTTCACTATAGCATTCATGTTCTTTCTTATAATCACTTGTATCAAATTCATTAATATTTTCTTTAATAATTTTATATGGATCCTTTTTAAATTCTATAAAATAACTGTCTGTATCCATATATAATAACCTTATATTTGGATCAAACTTCTTTAGTTTTTCATAGTAAAATTGATACATATGTAATTTTGATAAATCAAGTACTGAAAATCCTATATAGATTGGTTTATCAAACTTAACCTTTTCTTTTATCATATGTGAAGCAATACAGTCTTTATCAAATATACTAAATGTTTTAAAATTAGGTTTTTTTGCTTGTTTTAATGAAAACTTTTCATCACCTAATTTAATATCACATCTATTTCTAACATTTTCCATAGTTTTTCCAAAAACACTATTATTCATCAATTTAAAAAAGTCTTTTTCAAAATCTGATGTTGATTTGGATCTTAATTTGGTATTTAATTCAATATATTTTTTCATATAATCATCTTGATCAAATACTATAACTCTATTAACTTTCTTTAATTTTAATCCTTTTTGTAGATAATATTTTAAGTTTCTTGAATGAATAACATAATCTTTTTTATCAAATAATGTTGTGCAAAGCTTATTATTATAATGTTCAGGTGCTAATGGTAAATCTTTATGGTCATCATGTAATTCAATAGGATATTCTAAATCAACATCTAATATATATCCATATTCAGCATTTTTATCTAATTCTAATATTGTTTCTTCCCATTCATTTAATGTATATGTATTAGGATTCATCCATGTTATATCTTTATAAGGTAATTTTTGACTTAAAGCCCATCCATATAGATTATTTGCATCTATATATAACATATAATTTTCAGGTTTTGTTTTATCATAATTTTTTGTATATTTATTGTTTGCTTTACAATATCTAGTTATACATTGTGAAATACCACCTCTAATACCTTTTTCAATCATTAAATACATATTATAATCACTTATTAATTCTAGTTCAATTTTTGTTAATTTTAACATAGAATCCCAAGCTAATGATGGTGATGTTTCCCTCAGGGGCAGTGGGCTTTCCACTGTACGGGTGTTTCTTGGCGACCCCGGGGTACCTGAGCCAAGCTGTGAGACCCTCCTCACAGTTCTTCCCGAGCTAAGGCCATTCTTCTCATCTTTCAGGTCTTAGCTCACCGTCTTTATTCTTTCCTGAGCTAACCTTGCTCACCTTCTTTTTTTTCGACCCCGAATCAAGGGTGTCTTTCCACCTTCGTTCGACCGGCGCATGCTGGGGGGTCCTGGGAGTGTCCCTGTTGTGTTGCAGGGACTGATGTGTGCCTCGCACTGCCGATGGTCTCCTCCAGTGTGTCGTCAGAAGCCAGCCGCTTCGGACCTTAGTCAGGGAGTGCGGCATGGATGCAGGGATCGGACTCTGCATTGCCACGGTGCGACCCCCAGCACGTCCGGCACCTTGTGTGTATCGGTGCTGGGCAAACGGAGGTTCGGGCCCCAGAGTCCTGGGGTAGGGGTGTCTTATCTCCTACGGGGGGTAGACCTCCGAGGGTGTACCCGCTCTCGGCCGATGAAGGGCCGCCCCTTGCCGCACGATGCGCTGGTGACATGAAAGCATGGATTTTATCAACCGAAACACGAAGAACGTAAAGGAGAATGAGCAAGCCGCTTTTAGGCGAAGCTCTATTGTGCAGAGGTCTCCGACCTCGAAGACTGGGACGCCGACAGGGGGAATTAAAACCTCCCCCCCACCGGCACCGTTCAAGACGGTAAGTGACGCCGGATCGCCGTCCGAGCCTGAAAAGGAGAAAGTGGATGTCAATCTAGCGATGAAGGTGACCGAGGCAGAAACCTCAAAAGCCAGGCTCGATGGAATACCTCCCAGGAAGAGCCCTCTTCGTGCGGCATTCGAGCTGCAAATGCTTCGGCAGCAGCAGGACGACGCCCACGAGGAGGAAGACTCATGTCTGAAGAAGATGAAAGCTCTTTTGAAGGAGATGGCCAAGGCCCTCTTAATTCAAAAGAACGTAAACAAGGCCATAAAAGAGGGGATTCCGAAACTCGAAGATTCTCTAGACGAAATCGAGGAATGCCGGAAAATCAGGCTAAAGGCAGTGAAACAGGAGCGCGATGTCACGAACCGAGTCATCTCTGCTTCGCCTCAAGCTCATCTGGCTGAGTCCCAGACTCAAGCCAGAAAGCGAAAGAAGAGGCAGAGCGGTTCATCATCGGGAAGCCCTGAGCTCGGGGAGTTGGACTTGGCGCCGAGGCCGGTTTTTGTCACTGCATCATCGCAGACATCTCCTGTCCCGGCTGCTCATTCCATCCCGGGCGCTGTCGTTGTTCCAGTGGCTACTCCTGCAGAGGTTCCTGCTCCGGCGGCTAATCCTGCCTTGGCAGAAAACTCTGCCTCGACACCTTTGGGGGGCTGGAAGACGCGCCTGTCTAAGAAAGAAAGGAGGAGGCAGAAGCAAGCGGAGGCAGCTTCGAAAAGTGCGTCGAGGGTGGAGCGGACGCAAGTCTCAAACCCGGTTGGGGAGGCCTCTGGCAAGTCTGTCAGAAAGCCTAAACAACCCAGGCCTAAGAAGCCCAGGAAGGAGGCAATCTTGATTAAGCCCTTAGGGGGGCGATCTTTTGCCGATGTTCTGGGTCAGATTAGATCGCAGGCCAAACCGGAAGAGACCGACACCGTTATCAAGTCTATTCGGCGAACCCAGAACGGGGATGTCCTCCTCGAACTGGGGAAGTCGAGTGACAAGATCGGTTTTGCCGCTTCCCTCAAGACTGCACTTGGGGACAAAGGCTCCATCAAGGCCCTAGAACCGAAGTGTTCGGTCGAGATTCGGGACCTTGATGCCCTCTCCACCGAAGACGAGGTGACCCGTGCGATCCAGGTGGCACTCCCGGAGATACCGGCTGATGGAGTGAGGGTATGGCTGACAAAGCCTAACCGAAGTCAACTCCGGATGGCTGTTGCTGAGATGGGCGAAAAGCACGCCAATAAGCTGCTTAGCCTTCAGCACCTCAGAGTCGGTTGGGTCAGTTGCAGGCTCAAACGGAGGGTGGTAGTTTCGAGATGCTTTCGTTGCCTCGGTTTCGGCCACTCCTCCCGAAACTGTAAAGGGCCCGACAGGAGTGCCAACTGCTTCCAGTGTGGAAGCCAGGGCCACAAACGCAAGGAATGTTCCTCGAGCCCCTCCTGCTTCCTCTGCAAGGATTCAGGCTCCAGTGCCCTCGGTCACTTACCCGGGTCTGGTCAGTGCGGTGCCTTCAGAACCGCACTTGAACAGGCAAAAGGCAGCGGCCGGTAATTCGCATCCTCCAGGCCAATCTTCATAGATCCTGGGGAGCTGATAACCTTCTAGATCAGCTCGCCCGAGAAATTGGTGCTGACGCGCTCCTTATCAGCGAACAGTATCGGGACAGAGACCCAAACACTTGGATCTCCGACAGCCTCGGTACTGCTGCACTTTGGGCGCGTAATACGCGGGATGTCTTGGTGCGGAGTCATGGTCGCGGCCGAGGATTTGCCTGGGTTAGGTGTAGGGACGTGACAATCTTCAGTTGCTACCTCACCCCCAACGAGGCCGTCCAGGACTTCCGCGACAAGATAGATAGCCTAGAGGAGTGCGTTCTTTGCACCACCGGGCATGTCGTCGTTGGTGGCGATTTCAACGCCAGGGCCGTCGAGTGGGGAATGCCCTCTACCAGCTCCCGGGGGAAATACATCCTGGATTTCATCGCCAGGGCCGGTCTTGTCGTCCTCAACCAGGGCGACACACCTACTTTTCGGCGCCCCGGGCAGAGAGGCACGATCCCTGACGTCACCTTTGCGTCTGAGTCGCTCCTTCCGAGGATCTCTGGCTGGAGGGTTGTGGAGGACTACACGGGTAGCGACCACCAATACATCGTGTTTGATCTGCATGATCAGGAAAATCGTCGAGTTTCCGCATCTCGGGAAGGGCCACGCCGGTGGAACACCAACAAACTGGACGTGGTTAAGTTCACCGAAGTCATCTCTCGGGGAGCGCAGGGGAATCCTGGTGAGGCTGGGGCCGAGGCACTAGTAACATCCACGATGGAACTGATCGTCTCGGCCTGCGACCAGTCTATGCCGCGAAGGAAACCCCGACGCGACAAACAACCCGTTTACTGGTGGACTGAAGAGATTGCGGAACTCAGAAGAACATGTTTAAGAACTAGACGAGCCGCCACTAGAGCGAGAATTCCCGCAGACAGAGTTCGTAAGTCGGAGGCCTATAAAGCTGCGAGAAAATCCCTCCGCCAGGCGATCAACAGGAGCAAGGCGAATAGCTGGAGGAGACTTCGTGACGACGTTGACTCCGACCCGTGGGGCCTGGGTTACAAACTTGTAACGCAGAAACTCGGCGCCCGCTCTCCACCTTCCATCATGGAGGGCGCCACCATGGGGAGGATCGTCGCTGCGTTGTTTCCTGAACATCCTCAGCGACCGCCGGTTGACTTCAGACGGGTAGAGGACGTTCCACTCTTCACTTTCGAGGAGCTGGAAACCTCCGTTCTCTCCCTGAAGAGCAACAAGGCTCCTGGCCCGGACGGGATTCCCAGTGAGGCTTTAAAGAAAGTATTTTCAATCAACGCTGACTTGTTGTTGAGAATGTACAATGCCTGTTTGGTAGAAGGGGTGTTTCCGGCTCCCTGGAAAACAGCCAGGCTTGTACTGATCAGCAAGGGCAAAGGTGATCCCGAGCTGCCGTCGTCCCACAGGCCTCTCTGCATGTTGGACACGGCTGGGAAGCTGTTCGAGAAGCTGATCCGTTCCCGCCTGACTTCTGCCGTGGAAGCTGCCGGGGACTTATGCCCCCGTCAGTACGGCTTCAGAAAGGGACGGTCAACGATCGACGCTGTCACCGAAGTTCAGAGAGCTGTGGAGAGAGCCGAGAGCCACAACCATTTCTCCCGCCGAGTAGTGCTTCTTGTTACGCTTGATGTCAAGAATGCCTTCAACTCGGCAAGGTGGGTCGATATGTTGGATGCGCTTCGCAACACCTTTCGTATTCCTGCATATCTGTTGCGGCTCATCGAGGATTATCTACGCTCTCGAATCCTGATTTATGACACGAGGGACGGAACGCGGACGATGGAAGTCACTTCTGGTGCCGCACAAGGTTCAATACTCGGCCCGGATCTCTGGAACGTTGCCTATGACAGCCTCCTGAGGTCCGAGATGCCTGAGGAAACCACTTTGGTTGGGTACGCCGATGACGTTGCAGCTCTCATTGCTGCACGCAACGTTGAGCTGGCCCAACTGAAGTTGAACCGAGTTATGCGGGTGGTCAACAACTGGATGTCCGATCATGGTCTCTCGCTTGCTCTCAGTAAGACGGAGATTGTGATCCTCACGAAGAAGAGGATCGACACCGTCGTCCCACTCCGAGTGGGAAGGGAGGTGGTCACATCAACTCGTGCCGCCAAATACCTCGGGGTTATGGTGGACACCAAGTTAAGCTGGAGGGATCAGATCTTTCGTACGGCGGACAAGGCCGCTAAGGTAGTCACTTACCTTAGTAGGCTGATGGCCAATGTCGGGGGTCCCCGATCCAGCAGAAGACGTCTGTTGATGTCCGCGGTCCAGTCCGTGCTCCTTTACGGGGCAGAGGTGTGGGCAGGCGCTCTAGAGAAGGAGTGCTACAGGTTGAGACTCGCCCGGGTTCAGCGTCAAGCTGCGCTCCGGGTGTGTTCCGCCTACCGGACAGTGTCCGAGCCTGCCGTCCTGGTGGTCGCCGGAGTCATCCCGGTCAAGCTCTTGGCAGGGGAGAGGAAAGCGATTTACCAGAGACAAGGCGAGATCGGCAAGGACACGGCAAGAACCGAAGAGCGCTCCCGAACCTTCCAGCAGTGGCAACACAGCAGGGAGCACGACACCCGAGGACGATGGACTGCGCGACTCATCGAGCAGGTCCAACCATGGGTGGAAAGGCGGCATGGCGAGGTGGACTACTACCTCACGCAGTTCCTGACAGGTCACGGCTACTTCAAGTCGTACCTGAACCGGATGGGCAAGACCGGTTCACCGGATTGCATCTACTGCCCGGGCGTTCCCGATGACGTGGAGCACACCTTCTTCCGCTGTTCGCGTTGGGAAAGGCCCCGCCTGGAGGCCACAAGAAAACTCGGTGTTTTTTCGGTGGACACGGTCTGCCAAAAGATTATGGAGGATGAGGGCAACTGGGATTGTTTGTCACAGTTCGTCCGGGGTATCCTCCTGGAAAAGAAAACCGATTTGGACCACGAAGTGGCCCAGATCCCTTGACCGAACAGCTGGATAAGGAGCGAGCCCCATGGGCGTAAGCCAAATTTAGGCCTAGCCTGACGTAATGTGATAAACAATTCCAGGTTAGAATCCTAAAGAGTAGAGGAGGTTTTTTAGTGGGTAAACCCGTTTTTTAGGGGAGTCCCACACTACAGGCTGGCCACCTGTGTGCGTAATGCATTTTCCCTGCCTCTCCCTCAAAAAAAAAAAAAAAAAAAAAAAAAATGATGGTGATGTTAGATAATGTGCTGGATCTAATTGATAATTTTTCAAACAAACAGATCTAAAATTTTCAAATATATCAGCTAATAATAATACATCCTGAATATTATATAAATCTGAATAATTACCTAATGTTTTTACTTTTAATTTATTCCAAACTTTTATATAATGTTTATAATCATCATCACTTATATTTTCATTAGTTAAACAACTATAAAATTGATCTTTTTCTAATACTTTATCATAATTTAATTTTTCAACATTATCAATAAATTCATATGGAAATACACCTTTAGAAGTTAATATTTTTAAAGTTTCATTATCATATTCAATTATATCATTTTCTTTTATAAATTTATTTATATGCTTAAATTCTTTAAGATTTTTAGCTAATTTTTCAATTGATGTAGCCATAAATCTAAATGTATCTACAAATGAGAATTTTATAAATTTTCTAGGTTTTTCACCTTCAAATTCATAACCATAACCAGAATTTACTGAATAGTTTATATATTTTTCATCTGTATTAGCTAACAAATCAATTTTACCATATTTTTAGCTAATTCTTTTATAAACAAATGTGTATCATAATTTGAACTATTATGACAGAATATAGGAATATTTTGAGGAAATTTTAGATTTAAATTACAATTTAAATGTGCAGCACCTCTAAATTTTCCTGTTAAATGACAATGATCTCTTATTTTTATTCTTTTATCATTATCAAAACCACTATTTTCACAAATATGACAAATATTTGTTTTCTGATAATTAATTTCTTCTTCATTAGTTAAATTCATAGGCTTTTTATTTTTTGAATTATATTTTTTAGCTATATATTTTGAAATTTCATCTAAATATTCAAATAATTTATTTGGTACATTTATTAATTCCTCTTCATTTTTTGCTCTATAACAAATAGGTTTATACATTTTATTAGTTACTCTAGATACTAAATAGATTGTAAATCCATATGGTTTATGTTTTTGAATTTTATTTGTATATTAGCAATTTGGATTATTTTTACAATTATCAATCTTTTCTAATATACTTTCAAAATCCATATAAATTACATATGGATGTTCAAACTTTTTATAATAATTTTTAAAACTTACAGTTTGACCTTTAAATGGCATTATAGGTCTACAAGGTTCTAATGATTTACATATCTCTAAATGATTATTCAAGTCTTTATTTTTGTAGAAATGAGTCAAACATCTTCTACAAATATATTTTTTATTTTTATTTTTTTGTGTTAATTGCTTAGATACTAACTTACTTAAATCAGTAATCAATATATAATGAGAATTATTACCAATTTTATAATATAATAAATCAATTTCTAGTTTTGAATTATAATGTTCAGATATTTGTAATGGCACTATTTTTTCATCTTCATCAATTCTATAAATATTTATTGACATTGATGGATAGTTATATTTAGAATCAAATGATCTTTTTTCAAATAATTTAATATCTTTCAATGATATTGGATAATCAAAACCTTTAAAAATATCATCATTTATATATTTTTGATATTGTTTAACTCTTTCAGCATGTTCGTTTGGTTTATCAATAGCACATCTAATTGCATAAATAAAACAATATTCATCTTTATTTTTAAAATTTACACAACATTTTTTATTCTTAATTTCATTTGGTAATTCTATATATGATCCAGCATTTAATGAATTATTTTTAGATAATTTTAGATTTAGTTCAACACATCTTTTTAATGACCAACCAGAGCCTTTTGATGGTTGATTTAGTTGTTCTCTAACTATTAATTTCTTAAATTGATCATCAATAAAATCATCTATATTTAAAATATCTGAACTTTTTATGCAAAAATACATATTACTATTTTGAATTTCACCATTTATTAATTTTCTTTCATATTCACATTCTAAAGCCATCTGTCCTTTAATATTTTTAAATTTTTGTTTTTCTATCAATTTTTTTATTTCATTTCTTTGAGTTTCTAAATAATCATTAATATCTAAATCATCATTTGAATTTGTTAAAATATAATCTTGAAAATATCCTTTTAATGACGAAGCTTCTTGAATATTTATTATATTTTCTTTTGGAATTGGTCTATTTTTAAAATAATCATTTAATAATCCAATCAATTCTTTTCTAGTTTTATTAACAATTTTAATACTATTTTTAATTGCTAAATTTTGAATATATTTAAATGATCTATATTCTAAATTATTTGGATTTTCTTTAATTTTGTTTAATCTTTTAATTAGTTCATCTCTAGATAATTTTTCATAATTTCTGACAGATAATTTTTTTGCAATTTCATTTAATTTTACTATATTAAATAATGAATAATTTGTAAGATCAAATGTTTCTTTAATATTTGTTAATTCATCTAAAGTTTTATTTTTATAATTATATATATTATTATTTTTACACCAATGTTTTAATTCAAATATTTTATTATCATATTTTTGTTTATTTAGTAAATGTTTAGTTGAATTATAATGTCTATCATAATTTTTATATAATATATTTTTATTACAATAAGGACAATTAATATTTTTATTTGTTCGTTCCATTTATTAGGGGTGAAATTCTTTATTTATTAAAAATAATTTTTACTTAGAAATAAAACTCTTAAAAATATAAGAAGTATTTCCACTTTTTACTAGGTAATTTATAGTTTAAATCATATTTTTTAAATAAAATTTGAATTTTTTTAAAACAAGTAAAATTTTGTCTTCATTTTTTTATCATATTTTTAAATTTTCTAGTTTTGTTATATTTTTGTCATGAATTTTAGTTTCTAAATATCTTAAATAATTATTAGTCCATTTAATATTTCTTCCACATTCACAAAATTGTGGTTTTAAAAACATTTCTCTAATACATTGTATACAAATTGTATTTTTTCTATCTTTACTATAATGATAATTATTAAAATTTGAAATATCTTTAATTTCTTTACATTTATGACATTGTTTTTCATTTAATTCAATAACTTTAATACTATCATATAATTTTTTATAATACACATCCTTACATTCTTTACAATAATAATATAACCCATCTTTAGTATTTTTATCTTTATAAAATTTAGATATATCTTTATATAATTTACACCTTAAACATTTCTTTTCCATTTATATAAAATAAAATTTACAAATTGGTTTTTTTCAATTCATATTCATAAAAATTTCCAATAATATCTTCATTATTTTGATCTTTTATACTATAAGTAACAGGATTTGTATTATTAATTTTAGAAATTATGAATATTTCTCTAGACCAATTATTTTTATATTTATTAGAAAATGTTGATTTTTTATTTCCAATTCTAACTCTATCATTTATTTTAAATTTTGATTTGGTTATCATTTTTGGTGGTTTATATTTAAAAACAGTATCTAATAAATCCTTTTCATTATTTTTATTTACTTCAATTGGTTTCATTTTAATTGTTGAATGGTATGAGTTATTATATTCTTTAACAATTTTTGGTAAAATATTTATCCATCTATAATTTTTATTAATTTCAAATTGTATTTTCATTTTTTCATTTTGTGTTCTATTATACCTTTCTATTATACTTGATTTTTCTTCATTTTCTGTATGATACAATTTAATATTATATTTATTTAATATTTCTTTAAATTCTTTATTGATAAATTCTAATCCTTTATCTGTATGTAAAAGATTAGGTGATTTATGATTAATTTTAATTGCATACTTAATTATTTCTTCAAATGCTCTAGAAACAGTTTTTCCATCTTTTTTCTTTAATGGTTTTGACCAAACATATTTTGAGAAAGTATCTATCACATTTAACATATATTTATAACCATCATTTTCTTTTTCATAATTTTTCATTATAATTAAATCTGCTGCCCATAAATCATCAATACCTAATGTAATTATTTTTCTTTTTAGAAATTTCTTTCTAATTGGAGCATGAATTTCATTTGCTTCAATTATTTGTTTATTTTTAGTTAATTCTTTTTTAATTATAGGTTTAACTTCTTTTTTCAAAATTTTACTTTTATTTGTTTTACAAATTAAACATTTAGTAGCAATTCTATATAATCCATTTTTCATTCTAAAGAGTAGAGGAGGTTTTTTAGTGGGTAAACTCGTTTTTAGGGGAGCCCCACACTACAGGCTGGCCACCTGTGTGCGTAATGCATTTTTCCGCCTCTCCCTCAAAAAAAAAAAAAAAAAAAAAAAAAAAAAATTTTCATTTCAACAATTTGTGGATTAATATTTTGAGTTTTTTTTCTTACATTTGTGACAATGAATTGGTTCATTCATTTATGTATATTTTTTTTTTAAATAAATGGATATGTGTTATAGATGTCATAATCAAACTAATTTTACTATTATTGGAAATTGTGTAGGATGTAATATATGTAAAAGAATTATTTATGAAAAAAAGATTAAGAGAAAAAGTAATAAGAATAAACATCTTAAACATATTTTAAGAGAATTTAACCATTTTCAACCATATAAAACACAACAATTAATTATTGAATTATATATTTTATGTATTTCCAATCATTTTGAAATAACACCTAAGAATATAAAATTATTTTTAAAACAAAGGAATTGTACAAATTGGATATTTTACTATCAATTTTTAAACAAAATATACAATATTGATTTTGAATTGAATAATGAAGATAAAGAAAAAATTACACTATTTTTTAATAAATATTTATGTTTTAAGAAAAGTAATATATCATACAAAAAATTATTACCTATGATTTTTAAATACTTAAATATGGATTTTTGTATAAAACCTAATTATGACAATGACTTTTTAACATATCTATCACAAACAAGTTTGTGATATTTTTTCCTATATAAATGGATCTGTTAGAAGAAATTAATAATATTGGAGAATTAAGATTTAAAGAATATAAACCATTAAAAAGTTTAAATTTAAGTAAAAAATATAAAATTGAAAAATTTGAAAGAATTAAAGATAAATATGGATATACAATTATTGTTGAATTAGAAAAATGTAAAGTACATTTACCAAAAAGATTTACTAATGTAATTGATGATAAATCAATTAAAGAATTAAATAAAAAAGATTTACATTTAATTGTCACTGATATTAAGACTTTTGATGATAGAGAAACTGCTTTAGTTAAATTTGAATAATTATTACAATATTATTGATACTAAACCATAATTTTACTTGTTTTAAAAAAATTCAAATTTTATTGAAAAAATACTCTAGAAAACTTAAATTGACTTATAAAAAGTCAACTATTGATTTTATTAAAAAAATACTTATAAAATGTGATAATTTTACTTGTTTTTAAAAAAATTTTATTTTGTAGAAAATTTAGGCATATTTGTTAAAAATTTCATTAAAATTGCATATTTTTTAAGACAATTTGACAAATGCTGAAAATTGGCCAAAAAATGGCAAAAATATTGCATAATTGTATTAAAAAACTGTGAAATTTGTTTGATTTTTGATTGTCTCCAAAAGTGTCCTAGAAGTAACATGATACTATCTACTTATATATATATATATATATATATATATATATATATATATATATATATATGTGACACAAATTTTTATATTTTCTTCGAAATTGATTACAATTTATCATTTTCTAAGAATTAACTTACGATTTTTAACTTAAGAATTATGAAGTACTTTAACGAACTTTGTTGCAATAAATTGTTTCATTTTATGTGAGTATTTGCTTAGTAAGATTTATTACATTCCCTAATCTTTGTATGATTGTTTAAATAATTTAAATTTGCAACTTTGTTAGTCTGTCGTAAAATTATGATAGAATTTGCCATTTCAAAATAGCTGTCTTTAAAATTTTAAAATTGCTGCCATTTTAAAAATACAAGTTTTGAAAAAAATAATTTTATTATAAAATAATATTTTTTTGTGAAAATTAACATTGTGAGGATAAAGGTCCATGCTGAAAATAAACTTATTATTACGATTCGTTTAAAAAAAATTAATACATATAAAAACAAAATATTGGCCGCTATCATAATAAAGAATTTTAGAAAATAAATTCATAAGAACTTTTTCCTTTATTTTTGTAGCAGAAGACCCAACATCGCTAAAACAAAAATACTGTTGACATTAAAATGTTTAAATTTAATGTAGCTTAGGTAAATTTTAATAAGAACTTACATGATTTCATTTCAAGACCTGCTTTACACGTAAATTTATTGCATACGTAACCTATTAAAAATAAATTAATATTTGTTTTCAAAATAATTAAAAACCACTTACACAAATGCAGACAGTAGCTGTCCGCAGGACGTCTGCGGTCACTCGTCTGATGCGTAGTCATGTGATTAAATTTTGCAATATTAATACTGGCCACATTCATCGTTTGAAGCGTGTATTGCAAAGACCACGAATGCAGGCCAATTATTAAAATAGAACTTTGAAGCTGAAACTAAAGCTATTGGACGAATGCGTCATTTAAATGTTATTTAATCTCAACTGATGGAAAAATTTCCTAGGAAATAAATGCTCATAGAGGCAAGTCTGAAAGATATATTTTTACATTAGATTATTTTTTTAGACTTTAGGAGTAAATTTTAAAAGGGAGAAATTCTAAAAAAACCCTATTGTATGGAATTTAATTTAGATTATATATTTTTAAACTGCATGGGTTTATATACATCTTTCATTCGGATATTTTCTAACACATACTTTCTTCCTACTAACATTAAACAAAGAAATGTGTTTTTCGGACTAAGAAAGCCTCTAAGGCATGGTTTGACTGTAGTCTAAAAAGTTAAGCGATAACGTAATATGATTGGGTGATATGTTAAAAAGACCCAAATATAGCAATAATGATTTCTTAAAAGAATTATACATTAAAATAACAGGTCTGCAATAAAAAAGGCAAAATAAGTTATAACGATAGACTGGTCAATAGCTGTCAAAATAAATTTGCTGCTGCTTGGCGACCTATAAAATCTGAGTCTGGTTTTGGCAATGTCAAGAAATACCCGCCCCCAATCTCAGCCAAACAATTAATTTTAATGACCATTATATTGATGTTGGCCGGAAGGTTACTTCCAATTTCTCCGTTCCAGGTAGCAACATCGATTTCATTAAATATTTTACTAAAATTGAACCTGTAAATAATGATTTTTCTCTCCGGTTTATTGATGCACATGACATAATGACAGCTGAGGACATCTTTGGCATCTCCAACAATGTAATAAAATCAATCAGTCATTTCATTCTAGAACTTTTGACCTTTCTCATAAACTTATCGATTTCATTTTGCAAATTCCCACATTGCTTAAAATTTTCAAAGTTTTTAGTTTTCTTGAAGTTTAAGCTGGAATCCCCCAGGGCTCAGTTTTAGATCCTATTTTGTTCATCTTAATGATAAACTATTTACCTAGCAATGTATCGTGTCAATTACTTTTATACATCTTGTGATGATACATCTTTTTTCATTTCTAGTAATAGCCTTATTGAGGCTGAAAAAGGGATTGAGGCTGCGACAACAAACGCCTCAGACTGGCTTCAGGCTAATTATCTTGCAGCTAATAAAGAAACAACTGAACGATTTTGTTTCTCCCTAAAAAGTTTTCTCCTCATCAGTAAAGCTTTTGGGAATTCACCTAGATAAGAAGCTCACCTGGGAGCCTCACACTCAACATTTAGCCCAGTCAATGAAGGGTAAACACCGGAACAAATTTGTAACAGTTTGAAACCTATACCATTCGATAGTACCCACCTAAGGGGTCAAAACCCCAAAAGTCCCCAAAAATCCCCTGGTGGCATTTCGCACAGCCCCCCTTTAAAAACCCCCTGGACCCCTAATTGCATGAGTTTATAAAAACCCTTGTAGAATCGTTACCAGAAGGACTAGGCTCCTAAATTTTTTATTGTTGTATTTCTTATTAAATTGTCTACAGAAAGTGTCATTATGCATTTTTAGCTAAGGTCACTCATTAGTTAGTTATTTACAGTCAAACTCAAATTTTATTAAAATTTTAAGATATTATTTTGCTTTTTTAGGTCTAAGATGAAAATACGAAGTAATTCGTGAAAGTGCTTGGGACAAAAGTTATAGGGAATTTCATAACGAGTAAATTGATATATATAATATGGTATCTACGGTCACGAAAATCTTGTAAAAGCCGTCCAAAGCTAGAGCGGTGCCGGTTGCGGGCCGGCGCTGGGGTCGCGCCGGCCGCCGCGAGCCAACGGCTGTTTCGCTCACCGTGCACCATTTAGATATGAATAACTTTGACAGTGACGTTGAAAATAGTTTATCTTATAGAAACACTTATTATGAATATTTCTACCTTCATTCGGTCCACGTTTTGTTACATTGCGTGTAAAAAAGTGTTTGTCATAGTTTTTAATTTCTAAATGTTCAAACTAATATCATAGTTTAGGCACTTTTAACATTTTTGGGTGCGATAAATCGGGTATTCATGATTTTTTGCAAAGTTGTATAAGATGATTAAACTTAATGATTTCAACAATTTTTGCCCTCGGGGGACGAACACATCATGGAAAAAATATGGAAAATCTTAACATTTTCCCACATTTTAAACTTTTTTTGTAAATTTTATTTATTTGTAAGGACGATTTTTCCGAAAAAATGTTATTCTAAAAACTAATTTTATTACACTACAATTGTAATGCCCTACAATTTAAGACCTCAATAATTGAAGTACAGTTTATAACAAGTAGTTCTCTTCGTAGGCCTACACTAATTCAAAGTTAGTATTTTTTTTATTTCAGGGAAAAATTAAGGTTTGGATTTTTATCCATTAAGGTCAGCTAATTGAGTACTATTCATTGTTTGAAGTAAGTCCTAAACAATGGTAAATTTTCATTTTTAAATAAGAAAAAAATAAAAATTTAAATTTTAGTCTTAAATTTTTGTATTATTAACACTATTTTTTATGTTAATAGACCCATTTTAATGCATTTTTCCATTTAATTGAAAATATAAGCAAATGCCAAAACAAGTATCAGCTTAAAATGAGCAATTAAAAATAATCAGGTCGGTAGATCCATGCCTGCGGTTTTTTTATATGGGTTTAAAGGGACAAAATTTTAAAATATACAATACAAAAACATGTTTATTTTACGGGAAATAACGAAACCCCATCTTGCTTATTTTTCATATATCTTCATAAAATTTAGTATGCACATTCATACAGTTAAGAATAGTTATTATTATCTCCAAATATTCACTTCACAGTAATACTACGTAAAACACAGTTAGTATTCTTTTTTTATATAAATCGCAGCATCATTATATCAGGGTCCGTAAGTAGTAGTACCTTTTGGGTACCATATATAATGTTTATATTTCATTAGTCTATTGCCATAGCAATATATCATACTCGTTATAGAATGCCTGCGTACTAACCAAAATTATACATAATCATGAAGTTTATAAAAATCACATAGGTCTACGTTTACTACTGATGTAGGAATATGTAGAATTGCTGAGACTGGACCATTTTCGACAAATAAAATTTAATCCTAAATATTTGAAAATCCATGCTAAGTTTAGGGCAGATGTATGTGTACAAAAGTAGCAAGGATTTACCGGTAGTTATTTATAGTAAAATAAACATATTTTAAATTGTGTTTTTTTGGGTTTTATATGCATCCAGATAAGTTATTTCAAGAATTCAAAGCAATTATTTGTTTTTATGAGCTCTTTCAAAGGGTTTAAACTGAAGTGATAAGTTTTAATAAGTAAGAGAAAGATATTTAAAATACTTTTTTATTGATTTACAGAGTTCATTTTGAACTGGCATGCCAAATTTTATCAAAATCACACGTTTGTTAGGGGGATGTTTTGAAATTTTTAAATTTAATGGATAAGCTAGCTAATAGCCCGTAAAAAACGACGGCTAATCAATAAGACTTGTTATGTATTAAAAATATATAAATGTCAAGTATTATAATTTTTATTGGTCACAGAGTTCCCTGAAAATTCAGAGAGGGTATTAATCTGAAACAAAATTTCTACCATTTCTTTATCAAACGTTAAGTGTCTACAGTAAGCATTTCAGTTTACTGAATACAAGTCAATATGACTTTCTCAAATTCTAAACCCATCGCAGACCTTTTCTTCATGACTCACTGTGGTCTTAAGGGAAATAGTATATTTCGTCACTAGTCCGGAAAGTGGTCGTTATCGGTGCAAGATCGAGTTTCAAGTACGAGGCGAAGCCGAATGGTATATATATAGCTTAATACTCGTAGCTTATATCGAGTACCGATATACCACTTTCGGACGATTTACGAACAGTACTTTTCTTCATACCACCATTAATAAATTTACAGTTTGGATAAAAATTAATAAATTTTAACGTATATACCCCCTCTTACGTTGTTATTTGTTTATCTTGTATTTGAACTATTTACAGCTGTTATTGAAAATAAAAATTAATTAACTTGTAAACTGTCCCGAAAACCACTGTTTTGCGGTCTAGTCCCGAAAACTTTGTTTACCAACACGTTTATCCAACCCAACGGGAATCAACTAGTTTCGATCACAGCTGACCCTTTCCGAAAACAACGTTTATCGCAATGGTCTGATGAAAATTCATTAGCTAACGTCATCCTATGCTTTTCTAAATAATATGCCACAAATTCGATCTCAAGAGGTCAAATATGCCAAAGGTTATTGTATTTCATAGTTTCAGCGCAGTATGATTTCCAGTGAAGTTTGACCGCCTTCATATTCCGGCTCGTTCATCCATTTGAGGTCGATTTTGCAGTATTAAAATCTACTAATGCCTTTTTTATGTACAAATCAACCTATCCTTACATTTAAAATTTTCTACTAACTCTTAGTGGGCCGAACTCAGTGGCATTGAGCACTCAGAAATAGCGTTTTAACGTTCAGTCATAACAAAGCTGTGGTTACAGGTAAAAATTACAAAAAAAAAGAAAAATGTGAGAAAATTTTAAGGGTTTTTGTTGTAGGCCATGGTGTGACAAAACATGGACCGAGTGGAGGTAGAAATATTCATGATAAGTGTTTTTATAAGATACACTATTTTGGCTTCCAACTGAATTTACAGTTTTTTTTTACCTAATTTAATTTTTTCATTATAATAAAAATATTAAGCTGTCTCCAGACTTCTCCGCATCCCTCGTAAATAGTACTGTGGATTGAAACGTAATTAAAAAATTCTAAAAACTAGAAATTTAATTTAATTTAAATTAAATTTATACAGTTATACCGATATTCATGTTTTTTTTTCTATTTCGTAACGAAATGTCTTTTTAACTCAATGAATAATATAATTTTAAAACATACGTTAAAACAAATAGCTTATATCTAGTGTTAGTTGTGAGGTTGAAATCAATAAAAATAAACTCTATTTATATGTTACCAAAATTTTCACCAAGGATCACATTTTAAATATAAATTTAAACTGTGTTTTTTTATCATTGTTACCTCTTAAAATATTAGTGGTCTTCTTAAAAAAAGAAAGATAATACTTTGCTACTTAGCAGTGATAGTGATAGATTTTTAAGAAAAAATAAGACGATACACGAGTACAATATAATCTTATGAACAAGTATCTGCAATAAGATTTGTAAAAAGTTTATAGATAACGATGCAAGAAGGGAGATACGAAAGGTCTGCAATTTCAAAAACATCGTTATTAGACCACCGATCGATTTCGCACTGAAACAAAAAAAAGCACTAAAGTAACAAAATTTAAAATCACCCGTCATATATTTTAGAAAATGTGAGTTTCCGCGTATAGCGGCAGTTAACAGTCTCGCTCGACGATTTTGACGCCGAGGTAGAGCGCACCCTTCAATGCAATATTTTATTATATACGATATGCCTGGATAGACATTTGCAAAAATAGTGTTTTTCTAGATACTTAAAAATGAAAATTTAACATCGTTCCGGGCTTATTTCAAACAATGAAGCTGCTAAAACCTCAATTTCCCAAATAACTAATTTTTAAAATAGCTTAAGTAGAAAACTACTTATTATATTTTTTAATTATTAAGGTCTTAAATTGTATGGAATTAAATGCAGTGAAATACAAGGATAATCTTTTAGAACGCCATTTTTAACTAGTCCTTGCAGGTAAAAGTTACAAAAAAGTGAAAAATGTGAGAAAATGTTAAGTTTTTTCTATTTTAGACCTAGATGTCACAAAATATGGACCAAATGAAGGTAGAGAATATAAACCTACCTTCATATTTTCTATATTCATATTTTCTGTATTCATAGTACGTGTTTTTATAAGATAAACTATTTTCAACGTCACTGTCAAAGTTATTCATATGTACATGGTGCACGATGTAAATATCCGTTGACTCGCGGCGGCCGGCGCGACCTCAGCGCCAGCCCGCAACCGGCACCGCTCCCGCTTTGGACGGCCGTTACTAGATATTCATGACCGTAGATACCATATTATATATATATCAATTTACTCGCTATAAAATTTCCTATAACTTTTGTCCCAAGCACTTTTACGAATTACTTCGTATTTTCATCTTAGACCTAAAAAAACAAAATAATACTTTAAAATTTTAATAAAATTTGCGTTTGACAGTAAATAGCTGACTAATGAGTGACCTTAGCTAAAAACGTATAATGGCACTTTCTGTAGACAATTTAACAAGGAATACAACAAAAAAAGATTTAGGACGCTAGTCCTTTTCGTAACGATTCTACAAGGGTTTTTATAAACTCATGCAATTAGGGGTCCAGGGGGCTTTAAAGGGGGGCTGTGCGAAATGCCACCAGGGGATTTTTGGGGACTTTTGGGGTTTTGACCCCTAAGGTAGGTACTATCGAATGGTGTAGGTTTCAGACTGTTACAAATTTGTTCCGACGTTGGCCCGTTTTTGACCTTCATTGACTGGGCTAATTTAGTTTCAAAGATTTCACGTGTTTGTTGTTTATTAAGAAAACTAAAAAATTGTGTTTCTAGGAGTATTCTGTTCACTGCCTATCACAGTTTTTTTCCATTCACACCTCCTGTATGGAAGCATCTTATGGGGAAATAGTGTGGGAGCCAATAAAGTGTTCATTTGGCAGAAAAAGGCCATTATAATAATGTTTGATATCCCAAGGAGAGGCACTTACAAACCATTTTTTGTAAAACGAAAAACAGTACACTGACCTTTTATTGACCTTGCCAGGTATCTTTATTTTTTACAACATAATGTTTGTTTAAGAGAATGAGTCTAGTTTTTCTAAGCGTTCTGATGCACACGATTATAGTACTAGAAGTTTTAATAATTTTAACATACTATCAATAGGATTAACAAAGTCCATCAAAAGCCGCAAATTCATTCAAATACGATTATATAATAAGTTGCCTTCTGAATTTCGTAAGGAAAGCATCCCAATATTTAAGCAGAGATTGTTGAAGTGGCTCCATGGCCAGGGGTTTTATTCAGTTGAAGAGTTTTTTAATGAACATCCAGGTTAATCAAAAGTTGTTATTTTTTGTTTTATTCTTTAAATTAATTATGTTAACGATTTTGACTTTGTCTATTATACATTATATGTGTTGAACGACAATAAAGATTTCTTATTCTTAAAATCTAATTTTCTTAGTATTATTTTGAAACAATTAATTAGGGCTCAAAACCTTAGGGCTTGAAGATTCACCTTATAACATTTAAAACAGAAAAAACTTTGTTATTTATTAGACATTTTTTAATAATACGAAAAACTAATAAACAAAGATGTGCTTTTAATAGCTGACTGATGACGTATAACAAGAACATCCGACCAACAGTAGCTTACAAAAGCTAATAAGTAATCAAAAGATTTGTTGTCATGCAGCGGAAGGAGGAAACAGTGGCTGGTATGTAAACAGTGAGACAAGACCGGAAGCTGTCGCCTCCAACTTCCGGTCTTCTTTGGACTCATTGTTCTTTGTTTATCTTAGTATTTGAGAAAATTTTATGTTATTTTAAACTATAGTTCTAAAATTACGTTTAAAGTAGCAAGTGTGGGTTTAAAAGTTGAAAATGATTAAATAATGATTTTATAATCTATTACTTCACAATAAAGTAGTCTCTATGATCATTATTTAGAGGTTTAGAGCAATTATTTTACCTGAGCAGCCAAGTGGCCGTAGCGGGAACTACCTGACGATTTGTAATATTACATACTTATTCGGAAGGCGTAAACACAATATCAGGCTTAGTTTAGAAGGTACTACTAATAGCATAAAGAAATATTCCATGGCATTTTCCGTATATTTAAAAATTATCATGACAAACGGAGTCAAACAGAAAAATAATTCGCAAATGAATATTGTGACCTGCTTTTCTATTGATTATTTTTGTATAATATTTGTCCATGAATTTTATATGTGTAGTATAAAAGTCATATAAGCTATTAAAATGAATAAATTTAATGTAGTTTTCAAGTACATCGATTAAAAACATATACATATATTATATGTAAATTCTCTTTAAATCGATCAATGAAAATTCCATAAATAGTTAATAAATTAAAATTTAAATTCAGATGTACACTGTTATATGGAAGAGGCTATGATAGTAAAACATTGGAAAGATGTGTGTGTGACTCGCGCAGCGATATGTATGGAAATGAGAGATGAATCGCTTTGGTAGAGTGCCTCAGATATGGATGCAGCTTGGTGTAAAAGAACCATAAATTGTTGATGCAATATCAATTTGGATGTCCTAAACTATGATTATGGATGAAAAGCTTAAATTTCGATTTGCTTCAAAATTATCTGCAATGTTTTAAACTAAATTTATCATTGTATTAATCTCCGTTTTCAATAAATATCTCTTTGAAGGGATCCCAAAGACTAAATCTCGTGTTTCCACAAGCATATGTTAGGAAAACGACACTAAACTTAATAGAGAATACTATTTGAAATTGTTTTTTTTTGTATTAAAACATATTTAAAAATTGGGATTTTAACGCTTATATTTTGTAAATTACAACTTAAAAGGTTACAACTAATTAAATCTACTATTTTTCTTTTTATTATTTTGATGTGGTGCATAGGTTTTCAACTTATTAGCTTTCTTATAAAACAGTTTATAAAAATCTGAAAATCCTAATTAATATTTTGCTGCTTTTTATAGATGCACTTTTATAAGGTTTTTAAGAGTTGCTTTATTATCATACACACTCTTATATTATGTATTCGTAGTTTAATATTGCGATTTATGTACAGGTAACTAAAATTATTTCATTAATTCATTTGAATCCTTAGATTTAGATTCATTTAGTTAGGCAAATAACCGGTACGACTAGTAGTGAATATTCTATCTCCAAAGACAAGTCAAGAATATTTTGGTTTTAGTAACAAACTAATTAGAAAATCAATCATGTTTTAAGTATATCTTCTTTATCATTTATTAACAACTTTATGTCTTATGCAATAGACATGTTAATGGTCACTGAAGTATATCCTTTTTCTTTTTCTTTTCTTTTTTTTTTTAATAAAAGGGGAGACTGGTTAAATAATTACAACTAGGCTGGTGGCAATAGTGAGCCGTGACATTTTGCCCACCATGTGTGATGTCACGTCTCATTTGTTATAGTGTTGTTTTTTTTCTGGTTAGTGTTTTCTGTATGCTGTCATTCTGGAATTTTCGGTGTTGTTTTTCTTCTTTTCACCAGCTGTAACGCAACGTCCTGAAAAAGATCATAGGTGCCGTGGTGAACTGTCACCGCAAGACGTACAAATTTTCTCGGCGTTTCAAAAGAAACGACACCAATTCAGATATTTTTCTACCAGTGATTTTTGTGCTGTAATGCGGTGATTTAAACCTCCCAACGCATCATTTTGGGTGAGTCACGAGAATTTTCCAGTTAAATTCAGAAATATGTTCGATGCAATTGGATTCGGTCAGACGACCACGTTGCAAAAACGAACAGTCTTCTGAAAAATATTGTTTTAGGCCAGAACCAGTGTTCTGTAAATTTTGTTTCATTGTTTCAAGCAAAGCAATCAATTTTGTTCTCCTTTTGAGACTGCATTTTGGGCCATCCACGCTTTTGCTCTCAGTGTTCAATTTTTGTTAGTGGGCTGAACACATGTTTTTCAAGTTCCTGTAATAATTAAGATGTTTCAGTGTTTGTTTTGCATTAAATATTGTTTGTCATTGCTCAGTGCAACTTTATATTGGCCACCCAGTGGTCTGATGGGGTTATTGTAAGTTGTAGAGTCAAAATAGGCTCATAGCCTAAATGGTGATGCTGCCAAAGTTTTCCTTTTATAACTCATTTTCCTGTTTAGTTTACTAGGGTTTGTGGGTTCTCAAAGTGGCCTAAGGCCCTGAGCTAGGCCTATGTAAAGTTTTATCAATTCCAATTTTAAAGTTAAAGTTTCAGAAAGGGGGAATTTTTTAAATACTGTTGTTCTTGAATTTTGAATATCGATATTCTGGTTGGCCAACCTTGGTGACATTGACTTCTGGTAAAATCTTTTGTTATCAAATTTATCACTGTGGACCTTTGATGTTCCCGATTTTGCTCTGTTTTTGCTGTTGTTTATTTTGCTGTATTAACTTTGGGTAAAATTAAATTGCTGGTTCCACAAGTTTGTGTTTTTTGTTCTGAACTCCTGAGAGCGTTGGTGAGCCCCTCCCGTGGAGCGCCTTGGGCAAGCACGTTTCCAAAGGTCGGGTGCGCTTCCGCGGGGGTGCGGTTCAGATGGTAGCAGAGCGTGGTTGGTTCTGAAGTGTAGTCTCGGAGGAGTTGTGTTAGTTTGGTGTGTGTGAGTGTATGTATGTGTGTGTGCGTGGTTCTTCATTTTGGTGGAGTGTGTGTGTGGCGAGTGGGATAGCGTCTTCTTTTGGACCCCGGAATGGTTGCGTAGGAATTTTCGCCCAGACACCTTAGGAGGTTAAGGATTTTGTGCAATTGTGTTGTGTTGCTGTGTTCTTTGTGTGGCAGCTGGCTGAGGACACGATGTCGGGAATTGTCCCGGAACACCTGCGGAAGGGTGAGCTGATTTTGAGGTTCTGTCACGTGGGGAGGCCCCTGCTCCAGATATGAGAAGTCTGCGAAGTCAGGTCCGAGGCATTCTTGGACAGGCTCAAAGTTGGCCTGTTGGCCTCAAGTCGGAGGATGAGTTGGAAGTGTGTAGGGAGCGGGTGGAGGAGTTGAGTGGTGAGCTTGAGGGCTGGAGTGAGTTGCCCTCGGGCAGGTCAAAAGTCTCGCTCCTCACTCAGCTGCTCCACTGGCAAACCAGGTTGAGTCTGTTGGCCGGGGTCCCGGATCTTGAGCCGACGGATAAGACCTGGGTGGAGGGTAGGTGTGCGGAATTTGAACAAGTCATTGACCGCCTACGGTCTGCTGGCGTTGTGAAGAGTGCCGTGGAAGCTCTCGAGCGCGCTGCGGCGGGGTCTGCTGGGGGGGAGACTGGTGTTGTGGGGGCTGGACCGGTCGGGGGGTCCGTGACCTCCGTTCCTCCTGCGGCTGCCCAGGAGGTGGTCCACGGGATGGATGGGGTGTTGCGGGTGCCTGCCCTGTTCCTCGCTCCCACGGCGTCTGTCGCCACCCCGGTGGCTTCCGTTGCGGATGCGTCGCAAAAGGGTTTTTGCGGTGCCTTTGCGAAATTGCCTCATCCTCTCTCCTCCGCCTTGCAGGACCTTCGACCAGTTGACGGACTGGATGTGGAGGCACTGATCAAGTTCCTGGAAAAGGTTTTGAGAATTAAGGAACATCCTGGCATCTCCGATATCATGCTGTTGGAGCTTCTTGCTCCGCTTTGCAGGAAGCCGTTGAGTGACAGATTGGTAGACTGCCTCAAGCGCCAAACGAGCTTTGATTTCTTTCATGCTGATGTGTTGAATTTCTTCGTCCCTTTTCAAGTCATGGAAAGACTGAAGGTTGAGAAAGTTTTCCGCCCGCAGGCACCCAACGAGTCCCTCAGCCAGTTTGCCAATGACATCCGCATGGTGGGGCGAGTGTTGCGGTTGGACCTTACCGAGACTCAGCTGGTGGACATCATTCTCGTGGGTCTCAATGCTGGGGAGAGATCCCGGCTGGTTTTCGCTCCAAGACCATCTTCTTTCGCGGACCTGGATAGGTTGTCCATCCTTTCACGCACTGTCCAGGCCGCTGATTCTCAAAGGGCCCAGTCCCTGGGGCATCTTCCCCGGAGAGGACCCGGTGTCGCGGCGGCTTCTGTCGGGGTATCCCACGTGTCTCCCACCAATGAGCAGCAGAGGCGTGTTCCTACCTGTTGGGGATGCGGTGGTATTGGTCACGTCAGACGTGACTGTCAACAAGGAAGAAGGAATGCTAACCTTCCAAAAAACTTGTGAGGACCCGGGGGTTCTTGTCACGGGAGTCCTCGGGGAATAAAGTAAAAGATGATGTTAAGATTTTTTCTAAGACTTCAAGTGGAATGCTGCAAAAGGGGTTCAAAGAAGTAGTTAGATCTGATTTTGTTGAGAAGGAACCTCTGTTGCGGGGGATGCGTGGGGTTGCCTCGATGGGGGTCAAAGCGGCACGCTCAGTCTGCCCTCGCCTGAACATCTTAGCTGGAGACACGGTGCAGAAGGCCCTTGTGGATTCTGGAGCCGCCCGTTGTCTAATCTCCCTTGCGTTTTATGAAGAATTATTTTCTGGAGGTTTCATCAGGCAGACTGAGCCAAACTCTTCTATATGCTGGACTGCTTCTAAATCACCTCTTGTCATCAATTGCGAAGCTCAAATCAAAATAAAGATTGAGCATTTTTCCTGGGTGTGGAGCTTTCTTGTGGCTAAGGACCTTTTCTTTCCAATCATCCTGGGAGCGGACTTCATCAAACACACTGGCCTAATTTTGGATTTAGGTCGAGGTCAGTGTTACTTTCGGTTTTCCAGACGAGTGTCCATTCCTTTTGCTGATGAGGTCTTGAGTGCCGCTGCTGCTGTAGAGCCTGAGACAGAGAATGGTACCAAGACCGATCCTTTAGGGCATCTAGCTCCGACGGAGGCTGAGGCTATCAGGGATCTTTGCAAGCTTTTCCCTGAGGTGCTTACGCCAAGGTTGGGGGCTACCAATCTGCTGGAATATGAAATTCGTCTCACGGACACTCGTCCTGTACGTTCTCATCCGTACAAGTTAGCTCCACCCAAAATGGAATCTCTCAGAGGCATCATTGATGACCTGCTCAAAAATGGGGTCATCGAACCCTCCAATTCCAGCTATGCCAGTCCAGCATTTCTTGTCCCGAAACCAAATGGAAAGTCTCGTATGGTCATTGATTATCGCAAGCTCAACGCCAAGATTGAAATCGACTCCGTCCCTCTCCCCGACCTGCATTCTGCTTTCGACTGGTTCGGTAAGGCCAAGTATTTCTCTGTTTTTGATCTCAATCAGGCTTATCACCAAATTCCATTGAAAGTGGAGTCCCGACCTCTCACTGCCTTCTGTGTTCCGTGGAACTTGTATCAGTTCACACGAGTCCCCATGGGCTTAGCTGTGGGAGCTCAAACCCTCACCCGACTTCTTGATTCCATTTTTCACGATGTGAAGTTCAAGTTTGTGTTCAATTACTTGGACGACCTTCTTGTTTACAGTGAGAGTTTTGAGGACCACCTTGTTCATCTGGAGGAAGTTATGACTCGTTTGCGTAGGGCTGGCCTTACCGTGAATCCGGACAAAGTTAGTTTCGCTCAAGCCGAAATTTCTTTCTTGGGCCATCTGGTCTCCTCCAAGGGCGTCCGCATAGATCCCGCTAGGACTCAAGCCATCCGGGAGTTTCCTCCACCCAAGGACGCCAAAGGCATTGCTAGGTTTGTTGGCATGGTGAATTTCTATCGACGCTTCATCCCCAATGTTGCGGAGTTGGCCGCACGTTTGAATGCGCTCAGGAAGAAAGGCGCCAAGTTTGAGTGGGGTGAAGCGCAGCGGACGTCCTTTGAGCTCTTGAAGGAGGCTGTGATGCAACCTCCTGTGTTGGCGATGCCGGATTTCAGTCGTAGGTTCATTTTGCAGACGGATGCCTCCTCACAAGCCATTGCGGCCGTGTTGTCCCAAGAAGTAGATGGTGTTAGGCAGCCTATCGCTTTCGCCTCTCGAACTTTGACATCTTGCGAGAAGAAAAGTTCTTCTGTATACGAGCTGGAGTGTCTGGCTGTTGTCTTTGGTGTAAACAAGTTCCGAAGGTTCCTTGAACATAAGGAATTTTTGCTGGAGACCGACAACCAGGCACTCTCATGGCTTCTCGCGCACCCTCGCCAGCTCGGGAAAATTGGTCGTTGGGTGGTGCAAATTTCGTCCCTTAAGTTTACCGTCCAACATGTACGAGGCACTCAGAATGTCATTGCAGACACACTTTCTAGGATGTATCATTCCCCCGACGACCATCTTTCTGATCCGGAGCAGACGGAGTGTGCCGTGCTTCTGGAATTTCCTCTGGCCTTTTCGGATATCATTCCCCACCAGTTAAACGATCCTGAGCTGGCTAAAATCATTGGTGAGCTCCAGAATGGGGGAGCCCACCCCCCTTATTTTCTGTCCCAGGGTGCCCTCTGCTGTCGAGCTCGGCAACAGGGTAAACCTAAAATTGTGCTGCCAAGTCTTCTTATTCCGATGGTCTTTGAGTATTTTCATTCTTCCCCTGTGGGTGGGCATTTAGGGATCCACAAGACCATCTCCAAGATTAGGGAACTGTTCATCTGGAAGGGTATGGACCGGGACATTGCGGGGCGGGTGCGTTCTTGCCAATTGTGCTCGCTCAGTAAGCCCGCTCAGAATACCAAGTTAGGGTTGTTGTCATCTGAGGTGGCGGAGAGACCTCTGGAGAAGGTTTTCATCGACTATGTTGGGCCTCTCCCACGTAGCAAGTCGGGAAACAATTTCCTGCTTGTTTGTGTGGATGCCTTCTCCAAGTTCTGCTGGCTTTTTCCCTTAAGGAATGCCACTGCACAGCTCACCGTTCAGGTACTTCGAACCCAACTGTTCCAACACTTTGGGATTCCCGCCACCATAGTTTCCGATAACGGAACCCAATTTGTTTCGCATCTTTTCAAAAGAATGTGCTTTGGGCACGGTATCCGCCATGTGACCACATCCCCTTACTACCCACAGCCTTCTCATGCTGAGAGGTTCAACCGAAATCTTCGTTCCGCTCTCATCGCTTTCCATGCTGAAAGACAGACAACCTGGGATCAAGAGCTCCCTTGGATCCAATTCGCTTTCAACACTGCTACCCATGAGAGTCACAAGGCGGGTCCTTTCGAGTTGATATTTGGCTTCAAACCAAACAACCCCTTGGCAAATGTTTGGAGGATTGGCGACCTTCTGCCACCGCCTGGTACGCCCGATGTCAAGGAAACTTGGCAAGCGGCCAGGCGTAATCTCATTAGGGCTAGAGAACTTGTGAGGAGGAAATACAACCGAGGTAGAGTTGACAACCCCTTCCAGGTGGGGGATCTGGTTTTCTGCAAGGCTCATCCAGCCAGTTCGGCTGTTGACAAGAGAGCCGCCAAGCTGTGTTACAGGTGGACAGGTCCCCACCGCATCTTGGAGTTCCTCACTCCTGTGACGGCCCGGCTGGGAGATTCCCAGACCGGAAAGGTTTTGCGGAAGGTGCACATTAGTCATCTTAAGCCTTACCGCGGAAATCCTTAAGTAGCTCGGAAGTCTGTGCGGGAAGTGTGCAGGGCCAGGAAGCCTGATCACCTTTCTGTCCCCTTCACTCTGTTCTGGTTTTTCCCTGTTTCTCTTTTTGCAGGCCTGCACAAAACTTTGGGTGAGTAGTCCCCTGGTTTTGGGAAAGCTTGACGCCCCCGCATTCAGACTGTCCTGAGCGTTCCTGGTGTGAGTGTTCTTCTAGTTTTGGGGAGAGGTTGTTTGCCTTTTGTTTTGCCGGGTGGTTCCCTTTTGGAGGGGGAGGTTGAGCCGTGACGTTTTGCCCACCATGTGTGATGTCACGTCTCATTTGTTATAGTGTTGTTTTTTTTTTCTGGTTAGTGTTTTCTGTATGCTGTCATTCTGGAATTTTCGGTGTTGTTTTTCTTCTTTTCACCAGCTGTAACGCAACGTCCTGAAAAAGATCATAGGTGCCGTGGTGAACTGTCACCGCAAGACGTACAAATTTTCTCGGCGTTTCAAAAGAAACGACACCAATTCAGATATTTTTCTACCAGTGATTTTTGTGCTGTAATGCGGTGATTTAAACCTCCCAACGCATCATTTTGGGTGAGTCACGAGAATTTTCCAGTTAAATTCAGAAATATGTTCGATGCAATTGGATTCGGTCAGACGACCACGTTGCAAAAACGAACAGTCTTCTGAAAAATATTGTTTTAGGCCAGAACCAGTGTTCTGTAAATTTTGTTTCATTGTTTCAAGCAAAGCAATCAATTTTGTTCTCCTTTTGAGACTGCATTTTGGGCCATCCACGCTTTTGCTCTCAGTGTTCAATTTTTGTTAGTGGGCTGAACACATGTTTTTCAAGTTCCTGTAATAATTAAGATGTTTCAGTGTTTGTTTTGCATTAAATATTGTTTGTCATTGCTCAGTGCAACTTTATATTGGCCACCCAGTGGTCTGATGGGGTTATTGTAAGTTGTAGAGTCAAAATAGGCTCATAGCCTAAATGGTGATGCTGCCAAAGTTTTCCTTTTATAACTCATTTTCCTGTTTAGTTTACTAGGGTTTGTGGGTTCTCAAAGTGGCCTAAGGCCCTGAGCTAGGCCTATGTAAAATTTTATCAATTTTGGTTCATAATTAAAGGATTAGGCCTAGTTTTTACTGTTGGTAGC
The DNA here is from genome assembly GCA_030545055.2 of Neoaliturus tenellus. Taxonomy (NCBI): domain Eukaryota; kingdom Metazoa; phylum Arthropoda; class Insecta; order Hemiptera; family Cicadellidae; genus Neoaliturus; species Neoaliturus tenellus. The sequence continues at coordinate 44,454,000 of CM061536.1, forward strand.
ACACCAGTTTGGGGGTAAAGTGTCAGGTAATCTTAGGTCCACAATAAAGTAGCCTTGGAGTTAAGTTCTGGTTTATATTTTATTTTGAAGCCTCACTTTTGGCCCAACTTTTAAAGGTAAAATTTTTAAATTCGGTCAGTAACTTTTTGAGATATGAGCCAAATAGAAGGGCAATGTCCGCCAAAACTGAAATTTTGTTGTGATGTTAAAAATGGATTTATTTTATGCTTTAAACCTAGTCAAATGTTTTCAACCTGTTCAATTTAGTTGTAGAATTAATATTAAGGTATAGTTTAACTGTTTTTCATGTCTCAAGTATTTTGCTTTAGTCACACCCCCCTGTTTTAGTAATTTTCTGAGTAGGCCTATGGCCTATCTCATTTCTTTTGCTGTAATTTCTCTAGTCAAAGTAAAACTGTCTGTCACATTTAAAATGTTTTTCTGTTACAATTTTCAAGAAAATTTGTAAAATTGATTAAAACTGAAAAGTCAGTATTTGTGGTTAGTAGTGGCAAAAAGTCCAAACTGGAACAGTGGATATTTTTTGTGGCAATTTTACCTTTTGCACTGTTGACACTAATTGCCTACTGAATGTGTCTTAAATGGAAAAATATTGGCAAATTTTGGGGTTCACCAGGGTCCAGCTGGGGACTTGGTCCCACCGACAATGCCATGCAGATGATGGTTCCAGGCCTGGTCCGTCCGCCTGCCCACCTAGGGGACATACATGGCCTTGGTCCCCACTTGCCGGAGCTGCAGGCCGACGCTCTTCTTTCCAGTGCCATGACGCCATGAACGAACTACTGTGATATGCCACTCCACCAATGAACTGTGATATTTTGTTATTTATGTGTGACAGTATTTATTTATTTATTTGTAGTCTCTATGTTAGGTTAATATCCCATTAGGAGCCCGCCCTGCGCCACAGGTCTCCGGGTGGAATTATATTTTTGTCAACCTCAAAATTCGGCACGCCAATTCTTTTGTGTATTTTGTGTTTGTAATTGTTATGTTTATTTATTGAAATTTATTTGTTGTTATTTATTTATTCATTTAATTTATCAATTCCAATTTTAAAGTTAAAGTTTCAGAAAGGGGGAATTTTTTAAATACTGTTGTTCTTGAATTTTGAATATCGATATTCTGGTTGGCCAACCTTGGTGACATTGACTTCTGGTAAAATCTTTTGTTATCAAATTTATCACTGTGGACCTTTGATGTTCCCGATTTTGCTCTGTTTTTGCTGTTGTTTATTTTGCTGTATTAACTTTGGGTAAAATTAAATTGCTGGTTCCACAAGTTTGTGTTTTTTGTTCTGAACTCCTGAGAGCGTTGGTGAGCCCCTCCCGTGGAGCGCCTTGGGCAAGCACGTTTCCAAAGGTCGGGTGCGCTTCCGCGGGGGTGCGGTTCAATAGTCCTAACGCTCTCCAAGGTAATATAAATAAGTACTTAAAATCTGTTGACTCAGGTAATTTAAAACAAAATTTTTTCTTCCGTTAGGTACAATTCGGTTTCAGTAAGGGTCTGAGTAGAACTTATACTATTAAAAAACTTGTTGAATAGATTCTTGACCGTTTTGAGAAGAGGAATTTGCTGCGGTTACATTTTGTGACATCATTAAAGCTTTTAGGAGAGTGTTACATAATATACTTGTAAAGAAACTTCAGTTTTACAATGACAAGGAAAAAGCTTCAAGTCTGACTTGTTTTTCCCTCAGTAATAAAAAACAATATGTTATCACTGACATAAGTATGTAAAATTCTCTGTCGACTGTAAGCGGAGTGCCCCAAGGCTTGGTCCTTGGGCCTCTGCTTTTCCTTATAATAGTGAATAATCTGAGTGTGAATGTACCTGCTGGGGTCATAAGCTACTTTACGTCTATGATACTACTATCATTATCAACATAATGATTGAATTAAAGCTTTAGAAATTGAAAATATAAATACCTTTCCTTAACTGGATGGTTGCAAAACAATTGATGACTAATCATGAAAAACCAACAATGCTTTTAGCCCTTGTTGGTTTTGAAAGTCACACCTAAACATTTTAAGACCTGACTTTTGACAGTATCTTAAATTGGAACAACCACACTGCCAGTTTAAAAATAAACTTTTCACCAGGGCATTAACTCTTAAACTGCTAAGGGGAAACTCAGCATGGAGGGGGCACGCCATGCATACTTTAGGTATATTTCTATCACACCTGGCTGATGGCTTGATTGCTTGGGGTAGTTCTACCCACTCATTGGACATTTTTCTCATCGTAAAAAGGCAATTATATTCATTGTTGGGGTTTCCAAATTTGGGCACTGTAGGGACTTGTTTATCAATCTCAAAATTATCACCATATTGTCTCAGTGCCGCATATACCGCATATACTGAGGTGCGTAATGTTTTACAGATCTAATTTGGATCAATTCCTTTGCCGTCAAGACTTTTACAGCCATGATAACAGGTCTAGCGACTTATTCTTAACTTACCTATTGTTAGGATGAATAAAACAAATAGGGGTTTACTGATTATGGCACCCAGAGTTTATAAACACATCCCATAATACCTTAGAAAGACCGTAGCAATGATATCTTAAAAAATAACATGGAGAAATTATTTTAAAGAAATCTTATTGTTCTGTGGTAGAATATCTATCAAGCAAATGGGACATGAAAGATTCTGAGAGAAACAGTGTCACTTTTGACGTACCAAAGTTTAATAATGTAATATGGCAAATGAAACTATCCTATTCTACTCCACTCAATCTTAGAACAATGTATGAATCAGCCGAGATTATCACAAGCACTGGCTTACGCATTGAAAATGCTAATTACAACCTAATCAATTAAGTGTGTGCAAATGTTTCAAAACTGTCCCAAGACTTGGAGTACGAGTGAATGTTGTGGTTTTGGTAAATAAGATATGTAAAAACTTTCGCAGAGAATGGAATTTCAAGCATTGAAACCTTTTTTTTAATCCTAATGAATTTTATATAAAATATTTACATACTGTTGTAAAGTCCTCTTTTTAATTAGTTAATATAGATAATAAATCAAAATCAATTGAAATTGAACACCCCTTTTCTTCTTACACCAATTTGGAACAAAACATAAAAATGTGTTCTTTGTATTTTATTTAGTTACCACTTTTGAGACAATTAAGTTTATAAACCTACCGTAAAAGATCAGTCGTTTAAAATCTTCTAGGTAAACACAAGAAATTAATTTATTAAAAGTCTAAACATACTTTGCCAAGCAGTTCATAAACATGTAGTGTTATTTCAAATTATTATTTTTATTAAATATTTATTGAATTTTATTTTTTTTAGCTGTAACTTTTTATTATATTTTTAGTACTAAGTCCTATTAATTGCACAACGTTCCAAGACCGTTTATTGTACACTAGCTATCACCAGCTATTATTCATTTTTAGTGATAAAATTTAGTACAAGCGAGAGAACGGTTCCCATGATAAACTTGCTGGCGATATCTCAGAACCATATATATGGAAATGAGTCTGTATTTAATGTGGCATTCGACTGAGAGTAATAAATATTTTGAAACCTGAATGTAGAGTCCTCAAATTTTTTATGTGTAAAGTATAAAAAAAATTATTTTAGGGCTCTATGTAATTGTTTAGTTAATAAAAAATACAATTTGAAGTAAACGACCCAAGTATGGCTTTATTGGAGCGATGCTCCAATAAAGCTAGAAACTTTTTAATTAAGTTGATTGCAGTTTGTACCATAATAATAGGACTTTTGGTGATAAGACTTCCCCTCCAGGTAACATTGAAATATAGATAATTAATCAATAAACATGATTAACTTTACGTATAAATGTTAATCATTTATACGTAAATGATTAACATTTATAGTATACAGGGTGTCTCACGTATAAGGTGTCTCAAATCGATTACAGATCAACAGTGTGTCTACAGTGATACCGGACAAATTCACCGAGCGTGATAGTTTAGAGAGGGATGGAAAGGGTGAGGAAGTGAGAGCGCTGGACTATGTTGTGGAGAGGGCGAGGAAGTGAGAGCGCTGGACTATGTTGTGGAGAGGGCGAGGAAGTGAGAGCGCTGGACTATGTTGTGGAGAGGGTGAGGAAGTGAGAGCGCTGGACTATGTTGTGGAGAGGGTGAGGAAGTGAGAGCGCTGGACTATGTTGTGGAGAGGGTGAAGAAGTGAGAGCGCTGAACTATGTTGTGGAGAGGGTGAGGAAGTGAGAGCGCTGGACTATGTTGTGGAGAGGGTGAGGAAGTGAGAGCGCTGGACTATGTTGTGGAGAGGGTGAGGAAGTGAGAGCGTTGGACTATGTTGTGGAGAGGGTGAGGAAGTGAGAGCGCTGGACTATGTTGTGGAGAGGGTGAGGAAGTGAGAGCGCTGGACTATGTTGTGGAGAGGGTGAGGAAGTGAGAGCGCTGGACTATGTTGTGGAGAGGGTGAGGAAATGAGAGCGCTGGACTATGTTGTGGAGAGGGTGAGGAAGTGAGAGCGCTGGACTATGTTGTGGAGAAGGTGAGGAAGTGAGAGCGCTGGACTATGTTGTGGAGAGGGTGAGGAAGTGAGAGCGCTGGACTATGTTGTGGAGAGGGTGAGGAAGTGAGAGCGCTGGACTATGTTGTGGAGAGGGTGAGGAAGTGAGAGCGCTGGACTATGTTGTGGAGAGGGTGAGGAAGTGAGAGCGCTGGACTATGTTGTAGAGAGGGTGAGGAAGTGAGAGCGCTGGACTATGTTGTGGAGAGGGTGAAGAAGTGAGAGCGCTGAACTATGTTGTGGAGAGGGTGAGGAAGTGAGAGCGCTGGACTATGTTGTGGAGAGGGTGAGGAAGTGAGAGCGCTGGACTATGTTGTGGAGAGGGTGAGGAAGTGAGAGCGCTGGACTATGTTGTGGAGAGGGTGAGGAAGTGAGAGCGCTGGACTATGTTGTGGAGAGGGTGAGGAAGTGAGAGCGCTGGACTATGTTGTGGAGAGGGTGAGGAAGTGAGAGCGCTGGACTATGTTGTGGAGAGGGTGAGGAAGTGAGAGCGCTGGTCTATGTTGTGGAGAGGGTGAGGAAGTGAGAGCGCTGGACTATGTTGTGGAGAGGGTGAGGAAGTGAGAGCGCTGGACTATGTTGTGGAGAGGGTGAGGAAGTGAGAGCGCTGGACTATTTTGTGGAGAGGGTGAGGAAGTGAGAGCGCTGAACTATGTTGTGGAGAGGGGAGGTGCGATCCATCTCGAGCGTTCTGGGCGACGCTCGGGACAGGGTACGGAGTAAACATTGACCCTGACACACTATTGTACACCTTACCGATCTTTGATGTTTCACCAGAAAACTGCCTCCAGAGCGCTCGACTCTACGTTCGGTATGGTGTCTGGTACGGTTTACGGGTCCCGTTACACACCACCGGACTTGATCTTTTCGTCCGGTACGATGCTTGGTCCGATGTATGGTCTGCTGAAAATTCCAGTAGTGTGTTGCTGGCTTAGTCTTATCTGCAACGAACGATATTTCTATTTCCAGCCGAAATCGTCGCTTCTTTGGATCTTGAGTGGTTCTTGGCGTGTTTTAAAGCCCCAAAGAAAGATACCAGGATTTGTTTAATATGTTGATAAATATGTCTGTTAAATATAGTATACATGGTAATATTTTATATCGCTTGTAACAAAAATGTAAATTGTATTATTTAAAAACATAGATAATTTTTTACAGTAGTTTATATTTGTTATAAGCCCGAAAATGGTAACCATACTCCATGATGTAAATTGAAACGTCTAAAGAAGATAAATTGAGCATTTCCATAAACCTGTAAATCAAGACTCGCACCTGGCACTTGCTTGCTATAACTTGGATATTTGGTTGGTTTATAATCTGAATTTGCACGCTTGTCATTTTAATGTTACTTGAACTGGTAAACCAATGAATTAAGCTATTATTTTATACCATCTTCTTAATATAAAATAAACATACTTGGACCTAAGGTAAAATAAAAAAAGAAGACAAAGTTAATGAACTCCTATATCGCTTCTAGTTTATTTATTTCTATTTTAAAAAATCAACCAGAATTAAAATTGTTAATGTTTTATTAACTTATTAATTTTTAATCAACGAATACCACCAGGAGAATCTTTATCAATATAAAATTATAATTACAGTTAAATAAAAGTTTTTCCTATTATAAATATTTTATTTAACTAATGGAATAGTACATACTCTCTAGAGGCCCATTAAAATCCAAAGTAAAATTGAAGGGGGCAGTGGATGAAGGAGGTATGTGATATTTTGGTGCATTTCTGGATTTTCGCATGGATGAAGGTTGTATGTGACAACTTAACTTTTGGCACTTACCTTAGCTCTCTAACTCCTGATGCTATGGAGATAGCAATAGGGTAAAGGAGGTATGTGCACACTAATAAATAATATTGTGGTGGAAGAGAGTGGTATGTTACACTTTTACTGTGCACTTACCTCCTTCATCCACTTGAATTATAAACTAATGCTACATACACCTTTCTTCCATTACACTGAATGCATCATTGCTGGTAGTACCAGCACATCATAAATGAATATGAGTCTTAAAAACATTCAATGATAGTATAGTTATGCAAAGTGTTTTTATTTTCCGCTGATTAAATCGTATTGTGTTGCTACGTATACTAAAATTTTAACCTTTTCTAAGCAATTATAAAAAAGTTTTAACATTAAAACTTTGAGGCCAAATATTTCAAAACTTGGTTTTTGCTACATACCCCCTTCATCCACTGACCCCTTCAATTCATACTTTCCATAGTTAGTTTTAGTTCTTCTTAAATAATTGCGTCAGAAATATATTTTAATAACAATTTCACCTGGTTATGATTAAGGTTTGTTGAATCGTTATATGGTTGAACTGAATAAAATTTCTTTTATCATTGTAAAAAATACAAAAAAAAAAAAAAAAAAAAAAAACACTTTACTTTCTTGTGTGCTTTAATAAAAATAAGAGCTTAAATACTTATAGGAGTACATAAAAACCACTATATAAATTTGTGTAAACGTGTGTTTTATAACCAATGATAAATTTACAATCATAAATTACCAATGATTAAAACACGTTCGCTGCGGCATATAAAATGTCAAAACTCAACCCCCATGCTGAATTATATTTACATTCCCCCAACGACAGCGCGAAAACGAACGGAATTCCTGAACCGGAAACGGATTAACGAGCGAAACCGGCACAACATGCGGGGACGATGTAAACCTTCCCGGCCAAGAGCTGGGCTCACACTGAAGCAGTAACTGGGATGGGAGCACGCCATTGCTTTAACAGTTGCCAGCGCACAGCGCTAGTGGGCGGGCAACTGCTGTAGCAGCTGCCAGCAGCGAACGTGTTAAACATTTGAATTTCGGTTCTCTATAAACCTAATATTTCTTTTTGGATTAGGAAATATTCACAAGCTATAAGTTTAAGTTTAATTTTACACGAAACGTTATGTTTAGATGATTTTCTTAATGCTGAATTAATACGGGATTTTTCATAAGTAGTGGAATGAGGTACTCTCTTGATATTGTTTTGTAAATTATTGCGGTCATTTTCCATCACTGAATAGTAAAAAAGTTCACGACGTTATAGGATATACAATTTGATCCCGTATTCAGGTGGAAGAATTACAAAGGGTCTTTTTTGGAATGTCCCCGCATTTTTTAACAATTTTCTATTGAGTTCCCGCATAATGGAAATGGTTAAGACACGACTGGTAGTCAAGTGGGAAGTTATTTTGTCGTGATCGTTATCAGTAAGATTATCTTTTTGTCCTTCACCTGCTTATCGGTAGGCTGATAAAAGGTTACGCTCGGCTTACATATTCAGTCGTCATCATGTTTGTAGTTTATAATTTTATCCTGCAGTATATTCCTTAGACATGTTGAAGGCAATAGAAAATTGTTTAAAAATGCTGGGACATTCCAACCTAACCTAACCTAACTGTAATTCGTAAATAATATTTTTAAGGTGCCAAAAAAAATATATATATATATATATATATATATATATATATATATATATATATATATATATATATAGGCTTTGGACATGTCTAAAGCTTAATGATCTTACTTAAAAGGATGCAAACAGTGTGTTTCTATAACACATACAAATAAGAAAACAAAAAGTATATATATCGTATTACTATCATAGGCGGCTACCGACTTAAAATAAAAATAATATAATAAAAAAAAAGATATTCTGCAGTGCAAAGGACTTGCGTCAGTACATTTTAAATTAAACTAAAATAAATATTTATCATCTGTTGATAAAGCTAAATCCAGTGCGCTAAGCCATGTCAGCCCAGCTTCACTTGCACAATGCAGGCCCATCAGCCCTTACGAGAAAGTACTCAAAGGGCACTCAGTGACAATGTGACTCATAGTCTGAAACTCTGCACCACAGCTGCATGACTGATCTTCTGCCATTACCCATTTGTATTTCCAATAATTACATCTTCCCATTCTGGTGCGAAATCGATTGAGTAAAGTCCACTGATTCTGAGGAAGATCCATACAACCTACCTGTAAGGTCGGGTCAGCAATCAGAAAGCAACTAGGGCATTGGAAAGATTTATTTGTTTATTTATTTATTTATTTATCTATCTCTCTCAACGGCAATGACAATACATACATTAGTAAAATACAATACAATAATACAATACATTACAATAAGCATAAACATGAGTCTTGCAATGAAGATGTGCAAAAAGAACAAAAAATTTTATATGCATTAAAATGTTTGGATTTGTTATTAATGAGTAGTTTGGTACACAAATTAATTTTAAATTGTAACATTGCGGAGTAAGAATATTGCAAATATTGAAGTGACACTCTTTACAAAAAATAAAACTTTTATATTTCAAAAGATAAATAAATTTAAGTAAAAAGTACTGTACAAAATAACATATTCACACAAGAGTATGAACAAGTTTATATTAATAAATAAAACTATATGATTTTTCTATTCCAAACCCATTTTCCAATATGGTATATTTATTTAGCCTATGTATTGAATAAACATACAAATTTATAGGGTGTTAGTGAAGTCTCTAAAGAAAAATTTAGATTTGTTCCTTGGATCAAGCCACTAAAACATTTTTACAAAGATGGGTCCATACAAAGCTTTATCATATTAAATGTACATTTTCAGTAAAAGAATAAAATTGTTCAATGTGTATCTTCGAAATTGCGGCCAATTCATAATTTTTATACTCATATCTCAAAACTGCTAAATTTTATCAAATATTTACCCGAGACAAAAAATTTGTCACATTAAACCATCTAATTAATGGCACCAATTTTATAAATATTAAAAAAATAACTGAATAATTGAGATTTTTCCATTAAAATATTTATTTCGCACTATAATTAATACAAATTAATTTCATTTTAACAGAAGAAATCTCTAACACCCTGTATGTCTTTGGTTGCGTAAGTTTACCCTAACTGAAATATTGCGTTATTGCTTCGTTAATGTACATACATCAATGACACGTATTTTCTACAATTGTGTTCGATCATTAATCGGTTGTTTATTCGGTAGAAACAGTTTGATCATAAAATAAACTATATAGCAAAATAGCATCAATGCATATCATATACCGTCCCAAAATCACTGCGCCATATATATGGAAATGTGGACAGTATTTACACTCGGTGGAGTGCAATACACTTTACTTGTTGGAATGTTCCGGTTTGTATATCCCGTGTGACCCATCACTATTATACCTCTCTTCTAAAGCGATGCCTGGGATATTACGTCTGAAAGCATTTTAGCAGTTCAACATTTTTAAACGTATGTTTAAAAATACTTTGACAAATACATATATTCAGAAATCGATTATTCATTTATATATAAACAGTTTTAAATATTAACTGTTTTTTTTTCTCTACAAAAATCAAATGTTTTGATTAAAAAATAAATGTATTTTTATATTGGATATGTATAATATATATAGTTTCTAAAAAAAAGTGTTCGGTAATTTCAGAAACAATTTTTTCTATTGAATTACGCTATATTTTTTCATCGTAAGAACTTATTGCTCACAAAGGAAAACTAGATAGGCGTATACAGGGTGTCTAACGTAAGGTGTCTCAAATCGATTACAGATCAACAGTTTGTCCTACAATCTTGAAATAAAATCATTTCCCACTAAATTGACCCCAAGGAATAATTTAAAATATTTTTAACGTTGTATAAATACAGGGTGTCCCAAAAACTGGGGGTCACAGGTTCGAATCTCAGAAATTTCAAATACAAACATATGCCATATTATACATCATTAGAAAGGTCTATTTAATACAAACATTTTGGTGGAAACAGAATTTTGTTATCTTTATTCGTTTCAAAATGGCGTCCATTTTTGTAGCCAAATCAAAATTTACGGAATACCCTGTAATTCTTTTATTATTTGTCATAAATGTTTTCTGTTTCAAAATACTTATTTGAAATAAGCTAAGCCTTACAATAATATGTCACCAAAAAAATTATAAAAAAATTAAAATTTCAAAAATTTGATATTTTTAAAAATTTTTACACAAACAAAACTATAAAATTTTAAATACAAACACATGTATTTTTGTACATTATATTAAAGCTCTCGTTAAACTGAACAACTTTGTAATTTACACTAATGCCGTATCTCTTTTGGTTTTGTAGTAATAACGTAAAAATATCATTTTCCCATTTAACTTGCATGTTAATTAATCAGGACATGATAGTATGGCAGTCCTTCTTCCATTGTTGTCATACCATTAAATTAACATGGAAGTTAAACGGGAAAATGACATTTTTACGTTATTACTACAAAACCAAAAGAGATACGGCATTAGTGTAAATTACAAAGTTGTTCAGTTTAACGAGAGCTTTAATTTGATATACAAAATGACATTTGTTTGTATTTAAAATTTTTGAGTTTTGTTTATGTAAAAATTTTTAAAAATGTTAAATTTTTGAAATTTTAGTTTTTTTATAATTTTTTTCTTGTGACATATCATTGTAAAGCTTAGCTTATTTCAAATAAGTATTTTGAATCAGAAGTCATTTGTGACAAATAATAAAAGAATTACAGGGTATTCCGTAAATTTTGATTTTGGCTACAAAAATTTACGCCATTTTGAAACGAATAAAGATAACAAAATTCTGTTTCCGCCAAAATGTTTGTATTAAATAGACCTTTCTAATGATGTATAATATGACATATGTTTGTATTTGAAATTTCTGAGATTCGAACCTGTGACCGCCAGTTTTTGGGACACCCTGTATTTATACAAAGTTAAAAATATTTTTAAATTATTTCTTGGGGTCAGTTTAGTGGGAAATGATTTTATTTCAAGATTGTAGGACAAACTGTTGATCTGTACTCTGTGCTGAGATTATAACATTTAAATAACCCAAATTTGTGTAATCTTCTAGCAGACTGTAACTCTGGGATCTCTACAAAAGATGCAAGAGAGCTGTATTCAAATCAATCAAGAGAAGGGAGATGTGGAACATGGAAGGGCAGCATGTTTGGTTTCTGGTTACGAAAGTGTCAACAACTTCTATTGATGAAAGTGTAAACAACTTTGTACATGTAACCAGTCCGACAATCAACTAATACAAAGGACTCTTAAAAACTTGTGTATTTTACTTCGTTGTCGATTCCAAGTAGGCTCTAATCATTGATTAAATTAAAAACAAAGGCAGGTAAAAAAACCCCCATGTGGAAGGGGCTGGGACTAAAATTGCTGAATTTAAACATTTTTAATGTAGGGATGTCCAATCTATTAATAATTAATAACAGAAGAATTGAGAAAGGATAAGTTACTTTTTTATATTTGATTTATAAATAGTTTATTGGTCTGATAATAATCGAGAATGACTGAATTTTTAAAACGTACTAAATATAGTTTTTAAAAGCAATGTACATTCCTATACAGAGTGTCCAGCTTCCACCTTTACTTTTCCAGGTTATTAAGTATGCCAAAACAAACAAAAAAAAAATCACATAAACATATGTCCTAAAATGCTTCCTTAAGCCGCTAGCCGCCATTTTGTTTTTTAAACTTATGAATTTTTATTTCCGTAACGGTTTGTTGTACTGAGTTTATATTTAACATGCATTTTAATAACACCAATGATCATTTTCAGAAAAAATATCATTTTTTCCAATTTATTTTTTCAAAATTGCGGCCATTTAAAAATTTTAAACTCAAATAGCCTACATAAAAAACGGTAAACTTTATAAAAATGTTACTAGGGACAAAAAAATTGAAAAATTAAATTATTTAAACAGTGATAACAAGTTTGTAAGGATCTAACAACAAATGACGGAGTTATTGTGGTTTTTATGCAGAAAACACTGATTTTGCACTATGAGTAATACAAATGTAGGTTATTTTAAGAGCAAAATCGCAATAACTCCATTATTAGTTGTTGGAACCTTAAAAACTTCGTATCGCTGTTTAAATAATTTAATTTGCCAACTTTTTTGTCTCTTAAAAAATTTTTATAAAATTTACCGTTTCTTAGATATTTGAGTTAAAATTTAAAAACGGCTGCCATTTTGAAAATACACATAGGAAATAAATGATATTTTTTCTTAAAATGAGCATTGGTGTGATTAAGATTCAGATGCCAAATATAAACTCAATACAACAAACCGTTACGGAAATAAAAATTTATAAGAGTAAATATCAAAATGACGGCTATCGGCTTAACGAAGCATTTTGGGGCGTATGTTTATAGGATTTTTCTGTTTTTTTATTTATTATTTATTATTATTTTTTTTTTGGCAAGGTTAATAACCTTGTAAAGTTTGTAAAGGTGGAAGCTGGACACCCTGTATATTAGGTTCACATTAAAAAAATTATATTCACATTTTATTGACTATATATTACGCTAACATTTTAAAAGTTAATTAGGCCTACATACAGAAATCAATGGAGAATCCTATTGGTCGTTATCTTGCATATATAATATGTATATAAAATATAATCAATTTCAGAAGAATATAAAAAATTGCTCACAAAGGTAAACAAGAAAGTTGATGGGAGTGTTTCACTACAGTAGAAACGGTAAAGTTACAGTTGTAATAAGAGATGCCATCCTGACGGCAACATTTGTTGCTATTGTGTATAGCTTTAATAAATAATAAGTGACTAATTCATTATCCTAGATAGAGCTTTGAAACTTAGCACAGCACGAGTCAAAAGTGTGTATTTATTAATGGATCAGCTTTGTCCCTTCAGACGGTGTTGCTTGCTGACGGAAGAGTACTGAACTACGAGTCACTTTGACGTGTTACAAAGCGCCGTTATAGTGAAAGTACACTTTTTCTCTTTTTATAAAAATAATAAAAATATAACTACATATCACTAAAAAATTTTTCCTTATCATATCATCATTCAAATTATTATTATTTATTAGCATATTACTTCCAGTGTCTTTTTATCAGTGCGGACGCCACTCTATAGAAATAATTCAATGTCACAATATAAATGTATTTAAGCAATGGTAAAAAAAAAACGAAAAACATAAACACAAGACAATAACATACAGGTAATGCTGACGGCAACAAATGTTGCCGGGAAATAACGTCATTATTCAACATTGAAAATATTTGGAGCCTGTTACTACAATACTAGCGCTATTATTACACACTAAAGTAGGCTTTTATGATACTTTTGACTTTAATTATCTGGGTAGGGGTTTGCAAAAATCACCTTATCCACGAACGTGTTTAAGTAAATATTACGATGTTTAAAGTATCCAAAATGTTTTCTCCACTGCAGGAGTGTAGATAATTGAATGAACAGCATACTTTAACACAGGTATAATAACTAATTTTTATCTTTATTATCTGCTTTATCTTCCATGTGTAGGCAGCCACATGACAGGTGAAGACCAGCTATGTTAGCAAAACAGTCACACAATAGCCACCATATTGGTGAAACTTCTACGCTTGCATTGTACCTCCATCATGGGCGCAACAATGACTCTCCCAGTCAAGACTATTTTCATACATTGCCCTCTTTGTGGAACAATCCAGGTATGTTTACTAAATACAATTACTTTGTTAATCAATTAAACGAGTATACTGATATAATTTCACTTTATAAATGCAAAATTGTTATACTTTATCAGGCAATGCAACTCATTAAAACTCGTCAACCAATTCTTTGGTAGGCTACATAACTAGATAACTTGAGCATTATTTGTTCAAACATTTGTATAAATTTGTTATGTCTTATTCAATAGTAAATCGGGCTTTCTTCATTTAGTTCGATTGTAGATTCTTTTTCTAATATTAATTTAGTGTAATTAATAAATCCTACTAGTGAAAATGTAAATAATATCCATCAGAAAAGTTATACTGGTACTTTAAAAGCAAATTCTACAGCAAAATATGAAGAAATGACAAATTGTTCACATTACGGAAGAGAAACTGAATAACATTTTAAAGTAAAAATGCAAACAGCAACTTATACATTCAGATAATGAAGATTTGTTTTACTCATGCAATAAATGGGTACTGTGTAATATTTTTGTCAATAGGAACTAGTCTTGAAATTATTTATGTCAATATAAGCCTACTATAAAGAAAAAAATCTGAACTTTTGTGTTATCTAAATGATATTTATCATTTGATCTGCTGCATATCATATACTACAATGTATTTCGATTATTATGTTAACTCTTAATGCAAAAGATATTATACTACGGAACAGATTCATAAGGGAAACGTACAGCGAGTCGCTGGCTACGTTCAAAGACTGATGTCGTCCCAGATAAGCGGCCCAGGTCCGTCATTATACAGATGATATCGCACGGTCGAGTGTGGCTGAGTGAATGTTGTCGTGTCTGAAGCGAGTTACGAGCGGACGCTGTTAAACCGCACTCAGAACAGCCGAGAGAATTAACGGCTTTGTACTTACATATAGTTGAAATTAAACGTTTGGATGTGCATGCAACAGATAGTGTTTTAACTCAAACATTAACCAGTGACCGCCCAACTTGTAACTCTAATCAGGAACTGATTTTGCTTGATGATGACCGACACACTACTCACATTCTTCTCACTGTACATTAATGACAGTCTTTCTTTTACATAGAAATAGTCATTTATTTCAATTTCGTTGCAATAATGATTAATACTGCCTTAGGCATGCCACTTACACTTTATCCATACATCATCACAACACCACTTTTTTAAACAATTTTTCACAGTATTATTAAACTTTTTAATGCATCACCCTCAGAAAAAACCGACAAACGTGAACAAGTTCAGGACCAAATTCAAATAATTCTTAATCCTCAAGGAATACTACAGCGTCCTCTGGAGTTTTTAAAATGTAAAACATTTTTTGTTCTAATTGTGGTTGCTTTTAAATTATGTTAAATAGTAGTACGCTCGTACCTCCCGTGTCTATTCGAAGAAGAAATTAAACTTTTGCATTAGGGACTGTCGCATTAAAAAAATTGATCCTTGAAAAACAACTTTGTTTTCGTTTATGCG
The DNA here is from genome assembly GCA_030545055.2 of Neoaliturus tenellus. NCBI lineage: Eukaryota > Metazoa > Arthropoda > Insecta > Hemiptera > Cicadellidae > Neoaliturus > Neoaliturus tenellus. The sequence continues at coordinate 44,469,503 of CM061536.1, forward strand.
ACTTCTTCACTCCGCTCTCGTTCTGCGCTCTGTTCTGAATCCAATAATTTGGACTTTACTGGAAATGAGCCTGTCAGTAGACCAGTTAGAAATTCGCAGTCTTGATTGTTAATGAAGACTCACAAATACGTTGCCAAAATGTAAACAAAGAACCGACGACTAAAAATGACTCCAATGCATTTCTCATGGGGAAAATGTAAAAATTTACATTTTAGGTTTATTTGATTAATATCCAACGAAATGTTTTCAACAACAAACTTTGCATTAAAATTGCAAAAAAAAAATATTCGACTGAAATTTGAGACTGATCTGTGGCTTCTGTGGAGAGTAATCGTCGGACACTACATTTGCAATATGAGTCACTCAAGAGCCTATTCTTTGAATAGAAAAATACTGATTGTTCTATGTTGAAACCAAAAACCAACTGGGAATTTATCAATGCTATTTTTATAGTTTTATGACAAATAAATCATCTTCATTCTTGATTCTTAATTTGATTGGTCGAAGTCAATAACCATTCTATTATCTTTCATATAGATTTATATTAATATTTGGATCTGATACTTTAAAAAAACCAGAGCACAAATAGGTTATTTATCTTTCAATAAAATTACTCCATGATTAAATATACATTTTTTAACCCCATTGAGATTTATTTATTTATTTACAGACAACAACATACATTAAGTACGTGTTTTAAGTTGTCATACAATTATAGCTGAACACAACAAGAATTTTGAATCAAGTCTCTAATCATCTTCAAAGAATTCTTCAAAAGAATATATCTCTTTTTGCACTAGATATAATTTTAATTCCTTCTTAAATTTCTTGAAATTACTAATGTTCGTAATATTACTAAGAATGAATTTGAGGTATTTTTTGCCAATATAATAAGGACTTTTCTTGAATATTTCAGTTCTATGGTACTCCTGTTTGCTATCTTTATGCCTTGTTAAGTAAAACTTACAACTCTCTTCCAATTCGGATTTTTCAATTTTCGACAGACATATCGATTTCATAAATATACTGCCCAAAAACAGTTAATATGTTAAGTTCAATAAAATGAGTTCTGCATGAACTTTTCTTATATTCTTTGTATAATTTGATATTTTTAATAGTTCTAATAGCATGTTTTTGAAGTTTTAGTATTTTTAATAAATTATTTTTGCTAGTTGCACCATACAAATGTATACCATAATTTAAATGTGAGTGTACCAATCCAAAATAAATTATTTTCAAAACTTCCAGACTGCAGTAATATTTCAACCTCTTTAATACAAATATTCCAGAAGTCATTTTTTTGCAAATTCCGTTGATATGGGTGTCCCATTTTAAATTGCAGTTCAAACTTAGCCCGAGAAACTTAACATTTTGTTGAAGATTGTAGTTTTTGTTCATAATTTCCATATTTAAAGTATCTTGTTTATTTTGGATAAAGTGAAATTCCATTACGTTTGTTTTTACGTAATTCAAGAGAAGATACTTATTCGCTAGGTAATTATCAATATGCGACATTAAATTAAATATAAATTTTTTAACCCCATTGAGATAATGCTCTTTTGCTTGTGTAATCGGTTAGACGGGACTGAAGTAATTTTCTACTTGAAGGTACGCTAACTTAAGCTTGATGGGCATATTCAATAATGTGGTTTTTTCCTGTTGGTATTATATGTCAATATGTTATATAATATACTAGGGGACCCGTGCAGTGCGATAAGCTGCATTTATCATATTACCTGGCGATCAAACGTTGCTCCATGGTAATTTACCGAGTAACTTTGAATGAAAATTAAATTTTAGTGAAAATCATATTACATCATATTGGTATTAGTAGTAAGGAGGGGCCGATACGACGCCATGAGGGGGTATGAGGGGTATGAATTTCCTAACAGTCCTGCAGGCCTATTTTTAACCGGTTTTTTGGTGATTTTTTCCTACATTTCGGCAATTTTACAGCTTTTTTCAGGTTTTTGAGGCATAACAAAATTGATAGAGAAGGGTGAGGGGTATGAGGGGTATGAGGGGTATGAATTTCTTAACAGTCCTGTGGACCTATTTTTAACCGGTTTTCATTGATTTTTGCCTATATTCTGGCAATTTTACAGCTTTTTCAGGATTTTCGAGGCATAAAAAATTGATAGAGGAGGGTGACTGCGCCATGAGGGGGTATGAATTCCCTAACAGTCCTACGTAAGGACTAGTCCCGTGTAAGGACTATTGTATTAAGATAGTCCCGCGCAAGGACTATTGTATTTAGATGGTCCTGTGTGAGGACTAGTCCCGCGTGAGGACTATTGTATTCAGATGGTCCCGCGTGAGGACTATTGTATTCAGATGGTCCCGCGTAAGGATTATTGTATTCGGATGGTCCCGTGTGAGGACTGGTCCCGCGTGGGGACTATTGTATTTTAATGGTCCTACACAAGGACTATTGTATTTAGATAGTCCCGCGCGAGGACTAGTCCTGTGCAAGGACTGTTGAATTTAAATAGTCCGGCGTAGGGACTATTGTATTTTAATGGTCCTGCGCAGGGACTATTGTATTTGTAGTTCAGTGTGGGGGTTTTCACCGTACAAAAGCAATAAAAAAAATAATAGCGATTAGAACAAATAAGTTTTTAACCATCGTCTTCTTCATCAGAATACTGCAAGTACCCCAGCTGATCTAAAATTCCCACATGACCTGGATAGTCTTGAAAGGGTATCTCAGACAATATACAAACATTTTCATCACCATCCGACATTTCATCTTCATAATCGGGATCCGCCAACAGATCACGTCCGCATCTCGTAACTTTAAATGCTGACTTCTGACATAGGAAACACAGCGATTTAAAACACTTATCAGGTAACTCAACAGCTTCATCATTTGCTTCTAGTTGAACTATGCGATCGAACCCGCAATCATAGCAGTGTATTATCTTAGCATCCTCCATTTCTTGAACTGCAAACTTAAATTCGAAATTACCTTAGTCTTAAGCCCTAAAACATAGCAGCTAAGGCTTTGACCTGTAAATAGGGCCAAATAGCCACCAGCATAGACCTAATGTGTTGTACCTAAGATATAAATCTAAGGCCTTACAGCTGAGTTCAAAGCCCTAAAATCTAGCAGCTAAGGCTTTGACCTGTGAATAGGAAATATTAGCCAACAGCCTAGACCTAATGTGTTGGGACTAAGATGTAAACCTAAGGCCTTGCACCTGAGTTCAAAGCCCTAAAACCCATCAGCTAAGGCTTTGATCTGTGAATAGGCCCTATTAGCCATTAGCTTAGACCTAATGTGTTGGACCTAAGATCCAAACCTAAGTAATTACACCTGAGTCCAAGGCCCTAAAACCTAGCAACTAAGGCTTTGACCTTCGAATAGGGCCTATTAGCCACAAGCTTAGACCTAATGTGTTGGACCTAAGATCTAAACCTAAGGCATTACACCCAAGAAGAACGCCCTAAAACATAACAGCTAAGGCTTTGATCTGTGAATAGGACCTATTAGTCTTTGGCTTAGACCTAATGTGTTGGACCTAAGATCTAAACCCAAGGCATTACACCTTAGTAGAAAGCCCTAAAAGCTGGCAGCTAAGGCTTTGACCTTTGAATAGAACCAATTAGCCACCAGCTTAGACCTAATGTGTTGCACCTAAGATCTTAACCTAAGGCCTTGTACCTGAGTCCAAGGCCCTAAAACCTAACAGCTAAGGCTTTGACCTGTAAATAGGGCTTATTAGCCACCAGCTTAGACATAATGTGTTGCACTTATGATCTAATTCCTTAGACCCAATGCTTTAGACTTAAGCCCAAAAACCTAGCAAGTAAGATTTTGACCTATGAATAAAACCTATGAGGACTATTGTATTTAGATGGTCCTGCGTTAGGACTATTGAATTTGGATAGTCCAGTATGGGGACTATTTGTTTTGGATGGTCCAGTATGAGGACTATTGTATTTAGATGGTCCCGTGTAAGGACTATTGCGAGCTATCATAGTTATCATAGCTATCAGATGGTCCCGCGTAAGGACTATTATTTAGATGGTCCTGCGTGAGGACTATTGAATTTAGATAGTCCGGTGTGGGGACTATTGTATTTGGATAGTCCGGTGTGGGGACTATTGAATTTGAGATAGTCCTGCATGAGGACTATTGAGTTTTAGATGGTCCTGCGTGAGGACTATTGAATTTAGATAGTCCGGCATGGGGACTATTGTATTTAAATAGTCCGGCGTGAGGACTATTGCATTTTAGATAGTCCGGCGTGAAGACTATTACATTTTAGATAGTCCGGCGTGAGGACTATTGCATTTTAGATGGTCCGGTGTGGGGGCTATTGAATTTGAGATAGTCCTGCATGAGGACTATTGAGTTTTAGATAGTCCGGTGTGAGGACTATTGAATTTTAGATAGTCCGACATGGGGACTATTGTATTTAGATAGTCCGGAGTGGGGACTATTGTATTTGGATAGTCCGGCGTGGGGACTATTGTATTTAAATGGTCCTACAAAGCCCAAAAACCTAGCAGCTAAGGATTTGACCTGTGAATGGGGGGTATTAGCCAACAGCCTAAACCTAATGTGTTGGGACTAACATGTAAACATAAGGCCTTGCACCTGAGTCCAAAGCCCTAAAACCTAGCAGCTAAGGATTTGAACTGTGAATAGGGCCTATTAGCCAACAGCCCACACCTAATGTGTTGGCACTAAGATGTAAACCTAAGGCCTTGCACCTGAGTCCAAAGCCCTAAAACCTAGCAGCTAACGATTCGACCTGTGAATAGGGCCTATTAGCCAACAGCCTAAACCTAATGTGTTGGGACTAACATGTAAACATAAGGCCTTGCACCTGAGTCCAAAGCCCTAAAACCTAGCAGCTAAGGATTTGACCTGTGAATAGGGCCTATTAGCCAACAGCCTAGACCTAATGTGTTGGTCCTTGGATCTAAACCTAAGGCCTTACACCCGAGTCCAAATCCCTAAAACCTAGCAGCTAAGGATTTGACCTGTGAATAGGGCCTATTAGCCAACAGCCTAAACCTAATGTGTCTGGACTAAGATGTAAACCTAAGGCCTTGAACCTGAGGCCAAAGCCCTAAAACCAATCAGCTAAGGATTTGACCTGTGAATAGGGCCTATTAGCCAACAGCCTAAACCTAATGTGTTGGGACTAAGATGTAAACCTAAGGCCTTGCACCTGAGTCCAAAGCCCTAAAACCAATCAGCTAAGGATTTGACCTGTGAATAGGGCCTATTAGCCTACAGCCTAAACCTAATGTGTTGGGACTAAGATGTAAACCTAAGGCCTTGCACCTGAGTCCAAAGCCCTAAAACCTAGCAGCTAAGGATTTGACCTGTGAATGGGGCCTATTAGCCAACAGCCTAAACATAATGTGTTGGGACTAAGATGTAAACCTAAGGCCTTGCACCTGTGTCCAAAGCCCTAATACCTAAAAGCTAAGGCTTTGACCTGTGAATCGATTAGCCTTTAGTTTAGACCTAATGTGTTGGGCCTAAGACCTAAATCTAAGGCCTGATCTTGAGACCAAGGACGAAACACTTTATACCAGACTAAATCCTTAGACCTAAGATTTAATTAGTTAGACCCGAGGCCATAGACTTGAGGACTCAAACCTACCAGCTAAGGCTTTGACCTGTGAATAGGACCTGTGAATAGGACCTATTAGTTATTAACTTAGACCTAATGTGTTGGACCTAAGAGCTAAACCTAAGGCCAAACACCTTAGGACAAAGCAATAAAACCTAGCAGCTAAGACTTTTACCTGTGAATAGGGTATATTTGCCAAAAGCCTAGGCCTAAAGTGTTAGACCTAATACCTAAACCTAAGGCCTTACACCTGGTTCCAAGGACCAAATACCTTAGACCAGACTAAATCCTTAGCCCAAAGATCTAATTCCTTAGACCCGAAGCTTATACTTAGGCCCGAACACCTATCAGCTATGACCTGTGAATAGGACCTATTGGCCATTAGCTTAGACCTAATGTGTTGGATCTAAGATATAAGCCTAAGGCTTTACACCTGGTTCCTAAGACCAAAACCTTAGACTACACCAATTCCAAGACCTATGATCAATTCCTTAGACACGAGGCCTTAGACTTCAGACCTAAGACCTAGCAGCTGAAGTGACCTATGAGCCATTAGCCTAGAACTAATGAATTAGACCTAAGATCTAAACCTAAGGCCTTACATTGCACCTGAGTCCAAAGTCCAAACACCTTAGACTAGACTAATTTCTTAAACCTAAGATCTAATTCCTAAGAACCAAGGCCATCCATCTTACCCAATACCTAAGGCCCTACCGTATGGACTAGACCAAACACCTAAGGCTCTACACCGTGGTCTAGACCCAAGATCTAAGACCTGCGGTCTAGGCTTTTAGGTTCTTAGCCCCAAGATCTAAGGCATGAGGTCTAGGCCTTTAGATTCTTAGCCCCAAGATTTAAGGCCCGTGGTCTAGGCCTTTAGGTTCTTATACCCAAGGCCCTACATCATGGTCTAGACTCTAAACATAAGGCCTGTGATCTAGGTCTCTAAGTTCATAGGTCCTAGGTATAAAGCCTTACACCATTGTCTAGACCCTAGACCTAAGGCCTGTGGACTAGGCCTTTAGGTTCTTAGACCCAAGCCCTAAGATCCGTGGTCTAGACTTTTAGGTTCTTAGACCCAAAATATGGCCCGTGGACTAGGCCTTTAGGTTCTTTGACCCAAGACCTAAGACCATGCACCGTGTTCTAATACTCGTTTTAAAGGCGGCCAGACCTAATGCCCTACCGCATGGGATAGACCCAACACCTAAGGATATACACCTTGGTCTAGGCTTTTAAGTTCTTAGACCCAAGACCTGAGGCCGTAGAGTTAAGACCTGAAAACTTACAAGGGAGTCGCGATTCACGACCCCCCCCCCCCTGAACAGACACTGTGGTCTAAACCTAAGACCTAAAGCCATACACTGTGGTCTAAGCTTTTATGTTCTTATACCCAAGACCTAAGACCCAACACCATGGTCTAGACCCAAGATATAAGGCCTGTGGTCTAGGCCTTTAGGTTCTTAGCCCCAAGATCTAAGGCCCGTAGTCTAGGCATTTAGGTTCTCAGCCTCTAAATCTAGTGGTCTACGCCTTTAGGTTCTTGGATCCAAGACCTAAGACCGTACATCATGGTCTAGACCCTAAACGTAAGGCCTGTGATCTAGGTCTCTAAGTTCTTAGACCCAAGACCAGAGCCCATAGAGTTAAGACCTGAACACTTACAAGGGGGTCGCGATTCACGACTCTCCCTGAACAGACATTGTGGTCTAGACCCAAGACCTAAGACCTTACACTGTGGTCTAGACTTTTAGGTTCTCAGACCCAAGACGTAAGGCCATACACCGTGGGCTAGGCTTTTAAGCACTTAGACACAAGACCTGAGGCCATAAAGTAAAGACCTGAAAAATTACAAGGGAGTCGCGATTCACGACCCCTGGAGTCGTGATTCACGACCCCTAAACAGACACTGTGGTGTAGACCCAAGACCTAAGGCCTTACACTAGGGTCTAGATCCATGACTTAAAGCCTGTGGGCTAGGCCATTAGTATCTTAGACTCAAGACCTAAGGACCCACACCATGGTCTAGACCCAAGCCCTAAGGCCATACACCATGATATAGACCCTAAGACTAAAGGCCTTACACCATGGTCTAGTACTCGGCTTCAACCGTGTGCAGTTGTATTTGTTTCATCCATACCTAGAGGAAAGTCAGCCAACAAGTTCTTCGGCCCAAGACCTAAGACCCACCAGCATGGTCTAGATCCTCAAGCCCTGAGACCATACACTGTGGTTTAAGTCCTTAGACCCAATTTCTAATCCACCGTGGTTTAGATCCGAAAGACCTAAAGCTATACATCGTGGTCCTCAGGCTATACACCTTAAGGCTATACACATTATTCTTAGACCCAAATTATAATTCCACCGTGGTCTAGATCCCCAACACCTAAGGCTATACATGGTGTTCTATGTTCTTAGACCCAAATTCTAATTCCACCATGGTCTAGATCCCCGAGACCTAAGGCTATACACCGTGGTCTAAGTTCTTAGACCCAAATTCCGCCATGGTCTGTATACCCAAGACCTAAGGCCCTAAACCATGGTCTAGTATTCGTCTTAAACCGTGCGCAATTAATTGTGGTTGTTTCGGCTATAGCTAGAGGAAACTCGGCCTTTAAGTCCTTAGACGTAAGGCCTAATGCCATACACCGTGATCTAGACCTAAAACCTCATACCATACACCATATGGTCTAGACCCAAGACCTAAGTCCCTACACCGTGGCCTAGTACTCTTCTTAAGCCGTTTGCAGTCATTACTGTTTCGTCTATACCTAGAGGGATATTGGCCTTTTATGTTCTTAGACCTGAGACCTAAGCTTTTACACCACGGTCTAACACTTGTTTTAAGCCGTGTCCAGTTGTGGTTTTTTCATCCATAGCTAGAGGAAAGTCTGTCCTTAAGCTCTTAGACCCTAGACCTAATGCCCTACACCTTGGTCTAGACCCAATCCTTAACCCATCGGGGTCTAGTCTTAACTCGTCTTAAAGTCGGGTTTTAACTTCTTAGACACAAGATCTAAGACCCTACACCATGGACTAGTACTCGTCTTAAAGTCGGTGATTACGTTCTTAGACCCAAGACCTAAGGTCCTACATCTTGGTTTAGACCCAAGACCTAAGGCCATACACCGTGGTCCAGTATTTGTCTTAATCCGTGTGCAGTTGTTACTGTTTCGTCTATACCTAGAGGTAAATCGGCCTTTTATGTTCTTAGACCTGAGAACTAGGTTTTTACATCATGGTTTAATACTTGTCTTAAGCCGTGCGCAATTGTGGTTGTTTTATCCATAACTAGAGGAAAGTCGGCCTTTAAGTTCTTAGACCCAAGACCTAAGGCCCTATACCACAGTCCAGACCCAATACCTAAGGGCATACACCGTGGTCCAGTACTTGTCTTAATCTGTGTGCAGTTATTACTGTCTCGTCTATACCTAGAGGAAAATCGGCCATTTATGTTCTTAGACCTGAGAGCTAAGGTTCACATTCATCACCCGATTGAAAAAACGTTCGCAGACGTTAATTTAAAAAAAAAAAAAAAACATCGTCTACACATCGATTTTCAAAAACGATGTGTACACGTTGATTTTTAAAAACATCGTTTACACATCGATTTTCAAAAACGATGTGTTCACGTTGATTTTTAAAAACATCGTCTACAGATCGATTTTCAAAAACGATGTGTACACGTTAATTTTTAAAAACATCGTTTACACATCGATTTTAAAAATCGTCGTGACATTTATTAAAATCGATGTGTAAACGATGTTTTTAAAAATTAACGTGTACACATCGTTTTTGAAAATCGATCTGTAGACGATGTTTTTAAAAATCAACGTGAACACATCGTTTTTGAAAATCGATGTGTAAACGATGTTTTTAAAAATCAACGTGTACACATCGTTTTTGAAAATCGATGTGTAGACGATGTTTTTTTTAAATTAACGTCTGCGAACGTTTTTTCAATCGGGTGATGAATGTGAACCTTAGCTCTCAGGTCTAAGAACATAAATGGCCGATTTTCCTCTAGGTATAGACGAGACAGTAATAACTGCACACAGATTAAGACAAGTACTGGACCACGGTGTATGCCCTTAGGTATTGGGTCTGGACTGTGGTATAGGGCCTTAGGTCTTGGGTCTAAGAACTTAAAGGCCGACTTTCCTCTAGTTATGGATAAAACAACCACAATTGCGCACGGCTTAAGACAAGTATTAAACCATGATGTAAAAACCTAGTTCTCAGGTCTAAGAACATAAAAGGCCGATTTACCTCTAGGTATAGACGAAACAGTAACAACTGCACACGGATTAAGACAAATACTGGACCACGGTGTATGGCCTTAGGTCTTGGGTCTAAACCAAGATGTAGGACCTTAGGTCTTGGGTCTAAGAACGTAATCACCGACTTTAAGACGAGTACTAGTCCATGGTGTAGGGTCTTAGATCTTGTGTCTAAGAAGTTAAAACCCGACTTTAAGACGAGTTAAGACTAGACCCCGATGGGTTAAGGATTGGGTCTAGACCAAGGTGTAGGGCATTAGGTCTAGGGTCTAAGAGCTTAAGGACAGACTTTCCTCTAGCTATGGATGAAAAAACCACAACTGGACACGGCTTAAAACAAGTGTTAGACCGTGGTGTAAAAGCTTAGGTCTCAGGTCTAAGAACATAAAAGGCCAATATCCCTCTAGGTATAGACGAAACAGTAATGACTGCAAACGGCTTAAGAAGAGTACTAGGCCACGGTGTAGGGACTTAGGTCTTGGGTCTAGACCATATGGTGTATGGTATGAGGTTTTAGGTCTAGATCACGGTGTATGGCATTAGGCCTTACGTCTAAGGACTTAAAGGCCGAGTTTCCTCTAGCTATAGCCGAAACAACCACAATTAATTGCGCACGGTTTAAGACGAATACTAGACCATGGTTTAGGGCCTTAGGTCTTGGGTATACAGACCATGGCGGAATTTGGGTCTAAGAACTTAGACCACGGTGTATAGCCTTAGGTCTCGGGGATCTAGACCATGGTGGAATTAGAATTTGGGTCTAAGAACATAGAACACCATGTATAGCCTTAGGTGTTGGGGATCTAGACCACGGTGGAATTATAATTTGGGTCTAAGAATAATGTGTATAGCCTTAAGGTGTATAGCCTGAGGACCACGGTGTATAGCTTTAGGTCTTTCGGATCTAAACCACGGTGGATTAGAAATTGGGTCTAAGGACTTAAACCACGGTGTATGGTCTCAGGGCTTGAGGATCTAGACCATGCTGGTGGTTCTTAGGTCTTGGGCCGAAGAACTTGTTGGCTGACTTTCCTCTAGGTATGGATGAAACAAATACAACTGCACACGGTTGAAGCCGAGTACTAGACCATGGTGTAAGGCCTTTAGTCTTAGGGTCTATATCATGGTGTATGGCCTTAGGGCTTGGGTCTAGACCATGGTGTGGGTCCTTAGGTCTTGAGTCTAAGAACCTAATGGCCTAGCCCACAGGCTTTAAGTCATGGATCTAGACCCTAGTGTAGGGCCTTAGTCCTTGGGTATAAGAACCTAAAAGCCTAGACCACGGATCTTAGGTCTTGGTTCTAGACCCTGGTGTAGGGCCTTAGGTCTTGGGTATAAGTACTTAAAAGCCTAGACCACGGTGTATGGCCTTAGGTCTTGAGTCTAGCCCATGCGGATCGCTTTAGGTCTTTGGTCTAAGAGCTTAAAAGCCTAGGCCATGGTGTAGGCCCTTAGGTTTTGGGTATAAGAGCTTAAAAACCTAGACCAAGGTGCATGGCCTTAGGTCTTGGAGTCTAAGTACTTAAAAGTATAGACCACGGTGTAAGGCCTTAGGTCTTGGGTCTACACCACAGTGTCTGTTTAGGGGTCGTGAATCACGACTCCAGGGGTCGTGAATCGCGACTCCCTTGTAATTTTTCAGGTCTTTACTTTATGGCCTCAGGTCTTGGGTCTAAGTGCTTAAAAGCGTAGACCACGGTGTATAGCTTTAGGTCTTGAGTCTAGTCCATGCGGAAGTCCATTGGTCTTGGATCTAAGACCTTTAAAGCCTAGCCCACGGTGTATGGCCTTACGTCTTGGGTCTGAGAACCTAAAAGTCTAGACCACAGTGTAAGGTCTTAGGTCTTGGGTCTAGACCACAGTGTCTGTTCAGGGAGAGTCGTGAATCGCGACTCCCTTGTAAGTGTTCAGGTCTTAACTCTATGGGCTCTGGTCTTGGGTCTAAGAACTTAAAAGCCTAGTCCAAGGTGTATAGCCTTAGGTGTTGGGTCTAGTCCATGTGATAGGGCCTTTGGTCTTGGGTCTAAGAACTTAGAGACCTAGATCACAGGCCTTACGTTTAGGGTCTAGACCATGATGTACGGTCTTAGGTCTTGGATCCAAGAACCTAAAGGCGTAGACCACTAGATTTAGAGGCTGAGAACCTAAATGCCTAGACTACGGGCCTTAGATCTTGGGGCTAAGAACCTAAAGGCCTAGACCACAGGCCTTATATCTTGGGTCTAGACCATGGTGTTGGGTCTTAGGTCTTGGGTATAAGAACATAAAAGCTTAGACCACAGTGTATGGCTTTAGGTCTTAGGTTTAGACCACAGTGTCTGTTCAGGGGGGGGGTCGTGAATCGCGACTCCCTTGTAAGTTTTCAGGTCTTAACTCTACGGCCTCAGGTCTTGGGTCTAAGAACTTAAAAGCCTAGACCAAGGTGTATATCCTTAGGTGTTGTGTCTATCCCATGCGGTAGGGCATTAGGTCTGGCCGCCTTTAAAACGAGTATTAGAACACGGTGCATGGTCTTAGGTCTTGGGTCAAAGAACCTAAAGGCCTAGTCCACGGGCCAGATTTTGGGTCTAAGAACCTAAAAGCCTAGACCACGGATCTTAGGGCTTGGGTCTAAGAACCTAAAGGCCTAGTCCACAGGCCTTAGGTCTAGGGTCTAGACAATGGTGTAAGGCTTTATACCTAGGACCTATGAACTTAGAGACCTAGATCACAGGCCTTATGTTTAGGGTCTAGACCATGATGTAGGGCCTTGGGTATAAGAACCTAAAGGCCTAGACCACGGGCCTTAAATCTTGGGGCTAAGAATCTAAAGGCCTAGACCTCATGCCTTAGATCTTGGGGCTAAGAACCTAAAAGCCTAGACCGCAGGTCTTAGATCTTGGGTCTAGACCACGGTGTAGAGCCTTAGGTGTTTGGTCTAGTCCATACGGTAGGGCCTTAGGTATTGGGTAAGATGGATGGCCTTGGTTCTTAGGAATTAGATCTTAGGTTTAAGAAATTAGTCTAGTCTAAGGTGTTTGGACTTTGGACTCAGGTGCAATGTAAGGCCTTAGGTTTAGATCTTAGGTCTAATTCATTAGTTCTAGGCTAATGGCTCATAGGTCACTTCAGCTGCTAGGTCTTAGGTCTGAAGTCTAAGGCCTCGTGTCTAGGGAATTGGATCATAGGTCTTGGAATTGGTGTAGTCTAAGGTTTTGGTCTTAGGAACCAGGTGTAAAGCCTTAGGCTTATATCTTAGCTCCAACACATTAGGTCTAAGCTAATGGCCAATAGGTCCTATTCACAGGTCATAGCTGATAGGTGTTCGGGCCTAAGTATAAGCCTCGGGTCTAAGGAATTAGATCTTTGGGCTAAGGATTTAGTCTGGTCTAAGGTATTTGGTCCTTGGAACCAGGTGTAAGGCCTTAGGTTTAGGTATTAGGTCTAACACTTTAGGCCTAGGCTTTTGGCAAATAGACCCTATTCACAGGTAAAAGTCTTAGCTGCTAGGTTTTATTGCTTTGTCCTAAGGTGTTTGGCCTTAGGTTTAGCTCTTAGGTCCAACACATTAGGTCTAAGTTAATAACTAATAGGTCCTATTCACAGGTCCTATTCACAGGTCAAAGCCTTAGCTGGTAGGTTTGAGTCCTCAAGTCTATGGCCTCGGGTCTAACTAATTAAATCTTAGGTCTAAGGATTTAGTCTGGTATAAAGTGTTTCGTCTTTGGTCTCAAGATCAGGCCTTAGATTTAGGTCTTAGGCCCAACACATTAGGTCTAAACTAAAGGCTAATCGATTCACAGGTCAAAGCCTTAGCTTTTAGGTATTAGGGCTTTGGACACAGGTGCAAGGCCTTAGGTTTACATCTTAGTCCCAACACATTATGTTTAGGCTGTTGGCTAATAGGCCCCATTCACAGGTCAAATCCTTAGCTGCTAGGTTTTAGGGCTTTGGACTCAGGTGCAAGGCCTTAGGTTTACATCTTAGTCCCAACACATTAGGTTTAGGCTGTAGGCTAATAGGCCCTATTCACAGGTCAAATCCTTAGCTGATTGGTTTTAGGGCTTTGGACTCAGGTGCAAGGCCTTGGGTTTACATCTTAGTCCCAACACATTAGGTTTAGGCTGTTGGCTAATAGGCCCCATTCACAGGTCAAATCCTTAGCTGATTGGTTTTAGGGCTTTGGACTCAGGTTCAAGGCCTTAGGTTTACATCTTAGTCCAGACACATTAGGTTTAGGCTGTTGGCTAATAGGCCCTATTCACAGGTCAAATCCTTAGCTGCTAGGTTTTAGGGATTTGGACTCGGGTGTAAGGCCTTAGGTTTAGATCCAAGGACCAACACATTAGGTCTAGGCTGTTGGCTAATAGGCCCTATTCACAGGTCAAATCCTTAGCTGCTAGGTTTTAGGGCTTTGGACTCAGGTGCAAGGCCTTATGTTTACATGTTAGTCCCAACACATTAGGTTTAGGCTGTTGGCTAATAGGCCCTATTCACAGGTCGAATCGTTAGCTGCTAGGTTTTAGGGCTTTGGACTCAGGTGCAAGGCCTTAGGTTTACATCTTAGTGCCAACACATTAGGTGTGGGCTGTTGGCTAATAGGCCCTATTCACAGTTCAAATCCTTAGCTGCTAGGTTTTAGGGCTTTGGACTCAGGTGCAAGGCCTTATGTTTACATGTTAGTCCCAACACATTAGGTTTAGGCTGTTGGCTAATACCCCCCATTCACAGGTCAAATCCTTAGCTGCTAGGTTTTTGGGCTTTGTAGGACCATTTAAATACAATAGTCCCCACGCCGGACTATCCAAATACAATAGTCCCCACTCCGGACTATCTAAATACAATAGTCCCCATGTCGGACTATCTAAAATTCAATAGTCCTCACACCGGACTATCTAAAACTCAATAGTCCTCATGCAGGACTATCTCAAATTCAATAGCCCCCACACCGGACCATCTAAAATGCAATAGTCCTCACGCCGGACTATCTAAAATGTAATAGTCCTCACGCCGGACTATCTAAAATGCAATAGTCCTCACGCCGGACTATTTAAATACAATAGTCCCCATGCCGGACTATCTAAATTCAATAGTCCTCACGCAGGACCATCTAAAACTCAATAGTCCTCATGCAGGACTATCTCAAATTCAATAGTCCCCACACCGGACTATCCAAATACAATAGTCCCCACACCGGACTATCTAAATTCAATAGTCCTCACGCAGGACCATCTAAATAATAGTCCTTACGCGGGACCATCTGATAGCTATGATAACTATGATAGCTCGCAATAGTCCTTACACGGGACCATCTAAATACAATAGTCCTCATACTGGACCATCCAAAACAAATAGTCCCCATACTGGACTATCCAAATTCAATAGTCCTAACGCAGGACCATCTAAATACAATAGTCCTCATAGGTTTTATTCATAGGTCAAAATCTTACTTGCTAGGTTTTTGGGCTTAAGTCTAAAGCATTGGGTCTAAGGAATTAGATCATAAGTGCAACACATTATGTCTAAGCTGGTGGCTAATAAGCCCTATTCACAGGTCAAAGCCTTAGCTGTTAGGTTTTAGGGCCTTGGACTCAGGTACAAGGCCTTAGGTTAAGATCTTAGGTGCAACACATTAGGTCTAAGCTGGTGGCTAATTGGTTCTATTCAAAGGTCAAAGCCTTAGCTGCCAGCTTTTAGGGCTTTCTACTAAGGTGTAATGCCTTGGGTTTAGATCTTAGGTCCAACACATTAGGTCTAAGCCAAAGACTAATAGGTCCTATTCACAGATCAAAGCCTTAGCTGCTATGTTTTAGGGCGTTCTTCTTGGGTGTAATGCCTTAGGTTTAGATCTTAGGTCCAACACATTAGGTCTAAGCTTGTGGCTAATAGGCCCTATTCGAAGGTCAAAGCCTTAGTTGCTAGGTTTTAGGGCCTTGGACTCAGGTGTAATTACTTAGGTTTGGATCTTAGGTCCAACACATTAGGTCTAAGCTAATGGCTAATAGGGCCTATTCACAGATCAAAGCCTTAGCTGATGGGTTTTAGGGCTTTGAACTCAGGTGCAAGGCCTTAGGTTTACATCTTAGTCCCAACACATTAGGTCTAGGCTGTTGGCTAATATTTCCTATTCACAGGTCAAAGCCTTAGCTGCTAGATTTTAGGGCTTTGAACTCAGCTGTAAGGCCTTAGATTTATATCTTAGGTACAACACATTAGGTCTATGCTGGTGGCTATTTGGCCCTATTTACAGGTCAAAGCCTTAGCTGCTATGTTTTAGGGCTTAAGACTAAGGTAATTTCGAATTTAAGTTTGCAGTTCAAGAAATGGAGGATGCTAAGATAATACACTGCTATGATTGCGGGTTCGATCGCATATTTCAACTAGAAGCAAATGATGAAGCTGTTGAGTTACCTGATAAGTGTTTTAAATCGCTGTGTTTCCTATGTCAGAAGTCAGCATTTAAAGTTACGAGATGCGGACGTGATCTGTTGGCGGATCCCGATTATGAAGATGAAATGTCGGATGGTGATGAAAATGTTTGTATATTGTCTGAGATACCCTTTCAAGACTATCCAGGTCATGTGGGAATTTTAGATCAGCTGGGGTACTTGCAGTATTCTGATGAAGAAGACGATGGTTAAAAACTTATTTGTTCTAATCGCTATTATTTTTTTTTATTGCTTTTGTACGGTGAAAACCCCCACACTGAACTACAAATACAATAGTCCCTGCGCAGGACCATTAAAATACAATAGTCCCTACGCCGGACTATTTAAATTCAACAGTCCTTGCACAGGACTAGTCCTCGCGCGGGACTATCTAAATACAATAGTCCTTGTGTAGGACCATTAAAATACAATAGTCCCCACGCGGGACCAGTCCTCACACGGGACCATCCGAATACAATAATCCTCACGCGGGACCATCTGAATACAATAGTCCTCACGCGGGACCATCTGAATACAATAGTCCTCACGCGGGACTAGTCCTCACACAGGACCATCTAAATACAATAGTCCTTGCGCGGGACTATCTTAATACAATAGTCCTTACACGGGACTAGTCCTTACGTAGGACTGTTAGGGAATTCATACCCCCTCATGGCGCAGTCACCCTCCTCTATCAATTTTTTATGCCTCGAAAATCCTGAAAAAGCTGTAAAATTGCCAGAATATAGGCAAAAATCAATGAAAACCGGTTAAAAATAGGTCCACAGGACTGTTAAGAAATTCATACCCCTCATACCCCTCATACCCCTCACCCTTCTCTATCAATTTTGTTATGCCTCAAAAACCTGAAAAAAGCTGTAAAATTGCCGAAATGTAGGCAAAAATCACCAAAAAACCGGTTAAAAATAGGCCTGCAGGACTGTTAGGAAATTCATACCCCTCATACCCCCTCATGGCGTCGTATCGGCCCCTCCTTACTACTGGTATTTCACCCATCGATCTTCATCAAGTATTGAATTGTGTTGATATTTCAGTACCAGTTAGTATTTTAATTGCTTCTATTCACCTAATATAACACATTAGGGCAATGTTAGCCCAACAGTGTGGCCTCAGAGGGCCCGGTTCGATTCCTCGTAGGTCCACTTAATTTTGACGCAAAATTAGTGATCACTCACGTAGGTGAGGTTAGGTTACGATGTTGTCAAGGTTCTCGCCAAACACCAGCCATTTTGATGACGCAATACCCCGCCATACGGCCACCATCTTTACCAAGTGACCAAAAATTTGTGCGAAAACGGGCGCCACCATCTTGGAAATGATACCCCCTCAGAGCCCATATTAGAAATCAATAGTGGTGGCAGTTAAATCCCAAAGTTGCGGGTTGGATCCTAAGAAAATTTATTAGCTTTATAAAGGTTTGATTGTGGACTCAGTAGCCAGTTGTCATTGGGCTATTAATTAATGATGCTTCCTAACAACTGGTCGATGTTAGATAGTAACAGGACTGGGGTTTGGACCGTGCTCCGTCCAACTTTCCGTTCCGTTCCGTTCCGTTCTCCGTCAAAACGTAAAAAATGCCACTGGCATTTCTACACCCAAATAAATAAATAAATATATAAATGTAACTCTTAAAAAATTCTTAGAGTTTATATATTTGCATTTTGAAAAACGTGCATTTGTTGTTTTAAATTATTTTCAATGATACAATCTAAACAATAATAATTTAAGGGGAGATGTCGAGGTGCGCCGATTGTCAGGGCATTCCACAGCGGATTACCGTCTACCCTCGGAGGGGCAGGGTCGAGGTGCGCCGATCCGCCGATGGTCAGTCCGTTGGCCTCTTCCCCACGTTTTTCTGCCACGCTGTTACTAATTCATTCCAAATTAAATATAAGTGTTAGGTACGGTATGTTGTTATTTAAACTGTGCGAAAAGCGGGTTTATTATGGGTAACATGGCGCAAATCAACAGGGGACAAAAATGAACATGTGTTGAGCACTTTTTTATCTATTTAACCTCGTTGGCTATAATAAATGCCACCTTTTCGGACAAATACAACACCAACTGACTAATGGGCCAGAAAATGGCTGTTTAGCATGCAGTCTGATGAAACATGAGCGAATGTTTTTCGTGCAAAAAACTGCATATCCATACGACGTACCAAATTGTTATTCTTCAGTTGACTTTAAATATTGATACAGTATTAAACCGTAAATGTAATAATTATTAACACTAACAAGCAACGAATTGAAGGCAAATCTGAAACTGACCATCGGCGCACCTCGACCCTGCCTCCCGAGAGACCCAAACCAACTATCGGCGCACCTCAACCCTGGTTTTTATGATCCTGACTGACCATCGGCGCACCTCGACCCTGCCCTAATTTAAGAACGTAATTTATTTACTATAATAAATAAAATAATAAAAGGCCAAAGAAAGCATGATTACGTACAAGTGAGTTTATTCCCAACATTTATTACTTTTACTAGAGAAAATTATTTATTTCAACAGACAAACGAGCGTTAGTCTCACAGGTGTTTTAGTGTAGTAAAATTAGTCGGGAAAAATGAAATAATTTTTGGAAAGCCAATTTCTTTTGAAATGTGTTCTATGGCTTCCCCTGACATTCCTCCAAAAAGTCCCCAGATATCCCATATGGGGATCACGCTTAAAAATGAGGGGTTGGCCCATAAGGAGTTACATTAAAATTTGATATTAAGGATACTAAATTTAAATACATTCCAGAAGGTTTATATATATCAAATTAAAGGTCTTCAAATGTAGAATACAATGCCGTAAACTCGACCTCAATATAACTGTCGGGAGTGAAATGGCAGGCGTTCAAAGTTTAGAATAAAATTATACTATCAAAACTTTGAAATACAATAACTTCCGACATATTTGACCTTTTGAGGTCTGCTTTTCGGCTATGTACTCTCCTTACTAAGAACTTTAAAATTATGTATAGGATGGCTATGGCCTAAGACATTTTTTTAAAAACTTCCTCTTT
Source organism: Neoaliturus tenellus (assembly GCA_030545055.2). Classification (NCBI taxonomy): domain Eukaryota; kingdom Metazoa; phylum Arthropoda; class Insecta; order Hemiptera; family Cicadellidae; genus Neoaliturus; species Neoaliturus tenellus. The sequence continues at coordinate 44,488,815 of CM061536.1, forward strand.
GGGACGTCCATGTGGAGGGTGGTTCAAGGGTAGTATGATAAGCATATGACTAGAGCTATCCACATGTTCAAAGGTAATTGTAAAAGCAAACGTTTGCCGCTAACCGCACCTCGAAAGGTCAAGTATTTCGAAAATTATTACATTTTTAAGCGTTTAGGTTAAAATTTGATTTTTATTCAAAGTTTGACAGGCTGCCGTTTTCGACTTAGGCAACCTTTTGACGTGGGGTTTGCGGCATTAAATTTTACTACTTAAGAGCTTTAATTTGATGTATATAAACCCATTGGTCGAAGAAAGATTTATTTCTGACTCCACGCGGGCCATCCCATCATTTTTAGGCATGTTGCCCACTGGGGATTTCAGGGGACTTTTCTGAGGGAGGTCAGGGGACGGTATAGAACACATTTCAGCAAAAATTCGCTGTCCAAAAATTATTTCATTTTCCAGCCATATTTTGGCTTAATTTTACTACACTATTGATATTTAGCCCACGCCACAACACAGGGCCCTAGTTTGCGATCCAGCTGTTTTAGCAACGGCAGATTTTACTGAAACACTTTATTATTTAAGAGAAAAAGTTGTAAAACCAATTAAAGAGCATAGACGACTGATGATAGACGACTTTTAGCTTCTTCCCCTTCCTCCCCTGTAACATGTGTTCTTGCCCTTAGGCACATTATTGGTTAAGCACATTATCTTGCACATTATATGCAAAATATTCAAAGTAACCTTAACTTTGCGGTTTTTGTACTTATAACATAATTTTATTTCACGAAAAAACATCTATCTTATTTATGTAATTTTAATATTAAATTTTTCTTCACTGTTATGACAATTCAATATTTGTCTTCTTTTAAAATGTATAAATTATATAAACTCATAGTTATAATTGATAACATTCACAATGATAATATTTATAATCTTTGTTAATTTGAATTGTTTGAATTATTAGGCTATCAGATTTTTACAATACAAACTTTGAACTTACAAAATGTAAAAACAAAACTATGTAACTTTAAATCCGTTGAAAAAATATTATTGAAAGATATCTTTCACCCTACTTCTAGGCAATCATCTGCATCGCTAAGCCATTTTAATATCTAAAATAAATACATAAGTACATGCATCGTTCTGTAAATTCATCCAAAATATTTTCATGAGCAAAACTAATAGGTTTCCGATGAAAATAGTGTTAAAATGATATGATAGAATAAGATTTTGTATAACACAAAAATGAAACTTTTTTCCAGTCAACAGATACGTCATTCTGCGACGTCAGTGATATAAAATCTAGATACCGATAGAACAATAAAGTGATCAAACAGTAAATGTATCGTGCAATTTAGTAGAATCTTATATACCGTGCATCAAAGTTTGTTTTTAGTCCCTCACCGTCGTGTTTCCTTTAAAATAATACGACAGTATCAAATATAAGGAATTGGTCAAACAAGCTTATAAATGGCACAATAACATTTACCCAGGCCTTAAGAAGAATTACTACTTACACTTTATTGTACTAAAGTTCCTTCACAAACACCACATTCAGAAATGGCCATTCAATGAGTTCTTTTGCGAAAAATCATTCAACTGTTTACAATAAAAAACTCCTTTGGGTTTATCCTTTAGTTATAGAAACCTATATCTATATAAACTTTTAATGCAATGAAAAACTATTCATTATATTACTTACTGTTGTGTATCACTAATTAAACATTCAGCAAAAAATTGAGGACTTTAAGGTTATTCATTGCACAAAGATCATGATATCGAATCAATGATGGAAGAGATTTCATTTTTTGCTGTGGATTAATGCTAAGTGTAGTAGACTTATTCTTTATTAATATAAACATTCATTAATTACTGACATGATCGCCCTGAGAAATAAACATTTTGGCGAAACGCCTCACCTATCCAGCTGCCAGATCGCTAAACGCTACTAGCTGAGTGGGTACGTTCGACCCAACGTATTTTCAGGAACGTCCACGGTGTTGTTTGCTTGCTGAAACTTTATACTCTAAACGTAGTCGTGCAATACCTTTTCATGGAAATATATTATATACACGCATACCAATCAACTGGATCCCCAATCACAGGCAGCAGCCTTTTTAAATTTATTTTTAATGGTTATTGTTATACTTCTGTATTGCGTCTTTATAAAGTCTTTAGTTTATTGCGATATTAATTTTTCATTAATATCATACAATTGTGTAATAAAGAGGTAAAAATTAATTTTAACTGCAGTAAGTGTTTATAGAAGTATATTAACGTATTTTAAAACATCAATGTTTCTTTAGAGTAGTTTGTGCAACAAATATACAAGTATTTAATATAACAAGTATTTAAGCTCCGAGTCAGATTAATTGTTCTACATGGCTCATGAATGGCCGAAAGGCAGAATATAATAGTTGTATACGCTACGTTATTATGAAATTAAAATTTACACAAACTTAAATTTTGTAAATCACTTTAGTAAAAATGTCAAAAATGTATTGGTTATAGGAGCTTAATCTTGTTCCATTGTGATTATTTTTTTAGTCTCAACATGTGCCTAGCATCAAAAGATTGTGATCTAGTGTGAGTTGGAACCATGACTAGAATAATCAGCATTGAGTCACGTAACGTTTGGCTAGCTAACCTCCGAACCTAAAATAATCGTCAGGATTATGACTTTATTTTTAATGCTTTGCAAATTTAAATGGGACTCGTGAGTCTATTAATGATCACAAAGTTAGATCGTACGTTACATCAAAATCAGAATAATAAAATAGTGGATGCACTGTTTACCTTTAAATAAATAAACCACCGTTAAGAGTTATTATGCTTCATTATTTTTTATCTTCCTCAATGAATATTTGAGGGTAAAAAATCTATAGCCTAAAATATCAGTTTTTCAAATCATTGATCATACCTATTAAATGTAGCTATAATAAAGCATTCAATGTACTTATGTTATTATTACCTTGTCAACGTAATTGGCAATAAAAACTCATACATAAATTTATAAAAATGGTGTAGATTACCTTTTTAAAAATTTAGAATATTTATTCTAAATGTTCTTAAATTCCTAAGGGGAAAATGTGGTTGAACCTTGAGAACGACAGACTAATCCCAGATAGTTCCAGGACCATAATTGCCAGAAGCTCGACAATTTTGGCGCTCCGAAGGACAATCACGTGTGTACAGACGGATTGTGCTGACTCAATCTGTAAAAATTATCCGGTTGTGTTCGAAAACTAGAAGTGAATTTCAACACTACAAAAGATTTTCGCAGCACAGTAATACGATCTGTACTATTGTAAATTGTTAAATTGAAATTGATCTCAGAAGTAAGCAGGTTATTTGATAGATTTATTAAAAAAATAACACTACAAGAAAGTATATATATTATTTATATTATACTTTCATTTGAAGTAAATTTATTCAACATTGTTTAGCAAACTTCAACATCTGCAGTAAATGACAACTTTGAATATAAAAATTTTAACAAATATGTAAATAAAATTTTTATCAGTATTGGCGTATTTATTTGTTTATGTTATATATTTTTAGTCAAATTGGCTAGGGGATCCTGATGTTTAGATTTTATTGCGTCGATAACCAAACAAAATGTTGACAACCAGTAACTTTGCCAATTAATCAATCAGAAAATTAATTTAATACTATCCAAAATATTTTTTACTGCAATCTTCAAGTATTTACTTGTTTTTTTTTTTTTGTCTTTTTTTTAGATTTTAATTATGAACTGTTTTATTTCGGCAATTTTCTTAGACCCTAGAAATATAGGGATTTCCCAATTTCCCTTGGTGGCGTTAACCAAAAATTCGTCTGTTCTACAACAAATACAATACACGGAACAGTGTAACAGACACGTTAATGGAATGCAAATATTTTCTTACTCCCTGAGGACTGGGGTGGAGGGGTGGGGTTGTTTATTGCTGAGAAATATTTCATCGAGAAGTGATGTACGCATAGCTTTGCTCAAGATCTAATAAAACGGAGAGCATTGTGATTTTAAAACTATTGTACGCACGTTTAAAGGAATAGTATTGTACATCCAATGGCATCTAAAACTTCAGGTATTAATTAGCTTTTCAATGAGTTTTTCTTATATTTGTTGATATACTGCCATTATACTTTTGTAGCCTGAATTGAAATGTAGCAGATTTTAAACACCTAAAACTTAAAATCTAAAATCTAAAACTTTTTATGAAACATACACACAAAACCTATGTAATTTAATATGAAACATAAGTCTTAGGACAAAGGAAGCGTACAGTTTGGTATTTCATAAAAAAATAAGCTACTGATTGTATTTTATCACTCCCCCATATCCAATTAGTTATGGAACCAGTTGTAATGGTTGCTGGAAATCAGACCCAGAGAGGTGTTTGTCATCATTCAGGGAGTTTGACATAAAAATTATTTTTCAGTTAAATAAATATAAAAAATAGGTGCACTCCTTACCTAATTATTGGGGTTTAAAAATGTTTACGTGAAAAGGTGCTGAAGTTTTGATTACAGTCAGTGCCTCAAATTATTGTATCTCAAATGATTTGGAATATAAAATCTTTATTCATTACCGTACTTAATTTACACACTGTATATGAATGGTTTTTAAGTGAGTAAATACACATTAAGTTTCTATAAAATTTTTTTATTCTAATCAAAATCCCTTTTTAGGAAGTAATATGCTCTTCCCCTTTCGTTTTCAATTCTCTTTTGCAATCTTTTCTTTCTACAAACGTTTTTACTATTGATGTCTTAAACAGTTAAAGACATATAAACAGTTAAAAATGTGTATAAACAGTTAAAAATCATATCATGAAATCTAAAATCCGGAAATATATAAACAAATTAGTCTTTGGACTGAGGTCAAACTGATTTCAAACTTAATATTCCCTTTGGTATGTTACATGCTCTTTGCTACCGATGCACTTGACAACATTGATAATTTCAACCATTTAACAGCGGTTATATATCCTTTTGACGCCAAACGCAATGCATAATCAAGGCCTTTGATCTATTTTAGTATATATTTAATTATTAAATATTTATTATTATATTAAATGTTCATTATTGTTCATTGTTCGTTGTTGTTAAATGTTTGTTATATATTAAATAATCTATTTATCGCCCATACAAAAATTTGTTTTTCTAAATTACTATCTTTACGGAATAAATTTATCAAAAATATATCAAATAATAACATATATCATATGATCAATACCCCCTTAATTATTTATTTTACAACCCAATTTAAGTTCTATTTCTAATATGGGTACCTGTGTAGCTCTATACACCAACTATCGGATTGTACCATTGCTCTATACGGAGTTATCGGACTGTGTTGAAGTTCAGAAGATTGCCCATACTCTGTTTTGAGCATGTTATAATCAAAAATCATCTTAATTTCTTGTATATGTGATGAGAGTGACGGCGAGTGAGCTCAGCGAATTAGCTAAACCTGACGTGAGGAATGCGAGCGAAGCCGCCGAAAAATGCTAGTCCTTAATAAATTCATTATTCTTCATATCTCCCGGTTATTATTGATAAATTTATCGATAGTTATTATGAATATATTATCATTGATCAATTTTACCCAAAAATTTTAGAAAATAGCCTTTTTATTATAAAATATAAAATATTAAGAATATTTAAAATGTTTTTAATTTACATCTCGTTGCTTATTTAAAACTCTTATACGAGCTCCATACGCATTGTTAAACGTATAGTAAACTAAATTGATAATTACGAAATTAGAAATGTGTTTTTAGTGGAACAACGCTAAGTGTTGACGTCCATGAGATGCATCTTAATTAAAACCACTTACATAATGAAAACTGTGTGATTCAATTACGTTACCAATCATTGCTTACACGTGCAGCCAAGAGGTGGTCTACAGTAGATTGCTAGAACTACATCAAGGCAATTAGACTCCATTTGTTTTAGTACTTCAAAGAAAAATAAATGCTTGAGAAAACGTGATAAATATTATATAAAATCATAAAATTTTCTTCATGTAAAATAATTGATAAATAAATTATTGTTATTCAATAAAATTATTGTAAGTAATAATTAAATGACAATGTAAACCAATAATTCTTTGCTTTGAAAGTATTTCGATTTAAATGGCGAACAGTAATTAAATAAATGTGTAAGTACTTGATGAAGTTACAGACAAAAATTATTTACTGTAAATAAAAACATTAAGTTGATCAAACTCCCAAACGATAGGCTGTATCAAACATCCCTTATTTTTGTGTTTGAAATTTTTAACTTTTTTCAGGAAATCTAGCATCACATAATGTTTTTTACATAATATTATGGATTGAAGTAATTATTGATACATAATTTCTTTCATTGCGCTAGTTATTAATTCAATTTGTGTATGTGTGAAACAGTAGCTAAAGGATGTTTCATCAATTCACAACGGAGAGCCATGCAAAGTACTTTGTAACTGCTTCGTATACCATCAATAAATATGAGTCTTTCCCTTGTGTTTCTTTGACTTTCAAATCGCCGGGAGGGGGAATCGTAAAAAGGTTCTCTTTACCTTGGCTCCATCCAACCTACCTACATGGACGTTATGTTCAACGTATATTGCAGGCAGAGCTAATGGAAATGCAGTAACATTTTTTTAATCATGAAACGAAGATGTATTACTTTCTTTGAACCAATACAATGTATAAAGTCTGGTAAAAAACCATAGTAATTAATAATACGGTTTAGTAGTGTTATAAAATAATACCATTATATAGAATAAAAAGCAAAAAATTATAACTTTCCAGACAAAATTTTATAACTTTAACTAATTGTATAATTAATACTCCATAGTTAATAAATGAACTCTGGAAAACTGCTTAGGTGAAGATGACATCTGATGACCTAGAAACAGAACTTATATCAGAATGTTATATAAAGAAATGAGCAGCCAACAATAAAGTGGAAGAGAGTTGACTGATGGCCCAATAAATTGTGTTCTATCACAATCGCTGCCGCAACTGCGACGTCCAATCAGTGACCGCGATACGCTGTATTGAGTTCTCCGCTTTGACTTTTGTACAGTTGACGATACAGCTAATTAATCTTTGAGTGCTTTAGACCATTGCCAATGTAAAATGTCAAGGTCACTCCAGCACTTCTTCATATTCCGGGTTTTTAACTAATTGATGCATTCATTACGATCACATTCATACGAATTATTACGATTATTACGATTCATTAGCGTGACTGTAAATTATATGTATCCAATAATTGTATTATTATAATACAATAATAATGTTATTATTATATTGTTATTACCATCATAATGGAAATGTGATGGCTAAGTGTCCGGCACCCAGCATCCATGTCACAATTAAACCTCTTTTAATTGCAGGTTCTAGCAGGTTTTATTGCAAGTAGTAACACCATTTTTTTTTTTCTTTTTTCTAAGGGAGAAGCAGGAAAAATGCTCACACACACAGGGGGCCAGCCTGTTGTGTGGGGACTCCCTTAAAAATGGGTATACTCACTAAAAAACTCCTCTACTCTTCAGGAATGTAGCCAGGAATTGTTTGTCACATTACATCAGGCTAGGCCTAGATTAGCCTGAGCCCATCGGGGGGAAGAAGAAGAAGGTGTCATCCACATCGTCAGGTACGCCCGGGCAATAAATGCAGTCCGGTGAACCAACCGGATTAAACCATCCGGTTCAGATACGACTAAAAATAGCCGTGACCTGTCAGGACTTGGGTCAGGTAGTAGTCCACCTCCTAATGCCGCCGTTCCACCTATAGTTGGACCTAGCTTGGTGTCGTGCTCCCAGCTGTGTTAACACTGCTGGAAGGTTCGGGAGCGCTTTTATGTTCTTGCCGTGTCCCTGCCGATCTCGCCTTGTCTCTGATAAATCGCTTTCCTCTCTCCTGCCAAGAGCTTGACAGGTATGACTGCGGCGACCACTAGGACGGCAGGCTCGGACAATGTCCGGTAGGTGAAACATACCCATAGCGCCGCTTGACGCTGAACTCAGGCGAGTCACCATATAATTTTTTACCGAGCCCCATTGTCAGAAACATTAATTTGAGGCCACTCAGATAGTTCTACAATTTTTGAAACATTCACATTTTTGCTTCAAATACTTTCCATACTCAGACATAATCAGTAATACAGTTCATTAACCAGGTACACTTAGAGGGTTAACATATCCTCTTTCGTGCAACAGGTGAATAGGTTTCGTTGATGTCTAATGTTTACTTAACCTTTACAGCTGTTTGCTTGAAAAATAAATTCATTTCCATGTAAATCAAATGCGAAAATTTTGAGCTTTGAGGGCACATAGCGTAATTCCCTTTGAAATAACACTTACCGATTTATACTTTAAAAACAACTTGACGGTAAGTTCTATCCAATGACACCAAAATCATAAAAAAAACTGTTGAAACCATCGGGAGGAGTTCCTTGTACAAAAAATATATTGAATATGTACAAGTGTACATGTTGCTCGAAACCAAGAAAAATAGTTACTATACTGATAAAACTTAAATTTGCTATAACAAAGAAATTTTCATTTGAAATAAAAACTCTTGGTAAACATTTTTTGTACTACATACACTATAAGGACTATAAAAATATTGAATTTTCTTTATCAGCCAATCATCTATGTAAATAATCAATTATTAGTTGAAGAAATAGTGGTGCTTCTAGCAGGTGTTCTTATAAATAGCGACACCAATATATTAGTAAGCTATACGTAATTAAAAGATAATCTTTAATCCTTGGTGTCATCTGGTTATCGTTTTTAAAAGCAAACTAAAACATTTGTTTTGTTATTAAAGTGATGTTCTTTATCTCCATTCTCTTCTTTTGGATCAATTTACGTTATTTATCATTTTCTCATAGTTTTTTTTAGCCGTTTTTTCTTTAGTCCCTTTGGCAAAAAACCTTTAGTTTGAGACTACTCAGTTAATTCTACAATTTGTGTAACACCCAAAACTTTGTTCTGAGGGTTTTACTCATGCATTCTTAATGCAATTTGTTATCCAGTTACACATTCTTTAACATAACCCCTTTCGTGTGAAAAGGTAAATAGTACTTTCACTGATGTCCAATGTTTACACTTTACAGCTGTTTACTTAAAAATCAATCAATTTTCCCACTAATTAATCAAATTGAAAAATTGGGAACTTTAAGGACTTTCAGGGCCCTTCCTTTTAATTGGATATTTACCATTTTAATTTAGGAACAACTTCATACCGAACCCTATCGAATTGCACCAAAATCATTAAAATATGTTTAAAACTGTAGGGGGAGTTCCTTGTACAAAAAAACCGTGTCGCGAATTAAATATGTATAGATTTTGAATATTTGATATTCCATGTACAGCTCGGAATCTGCCTGACTCCAGATTCAAAATGGGGTTGTAGGGTCTCCTATCCACAAACCAAATGTACTAGCTCCATGAGCTTTTTACTTCGAGGAAAAAATATACGAAACGTTTTAAATTTATCATTCATTAATTAACAGGAAAGAATATTAAAAAAAAAATAATGAGAACGTAATGCTTAAGCAATAAATATTCCAATTAAATTAAAAAGTTTTCCCAGGGGTAGCGTATAAATTATTTGGGCACATGGATGAACGTTATTCGCCCAGGTGTTCGATATTAAATTCTAACCACAACATCACGGCCTTAGTTTATGAGAAACTGTCTTTAAAATAAAAGTTTTTTTTTGTTAAAGTGATATATAAAAACGGATATTGTTTTCATAAATTCATAATGATTTAAAAGGTTTCCTTGGCAAACTAAAGTTTATTGCTATTTATAATTATAAAATAGTATTTAGTTGCTATTACAATTATTACATATTGAAATTTTTCTTAACGTTTCTTTTACTAATGATAAAAAGAGGATGCACTTATTTTGTTTATATGTGTACTCAATTATAATATTTTAACCAAAGTTTTTGTTTTAATAATTAAAATTAAAAATAAAATTTGTTTTAGGTGAAATCTATACTCATTTAATTCGTAAAGGTTTTTTTTTAAACCCCTCCAACCCCTTCTTAGGGGTTGTGTTGAAAACTCCTCCTACAATTTTCAACCGATATCCAAGTTTTCGGTGTCGTTGGATCGGGCTTGGTATGTAGTTGTTTCTGCCAAAAAATTATGAAATTCGGACATAAAATAAGGGCACTATAGACAAATTAAATTTGAAATTTTCCCATTAGAATAACATTGGGTTTGGGTTGAACATTTTAAACATCTGTTAATGTACAGTTGTAAATACGTGTAGTTTTTTTTGTGATTACTAACATTCACAATATTAAATTGGTCGGATGTCGTTGATTTAGAACTAAATGTTATTTTTGTATTGTATCAAAATAAATTGCTCAATTTCGATAAACAAGTAGACTAGCTATTTATTTATTTATTTAAATAGTTTGGTTTTGCAATTTTCATTTAGTTTCCGATGAGAATATGTAAATGTTTAATTTATAAATGAATATACCTAGTCTGCATTTCCTTTACTTCTTTTAAATACGTTTTACCACCATTCATGATATATCTGTCATATTTATTTTAATTTCATACATATTTTGTTTAAAATATATTTTAGCTGTTTTATATCAGTAGTTAGATTTGGTCACTTCTGGGACAGGTCAGCTGCCCCGGAAGCCACGTGCCGGGGCACATAGCTTCCGGTCGTATATTAAATGAGGGGGAGGTATGCATAAATTAAAAGTTAGTTCAAAACTGAAATTCAACTTGATAATTGGGTTACGGAAAGTATGTCAAGGTCATCCCGAGTAAGTTTTAAAAAAGCCTATCCCGCTAGCACAGGAAATAGTTCTGAGAGTTGAACTACCCGGTGATAGCGGGATAGGTAGATTTAAGTTTTGAACTTTATTCGTAAAAACAAATACAATCAATGTGCAAAAACAAATACAATCAATGTGCAATACAAGTTGAATTTTTGTGATGAAACACGGAGTTGTAAAAGCAAACGCCGACGACGAGGATAAGGTAAAGGCAGAGTCCCCAGATGACGTATTTGACAAGTTTGAAGAAACGTAATATCTCGAGTTGGTTTTCCCGTTCCAATTGCAAACGTTTAATTTCCAATTTCAATTTTTCTTCTTTCATCTTTTCCTCTTCCATCCTTGTGACAAAGGAAACTTCATCCATCATATCCATCATTAGTGTTGTTTTTTTGGTGTTTGAAATTTTGAAACAAGTGATGTTGATAGTTCAAATGTTGGAGACGGAATGAGAAGTGAAAGCGAGGAACGTTAGTTAAACGAAGAAGTGGTGGGGGGAAGTTGAATTACAAAGAGGTGGTGGGGGAAGTTGAAAAACAATGAAGTGGTGGGGGAAGGAGGTTGCTCACCATTTGCTTCCGTACTTGTTGTTGTCGAGTCTGATTGTAGAGGTGTAAGTGGAGTAAGATTCAGCAAACTATCTTCATCAGAACTTTCAACCTTATCACAAATAGGACAGGCGTAAGTTATTTCCAGATTCATTTTAACAGTGTTAAATTTACTAACAATTTCGTGTAAAGTATTAAATATTTCTTGCAAATCTTCTTTGGAATTTACTTCGAAACTAGAATTCATTCGTGCCAACGGAGAGTTGTTCATCGTGCGAGAGTCGGTGATTGAATGAAGATCGGCGCTTAGGAAGGACGCTTATTTGTCGGTGAGCATGAGCTTGTGACCAAGTAAATAGCTAAGTTCCTCTTCTTCGTCTTTCAATTCAAATATTTTAGCTGAAGTAGTAGGCGTTGTTTCGTCTTCACTCGATGATGAAGAAAATTGAAATATCCTAGCTGAAGTAGTAGTCGTTGTTTCGTCTTCACTCGATGATGAAGAATCACGAGGACGTAAATAGTGAACATCAAGTCTGATCCATCTCATAGGATATCTATCCATGACAGAAAGCAAATTTTGAAATATTTCCTCCAATTCTTCTCTGTCAGTTATTATATGTTGAAACTTGACGAAAGGCGATCCCATGTTGTTAGTTAGAGTGTTGGAAGTGAAATAATTCAAAGGTGGATTCAATAAGATACAAAACTTAAACTAATGGTGGGGGGAAATCTAAAAGACTTATGGTGGGGGGAAGTAAAAAAAAAACCAATGGTGGGGGGAAATCTCAAGGTCATCCAATTGAAGTTTTAAAAAAGAGTGTAAAACTGAAATTACACATTCGATGGTTCTACAGGATCGGAATACCAATCTGATCTGTATTTACATCTTTTTATCATATGTGTACAAAAATCATCTTGATGAGACTTGGTGCGTTGACAATGAGCTAGATCGAGAGGATGAAATTTGAAACATCTTTGAGGACAGCATGTATGAAAATATCTTGATTTGTAAAATTTGAAAGTTCGCAATTCCGGTGGCGGTAGTTGTTTTGTTTTGCACTTGCAGTAACAAGATCCAAAAAATTCACATTTAGTGCAAGCTAATCCGTCCACCATCATTGGTCCTAAATCTGTACACTGTTGTTCACAACAGTAACGAGGTTCGTACTTGTACTTTTGTTCTTCCATGTTGACGCTGCTGAGTCCAGTGAAAGAATAAGAGTGTATAGTGTTGAATAGTCAGTTTTATGTACTACAAAAAGTGGTGGGGGTAATTTCAAGGTCATCCAAACGAAGTTTTAAAAAATTATACCTTACTAATGTAAGGAATGTTTATACTTAAGAAGTTTATTTCTGTTTATCTTCTTCAGACTTTGTCTGTTTCTGTTTGTTTTCTTCAGCCTTTTTCTCTCTCTCCGCTTTAGCCATAGCGATAAGTTCTTCAGTCGATAGTGGATGTACTTCAGGAAATTTTAAAATTAATTTAGCTTGATATCCTTCTTTAGTTAATATATTTAAATCTTCAGTCATTTGTTCAACGGTGTTGTAATCTTTTCCATAGATTTTTCCATCAAGTTCGATCATCATTCTGTATAACATCTTTAAAATTAGGTGTTGACGCAGCGAGAGTCGGGAAGCGAATGATTAGTTATACAAGTATCATTCCCTTTTTATCAACTTGACATTGATCACGTGATTCCTTAGTTTTATTTGTTAAAAGTTATTTAACATTGGTAATACTTGTGGAACTTGATGTTATGTTGACCAGTCGGTGATGAAGATGTTGTAGGTTGTGTTGAAAGAAATACTTCATCATCACAGTATTTTGTTTTAGTAAACATCCTTACATTAGTAGCACTAACATCAACAGTTAAGTGATAACCACCGGTAAGTAAAACTCGCATTTCGTTGGTTAAATCTTCAAGTTGTTCAAAACTCGTAATGGTGTTGGTATCGTAAGATGCACACTTGACCTTTAGGGACATGTTGAAGTTTTGTATTTAGTTATAGAGAGCGAGATGTGTACGGTACGAAAGGTAGTCGTAGACTGATGAATTTCACAAGTTGATTTTTCACTTTTATTATCACACAAAATTGGGTCAAGGTCATCCCGTGGAATTTTTAAAAAAAGCAACATATTGCTATGTACAAAGACATAACAATATGTTGCTTCTTTTATTTTTCTTTTTTGTTTTATATCATCTTTATTGAGAAACCATTACAAACACATATATTTACAATGTTATGTACAAACTAGTTAGTAGTAGGTGTTACATGAATAGTTAGTTCAGTTGAGTTGTTTCCACTCGGTCCGTGTGAAACTAAATAGAGTGCGCCAGGTTGAATAACTCGAAGATCTTCATTTTGTAGAAGTTGTACAAACCGTTTCGGTAGGAAGATTTGAAACTTCGGTTCGTCACCAACTGTATACGGCGCCTCGCTCAATGTGCAATTAATAGCATCACCAATTGAAGTGTCCATCTTCTTGATTGTATGTATGATGTAATGTTTTTTCTTCTTTTAGTTCAGAACATTTCTTCGTCGGTAAGATTGTTGATTTAGAATGAGCGTTGAATTGATCAACCAAATTTTGAAGAAAGTTCTGCGATGCCATCTTGATGTTATTGTTAATCTTCTTGTTAATAATAATGTCTGTCGGAGATGTTGTCTCTTCGGAGGTTCGAGTAATACTCATGCTGCGTCATGGTAGCGCTCTCACTTTTATTACCAACATTACCCCCACCATTCTGTTGAAGGAAATTATTTAAGCGGTAGGCATTCTTCAAAGCGCACTGTGACCTTCGATGTTTAAAACTCTTTGATGAAATACAAAGTTCATTGAAGTAGCATTGGAAATCTCTATCTATTATTGCATTTATCACTTCGTTGCTTGTAAATGATTGTATCCAATTAGCTTTTTCCAATCCTCTTGTGTAGATAGTTTTGAACTCTTTGCAGTAATGATTCATAATGTGCGGCATCATGTTATAATTAATAAAACCTTCATCCCATCTTAAGTTGTGAAAATGTTTGTACAACCATTTGTTTGTAACTTTTGCTTTAGTTGTTAGTCTATTGAATGGTAATGGAGGTTTGAATAAGTAATGATAAACTACAGATGTGTTCATATCCAAAATTACTAATTCTTTTATAATAAAATTTCCATCATTTCCTCGAAAAGCTTGAAATTCAATTATACCTTTTTTAACTTCCATTATATGTGGCGCATTAGAAAACGAAACCCGTTTGTCCATGATGAAGTCTCGTCAGCAACTGACTTGTATTACAAACACGATTGTTCTTCTTTAACTTCTTGCGCTTCTTCGTCGATATTAAAGTTGGTGTGATAGTTGTTCAATTGTCTCCACATATCCACTTCTTGAGGTATTCGATTAAAAATTGAAGTATCCACGGGACCGTATAGAATTGGAACGAAAGGTTGTCTGTCCAATGTATCGATTAGATAGTCTTTGATTATTGCACTTGAAAATATTAGTTGTTTCAAATATCTGGTGACGGGACCGGTAGTACAACTTAAAGTGTAAAATTCTTCTTTAGTCAAATGTAATTTTACATCATGTCTAGTTAAATCTCTGAAGCGAACCATTTGTCCCCCACGATGTTTCACTATATCAACTTCAATATTTGATTCCAATAAACTTAATCTTGTTCTTCTTCCAAATGTGTTGTTACTCAAATAACATTCCAAAAGATGTAAATGTTTCATAAATGATTCCCAAGAAGTTTCAGTGAATGTAACCATTTTATTTCCATGATTTAAAATAACAATCGGTGAATAATCCAATGATTTTAAAATTCCAACTGAAATACTTTTCGTCATGCATGATGAAATGGGGTAGAAAATCCGAAGAAATACTTCTGTTAAAATATTAGTTGTAATGTTAACTTCAACCTTTTTTCTTTTTACTTCTTTTCAGCTTCTCCTTCTTCTTTTTCTTCTTCTCTCTTATTATGTTGTTAAACTTGAGGAACTCGTCCATTTCTCGTTCAACTTGTTTTTCTATATCTGAACTATTCTCATCCATTAGAGGTGTATTTTCTTCTCCGTTAGTAGAACTCATCTTGCGAACGATGTTTCCCATACGACGGTCGAATATAAATGAACTTTCCACTGATGATTTTCTCGCTTTTATGTTTTTCGTGAAATCCTGGAAATTTATACAATCACATAAATGTTTGTTTTCAACTTGTTTTTCACAAACGAAATTCTAACCTCAAAAGTGAAGCAGATAATTCTAACCTCAAAAATCTGCAGTCGTTGTACTAATTCTTTTTTAAAGTACATTCTTCACAATTCCGGTCAGCGGTGTGTAAGTAACTATTTTATCATGTAGAATTAGACAGTATGCTGAAGTTCCATCCGCTACTGGTTGTTCAAATTCCATTTCAATTTTTATATCCACACTTGATGATTTTACCGATTCATTTTGTTTTGAACAATCGATTACAATTATCGGAGCCTTGGAATAATACTGGTCAGGCGATAATAGTGGTGTATTAGTCTTTCCATAATATGACGATTGAAATCTTGCATACATATCGTATAAAATGGAAAAACGTTTTTTGCTGAACATGACATTCAAATTGTCATACGGAAAGAATTGAGAGTTTAAGAAAACTTTACAATTCTTTATTTTACAGTGATCAAATTGACCGGCATTTGCAGTGATAACATCTTTTCGCTTAGTTTGAAAACCAAGTATTATGTACCTTGCCCGTTCCAAATAAGTTGATGTCTTGACGGTCCATGTTTGTCGTTCTGTCTGAGGTAGTGTAGGATATTCATGGAATTCCCAACTTCGGAATGGCATCACAATATCACGGTCAGACTTTAACTTTCTCAATAATACGATTCTATGTTCATCGGCCAATCTTACATGAGGTACTCTCCAAACAACTTTATCCAATTGTAGTTGCCATTCCAGTTTATCTTCCGTAGTTGCAGGGTCTGCAAGTATCAAGTCCTTGTTAGTTGAAGATCTGAGTAATACCAATTCTTGTTTGACATTTATTATTATTCGTTTGTAATCTTCAGCGAATCCCAAAAGCAATCGTAAGGGTACATGAAAATCAAAGTGACCGTTGGAATCCGGTGTTATAGTGTCTTTATCAGGGGCAACCCATCCGGCGGTGACTATTGAATTCTTCTCATGCGGTGTTAATGATGTTAATCCTTTCAATGTCGTTGTTATACCAACCTTTTTTGTCGAATCAACTGTCACCCCTGATATCTCATATCTTATTTAATCAAAAAGATATGCCATCGGGTTATTTATAAAAGGAACTGTTGAAGCAGTTTTTCCATCCAATTTTAATACCCGTCCTTCAATGTACAAATAACTTTCACACGGCAATGTGTAAATATCTTGTTGTTGAATGGGAATCCTTATTTCATCGTTATTGTTTAATTTTGATGAAGTGTAAGGGTTGTGCGTGTGATATTCCTTCTCCCATAGTGTTTCGTCGAATGTCGGTCCTTGAGATATATCCAGGATATCCATCGTTGTTAAGTTTCAATCCAATCTTCTGTAGAAAACGAATGTTGTCCGATGTTAACTCTTCCAATGTCGAGGAGCTACTGAGCTCCCGACTCTTCCGTTGCGGTTTAAATGATAATCCCATGTTGACCTTTATGTTGCCGCTCTGATGTGTATCCGTATAGTTATCGTTTCTCCTCTAAAGTCAACACTAACACCGTCTTGATCCAATATGTTCAGTACGATGTCTGAAATGAAACTGGTGTTTAACGGTAGGTATATCAAGTTTTGTGGCTTCTCAACAATTTTAAAACCAGGAGCCACTGTTGGATAAAATGTATGTAAAATATGCTGATTCACTCCTTCTCTATACGATCCGTGTATAATATTACACGTTACATCGATACTATTGACTTTCAATATTGTAACAGTTGTATCACCTGAATGAGTAGTTCCAGGAGTTAATATATTCTTTTTTGTATCTGTAAATCCAAGTAAACTGCCAATGGAGTTTTTCAAGCTGACATCGATATAATATTTTGAAGTTATTTCTGCTTTTAAAGTATTATTGTTTCCTTTAACGGTGATATTTTCTTCTCCGAGTTGTTTTTGTAGTAATTGGTTTATATCATCGATTTCATAAGCTCCAGTAGGAAATGTAATTATTTTCAATTCTGAGTATTTTCCTGAAGCATCCTTAGTTTCATAATAATGTAGTAAATTGTTCTTTCCTTCCGTAACATTGGGAATTGAGTTGTAGGTAGTTAAATCAAGTAATGCCGCTTCCCATAATCTTTCCTTGGATAGACGCAATGCTGGGAACAGCGTACTTTTCAATGTGGATGAATTTCCACTCAGTGACACTGTATACGATGACATCTTAAAGCTGACTGACACTCTTCGCTAGAAACTCCAAACATAAATGCCCACATATTTCAGTATTGTTAGGTTGTTCTCTTTTGTAATTGTAAAAAATGTTTTTGGAGTTTCGAAAAGAATGTTGCAGTTCTTTCGGCGGTGGTAGATTGCCAAAACTGTCAAAGTAGTAAACGGTTTGTCCGAGCTTTTTATAGCATACCCAATGAGTGCCTGGACCATAGGTGGAATCCAAATTTACTATTCCAGTTTCATTTTCCCATATTTTAGTTGGTAATGCATCTTTCATAAAAACTCCTCGAAAAAACGGTATTTTTAAACATTTTACATAATCATTTAACTGATGATTTGTTAAGGCTTTATTTGGAATTATCAATTGATTCTTCTTATTTAGTACACACGGTACGGTCTTAGGTATAAACCTGCTCCGTTTTTTACCATTGACCAAATAGAAGCTTTCTTTACTGTTGCTTTACGAGTTCTACGACGTCTCTTCTTAATGTTTCCACCTCTTTTGGGAGCTCTTCTCTTTGCAGGTCTTCCTCTGCGACGACGTCTTCCAGCACCAAATTTAGCTTTCGTCTTCATGGCTGTAGTTACTGCCCAAGCCGCTGCTTTTTCTGCAATACTTGCGTCACTTAATTTTACTCTTTGCCAAGCTTTTTCCGCTAGAATTTTATCCGCTATTGATCTATTTGTTGAATCTTTATACTTTGAATATGCTATATCGTGTTCTTTACAAGCTTGATCTAATTTATTAATTCCAGGATCTCCTCTTGCTAAACGTTTTGACAACTTAGTTCCAGGTCCACAATATTGATAACCTCCGGGCAGATGTAATTCGTATGGTAAAGCGTCTATCGCTCGATTCACAACCGCACCAATTGGAATCCGTCTGAGCAGGGATAATGCAGCTGATGTTAAACCACGTCCTCTCTTGCCGCTGTCTTGACGACGACTGAGCGATACGGTCTTCATTATGCTGTTTTATGTAACCAACGTCTTCACTCTATGAAATACTTTATGATAATGAATCCTTTTTTTTGTGTATTCTATACTTAAATATTCATAAGTTTTACTAGTATCTATCAATGATTTCATCTTTAATCCATTGGTTTCTTTGAGAATCTTCGATTTTATTGTGTTTCATCGATGCATTAATCAAATGATTATGCATATCAATAACTACATTACCTACAAGATTCATTACATACTCTACATTAGTAGCATCTTTGTTACGTGTAGGATTATCAAGATTTGTGATACGTTTACCATTACATGTATACACAGATGGATCGTTATTAGAGGTTGCTATAACTTGATTAATAGTAGCAACATCATTCGGAGCTATTCCTGCTGATATGTTAGATATTCTTCTATTTTTTCCATCATATAAGTTATTTATTTTATCTAAAACTATAGTTTGTTTCACAACAACACAATCATTATCATCTTTACCAGATTTTACATGGGTTAATCGTCTACCTCCACATATAAAGTTAACACCAGTAGCTGATAGTTGTGGCACCTTCGTTAAAATAACAGCATCATGTTCTTCCGTGCCTAAACTTATATTTGACAATCTTTTATTTTTTCCATCCCACTTGTTATTTTGTAGTTGTAGTAAGGTAAACTTTTCACTTCCTTGCATAAACTCATCACCTTTCTTTGACACCACCTGATTTTGTTTAACAAAAGCGGATGTTCCTTTCTTCAAGCTTTCATTCATTTGTCTCACGGTAGCAGCATCCGATGGAGTTGAACCATCTTTCAGATTGGACAACACTTTTCCATGACAATCAATAACAGCACCATTATATAAAATACAATTATCTTTAATGTATTTAATATTAACACCATCACTTTCTTCTTTAGGATATCCAATATCGTTTATAGTATATTTATAGAAGGAAAATCCATCTTTTTTCTTTTCTGGTATTACAGAATGCAAATAACGCTTATTGATTGTATCTGTATCCTCGGTTGGATCTGCCACATTAGTTATTTTATAATTTAAAGCATTGTACTTTTTTCCACTTTTAGTCTTTTCCAACAGTAAAGCGTATTCCATCGCAGATAGAAAATAGCCTTTATTAACAACATCTCCATTGTTGACTGGTTTTGCAACATTAATAACCCTGTGAGATTTTGCATCATACAGTTGGTTGTTGTCGAGTTTTAAACTTGTAGATGTTTCCTCCTTTACTGTTTTTAAATTTGTTGCATCTCCATCTTCTTCTGGATCCTTAACAAACTTTAAAAGTTTATTATTTATGTTATAGTCACCTTCGGGTGTTTGCGGTAATCCACTTCTTTTTCTGTTTTCTCCAACTTGCACTCCTAACGCGGAGTATCGTCCGAACTTGTCGACGCTCATGTTAGAACTGACACATTATACGCCTGCAACTCTTATATATCCGCGGACAATTATACGATTATGCCGCGATTCCTGAGTTCGTCAATCAGAGCTACCCATTCATTATTTAAACCTGTATGACCGGCTTCCATGGCTTCATGCAATAGTCTCATTCTATCAACCAATTTATTGATGTCGTTGTAGTAAATCACATTCGTATTGTATAGATTTTTCATCAATCCTTTGCCAGATGTTGAAGTATCTCCTTTACTCTTTTTACCATGTTGTTCAAGAAGTGATAAATCCATAAGTGATAAAGATTTTCTTTTCAGTGGTTGTCTCGCCGCTGGTGCAGTACGTAATGTTGGCAATTTTCGTGGAGGAAACAACTTTTTTATAACAATGTTATATTTTGTTGCACGTGAACGATTAATCATTGCATCCTTTAAGTAGTTTCTTTTATGAGCGTTAGTATTTTGTAGAATTTCCTTAAAAACACTTAAATCTTTGGATGAATATCTTAGTGGTATGTTTTTAAAAATTAATTCATAAAGTCCTTTTGTTCCTTTATATTTATGCTCACCAATAATGATGTAATCGTCTTGTGTTATTTCAAGCTTTGAATCGCCGATCTTTAATTCATTCCCATCAATTCTTGCTCCGTATACGTGTGATCTACTCAAATTCGGGTTTGATTTCATGTCATGTACCATTTTCATTATATATTTTCTTCCAAGAGGTCCATGTTGTAATATATCGCTACTCAATTGAGTTAAATTTGGAATAGATTGTTCAGCTTCAGGTATTGGCTGTTCTTCTTCCTTTTCAACAATTGGTTCTTCTTCTTCTTTTGTTTCTTCTTGCTCACTAGAACTTGTATATGAATCATAATCTTCTTCTTTTTTTAATGCTTGTACTTTTTGTTTAGAAACTGGTAGTAAAACATCTCCTTCATAACGAGGTTTACCAATAGTTTCTGATATCTGTTTTAAAGGTTCCGTAATAGGTTTAAATGTAGTCTCTAGAAATTCTTCTCTTTCACTTAAACCCATCCTCAATGCACGATTCTTCATCCTAATAGAATCACTGAGTGATTTTATTTCTTTTAATAGTTTTTCTTGATTCACCATGTTTACACTGTGAAGTTCAACGTGTAACTAGATGTAGCATCGGTAGTTCAACGCATAAATACAAATTTATCCAACCCTATACGATATCTACCATTTTTAATATCTTCTTCCTTCATAATAACGAGAAAGCCATATTTCTCATTCCATGCTTTGCCACACATTTCTTTAAATTTCTCAAATGGCATATCCGCATTTACATGATCATTGTATATATGCTTTAAATTTGTTTCATCTTGCTTGAAGATGATCAACATATTTGCATTGTCTCTTATGAGTTGTTTTGGAATCTTACTGTATGTTTGACCAATATAAATGCTATCGATATTATGATGTCTTCCCATAGCGAAGTAATTCCTTATAGTGTCGTGATTTTCACAAGACACATCGTCAAAAATAAAAATAGAAAATGGTTTTGCTTCATTTGGTTGCATAATTGTTTCACTGGCATTAAACTTGTAGAAATGCACTTCAGGTACACTTGCAAGTACTTTATCCAATAATTGATATTTTGGTTGTTGCAATGATTTTGAAAAAATATATATATTGTTAAAGCGCAATCCTTTAGGATTAGTTATAAGGTTAAAAACAACATTTGTTTTTCCACAATTTGAAGGACCAGTTATTAAACATCTTATTGTATTTGGTAGTAATTCACCATGTTTACCATGATTTAACTTATCATTGTCAACCGTCAATTCCTCAATATTATTGATATTAAATCGATCTTTTTGTTGTACAATCTCCATCTTGTGTCAAGGTTAAACACACAATGAGCTATTAAGTTACTATACTAGGTCTTTTGAAGGAATCCAAGAGTCTTCACTTTTATCGAATCCTAACCACCGGACTTTAACCATATCCTTTTTCCTTTGTAAAACCTTCTCAACAAGATATACATCACCGACTGTTGATTTCAACAATTCATGTCCGTAGAATCCACCTTGAAGTAATTCACCCTTGTTATCCTTTAATAAGTAGGTTTCAGGTATAGTTGGTTGCACTTTATAAACTGTAAATACTTCATTAGTCCAATTTGGTAGATATCTTTTACTAAATACACCTTTGTATTTGCTTATACGAACTTTATCGTTGACTTTAAACTTTTTTGGTTGTAACTTTTCCAATTTAGGTGTTGTATTATTTCTGATGCGTTGTAATACAACCTTAGCATTAGCGCTGTTTACCTGGATAGGTTTCATTCCGATGGTACGATGATATTTGTTGTTATACTCTTTTATAAGTTGTGGTAATATGTCATACCACACGTATGATCCTCGTTTTGAAAATTGTTTGTACATCGCTCCTTTTAATGTTCTATTGAATCTTTCAATTATTGAAGCTTTAACTTCAGAATTTGTAGAATAATGATTTATTTGATATTTCTTCATTAAAGCTCCAAAGTCTTTATTAAAATATTCTTTTCCATCATCGGTCTGTAGATGTTTGATTTTGAATTTATTTCTTTGTATCGTTGTTTCCATAGCTTTTGTAACACTTTTACCAGTTTTATCCTTCAATGGTAAAGCGTCAGCTATTTTAGTAAAACAGTCTATAATTGTTAAAATATATTTGAAACCTTTGTTTAATTTACTGTGCGGTATCATTTCAATGAGATCAGCTTGATACAGATCATTCATTCCCTTAATAATTGTACTTCTTCTTGGAAATCTTCTTCTTGCTGGTTTATGTAGTTCATTTACAATCTTGTCCTTCACACTTTCCATCTTCAAGTGTTGCTTGCACATCGCTTGTAAAAATACTGATCCGTACAACAGTTCATTCTCTTTTATATAGTTTGAAGATAGGTCAAGGCCATTTCATATTAGTGTAAAAAAGAGGGAACATGGCATTAGGCTTGCCATGTCCCCTCTTCTTTACGGAAAGGAAAAAAGGAAGAAGGTAGAGGACGAAGAATAGGTTTACTGGTCGATAGGGTTTAGAGAGTAATGTCCAAATGGCAGAGTTCTTATGTTGTCTTCAAGGATGTATCTCTTGTCATCCTTATAGCTCAATGCCGATTTGGTTTGCTTCACACTGAAAAGACGATGGTTGAAGCTTCTTATGGTGTTAAATGTTGCAGTTGTTTCAACATTTTCAAACAAACATCTTTTATAATGTTCAAACTGTACGTTCTTCTTCAGGAAAGAGGTTTTTATTCCTTTGGCTTTCTTCGTGACTTGATGTTCGTTCCTTTCGCTTATGTACAGTTGAAATGAATATAGTTTGGACATTAATGCTACAATTTCCATCATCGGCACACCATTTGTTTCATCTTTAAATTTTCCCAATACTTTCTTGTTTCTGTCGTAGTCGTAATTTGGATGGTCCTTGGGATAATCGGAAAAGTCGAAATCATCTTTATACATAAAAGTGCGTAGATCTTCGTACATGTCATTTGTTTTAATCCAGTAAATTAGTGCATCCGTATCCATATATGCAATACCAATGTTCTCTCTTCCATAATAGTTAACCATCTTCTTATAATGAAACTCGTACATGTGTGTTTTGGAAATATCCAAGATTGACATTCCTAGATACAAAGGACGATCCATTAGAACTGACTTCTTGTTCATGGAAATAACAACTAGATTTTCATTAATAATTACAGATGAACCAAAGTTTGGTTGTTGCACTAATTTCTGTAGTTTTACTGGATCAGTTACCAATTTGATATCCTTATGTTTCCTTTTGTTTTCCAAAGTCTTGCCAAATATTGCGTTGTTCATTAGTTTGAAGAAATCTTTTTGAAAACTTGATGTAGCGGCGGCTCTTCTTCTTGTGTTGTTGTCAATGTACGGTTTTAACCAACAAGATTGAGAGAATTGTAGTACTCGATTAATTTTTGTAATTTTCAATCCCAAGTCTAAGGCCTGTTGTATCATCCAGTAGTGTCCAACATACCGAGACTTGTTGGTTAAAGTCATCAATAATTTCGGCCATCTTCCAGTTGGTGAAATTTCAGTCTTCGGAAGAAGTGGTAAATCATAATGTTCGTCATGAAGATGTTCGGGATATTCAAAATCGACGTCAAATATGTAACCAGTTTCTCCATATTTCGGTATATCCATTATGTTTCCAATTGATTCTGGGTCTATCCATTTGAAATTATCATATGGAAGGGGATTCGACATTGCCCATCCGTATAAGTTATTTGCATCAAAATAACCCAGGAATGTTGTTGGTTTTGATGCATCATAATCGGGCAAATACTTATTGTTCGCCTTGACATGACGTGTTACACTTTGCGTCAATCCTCCTCGAACTCCTGATTCTAACATCAACACCATATCTATATCTGTAAGAAGTTGTATTTTACAATTTGTTTCTTTTAACATGGCTTGCCACGCTAGTCCAGGCGAAGTGTACGAATGAAGAGGGTCTAATCCATATGACGCAAAACACGTATTTCTAAATTCTTCCATCACATCACATAATAAAGTCACATCTAATTTAACATAGAAATCTGAATATTCCCCCAATGTTCTAAATCCTAATTCGTTCCATACTTTGCATGCATGATCATAATCATCTTGAGATATATCCATGTCGTACAGTTTACTTTTAAATTCTTCTTTTGGAGGTAGTGATGTTTCATTAAATCTTTCTAAACTGTCTATGTAATCATATGGGAAAACACCTTTTCGAAGTACCAGATCCAGTTTGTCGCTATTTACAATCTTCTTCGTTTCGATTAAATCTTGTTTCCTTAGATTTTCAGAAAGTTTGGACAAACTCGACGGCAAAAATCGGTAGGAGTCCAAGAATCTTAGTTTGACGTTTCCAACTTCTTTGGAAAAACTTATAAACTTCTCTGAAGTTTCAGCTAACACATCGATTTTACCGTCGTCTCTTCCTAATTCAGGTATTATAAAATGAGCGTCGTAAACACTGAGATTATGCAGAACCACAGGGATAAATAGTGGTAAACGATAGCTCAAGTTGCATTTATTACAAGCATCACCCCTGTAATAACCTGTGAGGTGGTCGTGATCTTTAACTTTATAATTCTCAATAGTAAAATCATTTTTGCACAAGAAACAGTGAGTCGCATTTTCATGTTGAATTTCTTCTTCTTCGTCCATCGGTTTCATTGGTACAATATTTGTATATAATCTTTGTGTATTTCCAGCTATTGAATATAGGTGATCAAGAAATATTTTTTCCGCATTTTCACCACGATATACTAGAGGTTCTGAAGTTAATCCATATCTGTTTAAATGTTCTTCTGATAATGTTGATTTGACCATTAAACAAAAACTGTTTGGTTTGTGCATTTGATACTTTACACTTTTTCTTGCTTCACAATTTTCATCTTCAACTGGAACAAGTGTTGATTCAAAATCCGCATACACAACTAAAGGGATACGGTATTGATGATGAACCTTTTCAAATGTAACGAATGCTCTGTTTTCAGAAGGTAAATTAATCTTTGCTTCATAATTATTGTTACATAATCTTTTGTGCTCTTGTAACCATTCTCTTCCTTGTCTTCCTTCTCGTTGAAAATTAAAACATCTCTTGCAAATTATCTTTCTGTGTCGAGCTTTAGAAAGTTGCTTGTTAACAAGACGATTGAATTGCTTTATGTACACATAGTGAGACACATCTCCTCGCGTTAGTAGTAGTAAATCCGTATGATCTGGTAGCTCTTCTTTTGCAATTCGTAAAGGATACACTTTGTTTGAACTATCTAAAGCAAAAACATTAATAGACGTGCCGGGATTTTTCTTTTCAAATTTCGATATATCATTCGTAGAAACGGGATATGTCATTCCTTGAAAATTGTACCTGTGTCTTGCGTCTTCATATTCTTGGTTGGGTCTATGTGGAGTTCGTAATACAAACTTTGTCGTCATAGCATAGCGAAAACATTCATTATCTTCATTTTGAACATTAATACAAGATTTTGTATTTTCAATTATTTTTGGCAAAGGAATGTAACTAGATCCCATTAGTCCATATCCATGTTTGTGAACTCTTATATCTAATACTTCAATACTTGTAAGACTCCATCCGGATCCTCTTCCTTCGTGTTCCTGAAGTTTGGTTAATATTTCTTCTATACAATTCTCTACTATTGAATCAATGTTTGAACTTTCCATGATGGTTCGGTTTTTTGTTATGAATCCTCTTGGTGATAATTCTTCTTGCGCATTTATAAACATAGCTTCTAGTAGTAAACCAAATTTAAGAAAGTTTAATCTTTTCAATTCTTCTTTTAAAGTTTTACTTACGATTGGTTTTGCTTCTCTAATAAATTCTTCTAAGTTCAAGTTTTCATTTTGAATCTTATGATGCATTACTACCTTACCGGGTAAAGCAAATACTTGTAGATTCGGTAAAGTAGTTGAAGATGTTGCTGTTATTTCTTCTTGTTCTTCTTGTTCTTCTTATTCTTCTTGTTCTTCTTGTTGTTCTTGATCTTCTTCTGTGTTGTTGTGAATTAGTTCTTTATGTATATCTAGGAGAATTTCATCGTGAAACGATTCCGAACATTTGTCGCAATGATACATGTTGACGATGTTTACTCTTCGAAATTTCGCCGAGAAATGAAATGGGCTCTGACAGTCCCGCTTTTATAACGGTTCCCCCACCACTATTTCATCATCATCCTCTTCTTCTTCTTCACTATCCGAGGAAAACAAACGTCTTGGACGAAACATTAATCTTCTACTAACTGATTGTTCATTTGTGTTCTCTATTCCAGTTGGAGTTTCAGTATGTACTTCTTCATATTCAAACGATGATGAAGATTCTGATATTACTACATCCATATCCAAATTTTCATTCTCCACATCATTTACACTTCCTACTTCTGATGTTGTTAGATCTACATCCATATCATTTACACTTTCTACTTCTGATGTTTCACTGTTATTATCATCTTCTTCCATATTAAAATCGTCTAGTTGAATTTTATACAATATTTCAATAAGAGGTTTCCTTGGATAATCGGTGTTGTCCACAGGAGCCATTTCAAGTAAATGAGGAATAACTCTTTGCGATTCGGCTTATATGATATTTTGATAAGTATGTCAAGGTCATTTTAGATTAAGCGAGAACTGGGAATAGATCACTAAGCAGCATGTTAATTCATTACTACAAAGTGATCTATTCCCCATTCTCTAAGAAGTGTCCAATCAATAACCAAAGTTCAAGTTCATTTTTGTTCAATTTCAATCTTTTACTTCTTCTTTTAATACGTAGTTTATAGGTTGACAATTCGAATTTTCAAAGTGCTGTTTTATCGTTTGTTCCAACGCTTCTATTTTAGCTTCTTTTATCATTAATTCCGTAAGTAACTGATTAATGTAATCAGCTGCCATGTCCACTGTTCTTGTTCGTATTTCACCTAACCTAACCCCGGGAATCAATCTCTGTAGTCTGTAAAACTTCAACTTTATTCTTGACTCTCTTGCTTTAGCCATTTCCCGTAACTTTAGTTTTTTATTATCTTTATTTGTAGTCAAGTCCATAACACTTTCCTTCAAGTCCTTACTCGTGACAAGTTCGCTTTCAGAATAATTCGACTATAGTACACTCGTCTTTTATACACTTTCTCCCACCACTTTCAATTTCCCCCACCCTACTAATATAGGTCAAGGTCATCCGGTATTAACGCGAGAACGAGGAATAGAGCACTAAGTGGCATGTTAGTCCATTACCACAAAGTGATCTATTCCTCGCTCTCTATTCTACATCTAATTTTTTGGGGTTTTTGTTATTTTTATCTTTTTTTGGTTTTTCTGGGGGGAATGAGTGTTTAAATATTACTTGGTAGAATGTCCATTTTTCTTCTTCAAATCTTCAACAGTTTCCAACAATTGTAACAAATATGCGTTAGTTTTTTCTAAAGTTTTCAGTCTGCTACATCCAACTTGAATGGAAGGCACTATTAGTTGCAATTTCGCAAATTCTATCTTTTCTTTCTTGCATCTTTCTCTCATTTTTAGGTTTTTCCTTAGTCTTACCGAAGATGGTGTTAATGGTTCGTACATACAATCTGGATATGGCTTTGACATTTTTAACACTGATGTTGAAGTACAATGAGATACTTGCGACCGTTGAGCTTGATAATAATTTGTTGTTGGAGTATTGCAATACATCTTTGGTTCTAAGTTTTGGTGGCAATCTGTAGTTGAAAATACTGGTGTTGCAGAAGGATCAGTCATCTTTCACTGTTGTCGTACAGAGTGAACTCTTTTCTAAAGTTTTACTTCTTTTATCACATTTCCCCCACCACCGACTTATATATTCTTCCCCCCACCATAATTATTTATACTTGTTTTTTCACATTTCAAATTTTATACCATACTTCCAATATGACATCCGCATCTTCATCTTTTAAGTATTTGACAAATTCAGGACTTCTCGACGATACATTCGGTCTGTTTAGATAGCTCATCACCTTGTGATGGCTTTCTTCATTTTCTATGTAACAATACACTTGCATCAACTTGTTTTCTTCCTCTTTCGATGATATGAAATTTGCAACAGAGGTCCACTCTTCATATTTAATCTTAAAATGGCGCACTTCGAATTCCATGATGTTTCTTCTAATGCCGCAACAATAATAAAACTCTCTTCAAACAACCTGCATTTATACACGTTCCCCCACCTAGTTATAACCCCCACTCTTTTCCCCCTCTCCTTTATATGTGGAAGGGGTATTATGGTTTGAATGCACGATACTTAATAAATTCAAACAAACACTGTGCACAAATGTCGCAAGTGTTATTACACGTTTCGAATTTCATTATTTGACCTTTTACAAGATGAACTAACCTATCTCCATCATCTTGGAATTGTTCAAAATCTAAAACAGACGCTTTTCCACAATCATGACACATTTTTGTACCATCTTTAAAAGTATAAGCAAGATAGATAGCAAATCCATAATTGTCTTTCTTAAATTCAATGAGCATTTCACGAATTGCTTTAGGTATTTGACACTCATTTGATCTCATAATGTAATGGTAAAGAAACCCATTATTGATAATTTCTTGTAAACACAGAACCAACAACCTATCCATCGTGTTAGACTTATACTGATAGTTACATCTAAAACCTTTTTCTTATATGATTTTCCCCCCACCACTTTTATATAGGTCAAGGTCATTGGATATCAAGCGAGAACTGGGAATAGATCACTAAGTGGCATGTTATTCTATTACCACAAAGTGATCTATTCCCCATTCTCTAAGAAGATTGTTGATAATTTAGATTCCTAATATTTCTTTTCCTTCTTCTTCACCTTTTTGAACTGTAGTATTACCAGACATGTGTGATATTAGTTTCTTCATTTCTCGATTTTCCATTTCCACTTTCTTCAATTTTAAATCTCTTGCTTCGATTTGTAGTTTTAAATACTTGATGTAACTTCCAGCCCAGTGTAGGGTTTTCAATTTTGGTGCTCCCATTGCAATTCCAGGTATTTGAAATTGTAGTCGATTGAACTCCATGTTCATATCTTGTCGGTCTTGTTTTTCCTTTTCTAGTCTTTTCAATCTTTGATTCTCCCTGAACGAAGAAGTTGGATCACAAGGAATATGACGAAACATTTTGGTCAACGATATCTCGAAGAATAAGCTTCTACGCAGAAAACCAACACATTTATGCCCCATTAATTTAATACTTATTTCCACCGTTACACTTGCTCCATTTTCAAAAAGGTATCTGTAAAATGGTTCTGGATACTGGTATATTTCACGTCCTATATTTTCCTTAAGAAAGTTGAAAGCTATTCTTTTCGAATAGTCATTATGATATACTTCTCTTAAATTAACAAGAATTCCATCTTCCAGAAATTTCACTTGAATCATTGGTATTTTGCTTACATCATCTTTGTCTATCAGAGGTATCCTGTAAGTGAACGTATTTGGTGGTAGACGTAAGGTTCTATTAAGTCGAGAACAGAATATTTTGAACATTTTCTGATCATTGACTGCAATCTCATGAATACCTATCATTTTATAGTACGAAGGTTCAAAAGGTACAGCACGAAACGTTTGTACTCGACAGTTACTCGAAGAAGGTTCTGTAGTTGCGTTAGGATTGAACATTTTTAGTCAACAGTTTCCTGACGAATAAGCTTCTACGCAAATAACCAACACATTTATGAACATTCCCCCACCAACTTTAAGCTAGTGGTGGGGAGAAGTTTCCCCCACCACTTCTTCAGAATTAATAGCTTCAATTTGAATTATAACAAATATATTTGACGCAAATTCCCAAAAAACTGAATATGAAACAGTTTCTTCTACATCTTGAGATTCATTTTGTGTTTCAACCATTTCCATCATTGAAGGTTCTTGATCAATTTCTGTTACTTCCATTGCTTCTTCTACAGGATCTTGTATTATGTCGGTTGTTTCAATTTCATCTTCTTCTTGAACTAACATAATATTTCGTTGTCTCACAATTTCAATTAATTGTATAAAAGAAGTATCTCTAGGAGACATTATTAACCATACATGTAGCTCCAACAAATGCTGATTTACTAATGACAAAACTCACAGTTTATAAGACTTGTTTGAATAATAAAGTGGGGGAACTACCTTAGTCCAATTCGGATTCGGATTCAGAAGACAATAAAGGTGATATGGGTGAATCCAACGATGAATCTAATATAAATGTATCAATAGCTTCCTTAACTATGTCTTCGTCACTATCATTTATCATTTCTTCAAAGATTTCTTGTTCAAACTGTTCCATTTCTTCTTCATCCATCGTTGAATAATTATCAGTTTCGTTATAATTTTCCTCTATATTGTCTTCTTCCATTTCGTCTGTACTAATATAAACATTTTTAACTTCAAAATATTTAACAAATGGAGTATCTTTAGACAACATATTTGTTTACCACTTCTTTTACCTCGAATAACGAACTATGTATTGCTTTCTTAGGCTTATATTCTTTTACTCCCCACTCTTTTGCACAACATAAAGAAAGGTGGGGGGAGAGCGTTTCGTAGTTATTCTTCTCTATCTAGGTTATATTTCATTGCTAGCACATCTACTGTAATTTTCTGCTCTTCAACTTTATCGCGAATAAATATTGTCCAGGGAAATAGTTCATTAATATTGTTGATTGTTACTTTTATATCATACAAAAAATCAATATGTCTTAGTAATGAAACAATAACAATAACTCCTATCCCATTGTTTGCCATAATTGTTTCTTCAATTTTAATACGCAAGTTTGTTATCAAACTCCATATATTAATATCATTGGCTATAAAACCATCAAGTCTAGTACTCATCTTGACGGGGCAAGTACAGACTAAAAACCTGGAGGTTCATAGTCCGCCTTTTATGAGTTTTAAAAATGGGGAGGGGGAAGGAATAAGGATTGGGAGGGGATAGGGTGGGGGTGAGGGAAGGGTAATGTGGTTATTAGACCACTTGTGCGACAAAGTAGCCACCAATCTTAACTTCGAGCTCATAACACTTCATAACATCATCCTGCCAAGTCAACATACGTTCTCTAGTATTTGGTGTTACACAGAAGAACCTACTGTCATTATACACAATAGCTGAACCAATTATAACATTGAATCCTAAATTTAGCCATTTGTGTGCTTCCGTAATAAATCTTTCTATTGTATCAAAAGGAAATTGTTCATCGATGTAGATTGGTCTCATTTGTTCATCAAGTTCAATTACATCTTCACCTTCATCTTCACTGTCACTGCTACTATCATTTTCATTGTCACTGCTACTATCATAATAATCTATCACATCTTCTTCAGGCTGTTGGAAAACATCAGCAATTTCGGAAGGATTGAAGTTTTCACTATGGTGAGGAAGCATTTTAAAGCAAATAATAACGGCAGAGACGAAACAACAAGTGTGGCGCGTGAAAGCAGAATGAAGGAGTGAACAACGCTTGCTTCGCTTTTATAACGATATGCTAATGAGAGGGGTAAGAGATGGTCGTGACCAATTAGGTGGGGGGAAAGGAAGGAGAGGGGATATTAATTTTAAATAATTTGCATAACTTTTGACTAAAATAAGATAACCAAATTCTTCGTTTACTAAAATGTTCGTCTTACATAGACCTTTTCAATGATGTATCGCTTGTCGTAATCGAACAAACCATTATCGAGTTATAGCCATTTGAATTTTCGGGGGGGGATTTAATCTCCATTTTTTATGGGGGGGGGGGTTCCGCTTGAGTGAACACGGGGGGGGGGGTTCCACTTGGGTGCTCATGCGGAACTGATCTTCTCACGAGATAGTCGTTGCGTGATAATGAAGACAAATGTTCATCGCGCCGCGACCACTAATTAACTCGCATTTGCCGTGTTCATATCTTTCCTACTCATTATATATACGTTTCCTACTTCATTATTTCAAGACTAATTAACTTGCAAAACAACAGTCTCTGTCTTTGAATGCTGATGAGATTTCATTAGGAACCATTCTTTGCACGCTATATGAAGCTACACTGGCTATGCAAGTCAGAGCGGTCATATAACTGTACAACGACCTCTGAAAAGTAGGTCACGAGACTTAGAGTGTTAAAAAATAATGGGGGAGAAACACAACGCTATAACGCATTGTGTTTCTCCCCCATTATTTTTAGCAAAATTTGGAAAATCTATGTGAATTTACTTTGTACGCCCCCACCTTGTAATACCATCCATTTTATGCCTGAGGAGATAGTCTTTAGAGTCTAACTCATAAACAGATTTTTCTTTACGCAAGGATTCAATAACTTTAATATTATATTTTTTGCCGTTACAATTTGCTAAAATGTGTTCGTTGTCAATAACACTTTCAAAAAAATATAGACAACCTCTCTTAATCCTATTTCCTTTCACAGCAATAATTTCGGATTGGTATTCAACAGTGGGGGTTTCTGTCAGTTGTGGTTCGGAAAGATGTTTCACGACATGTACACGGCAGAAATGTTCGTTCTTAACACATTTCCTCCCACAAGCTGATCCTTTCTTAATTCCCCTAGTGAGCACTTCAGGGCAAGTAGTGGGACGGCTAAATGCCCTACGACGCTCTTCTTTTAATAATTGAAAGCGCTCTGAAGGGGCAGGTTTAGGAGCAGGTATAGGAGCAGGTTTAAAGGATTTATTTTTTGGATAGGCGTGGTCTTTATGCATAATAAGTGGTGGAGTAGGAGGTATTGGTGACAGTGGAGTGATAGGTGTACTTAGTTCATGAACAAAAGCTTCAAATGAAGTGGTATCAGAACGAGGAACTGTTTGTGGCGGCGGCATGTTGTTTGATGGCGGCGGTGATTGTTGTTGAGATGGTGTGGAGTCGTTTGAAGATAGAGGCGGTGAAAATATGCTGCCAAGTATAGTAGTCATAGTGAGTGGAAGAAGAGCTCCAGAAGTTGAAGGTTTCGAGTCTTGTTGCTTCTTATACCAGTCGGGAGCATTTTTCAATCGAAGAGTTTTCTTGACTGGAGCCGAAGCCGTAGTAGAAGTAGAAGTTGAACTTGTAATAGAAGAGCAGGCTGTAGTGGAAATTGTAGTCGGCAGGGATGACATCGTGGTAGTTCTGTTCGCAGCGTAACGTCTGGAATCA
Organism: Neoaliturus tenellus; assembly: GCA_030545055.2. NCBI lineage: Eukaryota > Metazoa > Arthropoda > Insecta > Hemiptera > Cicadellidae > Neoaliturus > Neoaliturus tenellus. Next base: position 44,522,571 of record CM061536.1, read on the forward strand.
GAATGAAACTCTAGCCGTGGTCGTCGCGTCTTTTATAACGGTATGCTAATGAGAGAAAGGTTAGCGACAAGCCGTGACCGGTCATTGGACCCGGGAGGTGGAAGGGGAGATGGAAGGGGAAAGAGAGGTGGAAGGGGGGGGGGGCAAATCGACTCCATTTTTTTGGAGGGGGGGGTGGGGGGGGGGGGTTCCGCTTGAGTGAACACCGGTGGGGGGGGGGGGTTCCGCTTGAGTGAACACGGGGGGGGGGGTTCCGCTTGAGTGAACACGGGGGGGGGGGGTCATTGACCCTTCCGAAAGTGGGTCAAGGTCATTCAAGACTTATAATGAACCAAGGTGATGGGAACAGTAGTAACTGTTCCCACCACCCTGTTTGCCTAACGGTTCCCACTCCCAACCCACTAGTTACGTTCTGCGAGGGACATCGACGCAATTTTGTTTGGTCCGTCCGCATTCAAGCGTAACGTCCCGGCCCGCATTCAAGCGTAACCACTAATTACAAGGGAAACTGGAACAGCTAATGCAGAAACGCAACTCTAACACCCACCCAAGCTAATCCCACCCATCATATTCCTAAACAAAATGCAAAAAAACTTATCCGCTACCTACAATTTGCGGATGTCCCACCCCTTCTAAGTGAAGTTCAACCGAACTTCTGAATTTACATTTAATCTACCCCCTATCATCTAGCTGAAAGGCAAAACAACAACATTAATTATTAATACCAACACTTAAAACTAACAACACATCGTTATTAAATATCAAATAATTCTACACAACCAAATACCATCATTATTCTTAAAATTAATACACCTTAACGCTAAACACAACTTATAACTAACATCGCAATGCGCAAATTAATTCTTAAATTAAGTGCAACTTACAACTAATATTTACACACACACACACACACACACACATACCACATTGCATTAAAGAACGCAACGTAGTATAAGAAGTTCAAATATATATAGGCCTACTATATATTTGAACCTCTTACCGAGTCGCCAACGACTTTTCGCTATGAAAACTCGTTGACGACTGACGCGAAAATCGGGCTCGTATCGCTCCTCGGGTTTTCGAGTGGTGGGGGTAATTAATGCAGTGGTGGGGGAATTGTTTCACTCCAGTACGGTCTTCAATCCACTCCAGTTCGCAGCAGTGTAAAAATGAAACGAAGGAGTGGGGGTGGCGCATGCGCAGCGACGTAAAATCCAAGGTTTGAGATTAGAACTTTCCGTGCACAGTAGAGCTAAATTGAGTAATACAGGACTCGGCGCATGCGCAATAGCAAGGAGTGATTCCGATCCGGAGAACTCGTTGCATTCGCAGCAGCGCTAAAGTGAGTAATACAGACTAGGCGCATTCGCAGTAGCGCTAAAGTGAGTAATACATGACTAGGCGCCGTAGCGTGAAGTTGGCTCACTCCAGTACAAGTTATAGCAGCATAAAAATGAAACGAAGGAGTGGGAGCGGCGCATGCGCAGTGACGTAAAACTAAGGTTTGAGGTTAGAATTTTCCATGGTGGCCATGTTTAATTCTGTTTCATTCAAACAATAGTAGTTCATGGCTGGCATGGGATGTGAAGTGTGGTAATTAGATGAGGTTAGCAACCGGTCGTGACCGGCCATTGACCGGTCATCGACCCGGCGGGGTTCCGCTTGAGTGACCACCGGGGGGGGGTTTTAATCTCCATTTTTTATGAGGGGGAGGGGGGGGGGTTCCGCTTCATTAGTCACGGGGGGGGGGGTTCCGCTTGAGTGAACACGGGAGGTTCCACTTGGGCGCTCATGCGGAACTGATCTTCTCACGCGATAGCCATTATAAAAGGAGATTGTTCATCGCGCCGTGACCATTAATTAACTCGCATTTGTGGTGTTCACATCCTTCCTACTCATTATATATACGTTTCGCCAACTTCATTATACAAGTCTAATTGCTACTAACCTGAAATTTCATTTACATTAGCACATGTCGTCCTGTTTGAATCACCTTCGCGTGCTCGACGTTATATCTCATTCATCAGTCTTGTTCTCACTTCTACACGTCTGACATACTTCTTGTGATGGATACGCAATGTTTGAAATTGAAACTTTTGCGGACACAACATATATTACGAAATAATTACAAACCATCGGTTTCAAAGACTAAAACAAATTTAACAAAAGTGAGGAAGAAATTAAGTTTTAACCCGTTATACTCTGTTAGAACTTCGCAGGTTCACGTTGATGATAATGTTATTCACAACATTTTGCGTTCGATGTTACGTTTCCACAACTTTGAACTTGTTACACCTATCGACTGTGTTCAGCAGGTTTTCATATTTTACCCCCACCCTTCTTTATATAAGTGCGCTCACGACAATTCCTGTTTCATTCTTCTATACGCTCTTCGACCGACAACTACTCCGCTCTAAATTACACACTACAAGAAGATGGATACAAACCAAGAACAAGTACAAGTTCACGAAATATCGTCTACTACCCACCCGAGAGAGAATCCTCCGAGAACTTCGCCTTCACCGAATCCACAGAACCCCGTCCAAGTTTCGGATGTATCTTCGACGGCGAGGAATGATCTTGAAGCTATTCTTCGGTCGCTCGTCGGTTTCGACTGACCTGTACGACGATCGATGTTAAACTGAACTCTTAGAAGTTCAGTTTTTTTTTTTTAAACTTCCTCCGGATGACCTTGAAGCAATTATCCCCTCTCCCTTTTGAACTAACTTTTAATTTATGCGAAGTTTTAGTTGAACCCGGTTAATTTATGCGCACATTTAGTTCAGCCCCGAATTGTTGAATTTCAGTTTTGAACTAACTTTTAATTTATGCGTGAATCTACTTCAAACGCTCACCCCACGTCCTCCCCCCTCATTTAATATACGACCGGAAGCTATGTGCCCCGGCACGTGGCTTCCGGGGCAGCTGACCTGTCCCAGAAGTGACCAAATCTAACTACTTATATCAAAGTTATAATAAGAATTTAAAAAATTTACTTGCAACTACCATGGATTTTTAATTTTTCTATTGAGATTTTTTCGATTTTGTCCTCCAATACGGCTACCAGGTTAAAAGTTTTAAACGCTAATCACTCAGTTGCATGTTATTATTAAATGTATAAAAACTTTAAATACCTTTTAATTACTTAACATTTTTTCCAAACTTAAAGGTTTGGTAACTTAACTCAACGGTAAGTGAGCTATTCTTCATTAAAGTTAATTTTTAGTACTAAGAATAATGTGAGGCAGGCTTTCATTGCCTGGGTCTCCGAAACCATTTCGTTTCCCGTTACGTTTGTGTATGTTTAATTGCAGGTAAACAGCATCAACCAGCAAGCGTCAAATGTTTGTAAAGGCTTACGTCACATCTAATCACGGTATTCTGTTTGAGGCATGGTAGCTTTGGATCCGTAACGTTTTTCCATAATATACTAAGCCAAACGTATCTATTCAACTACTAAAATTAAACGGATCACTAACATCTGAAAAACATCAACATACCTATTATGTAATCGCAAGTTGATGCGGTCGAGGAATGCATTTTTATTTCATCTAGATGACCTTGACTTGGTTACGCATTTTCAACTCCTGCCAAATTTATAAAATTTTTTAGGGAGAGTTCCCAATATCTTACTACTGAGATAAATCAAGAGAAAAATAGTAAAATTAGGTATAAAATTTACCTATTTTATAAAATATATTTTTTGTATATTTTGTTAATTATATCTAACAGTATATTTATGGATAGTAAAATTAATTTAAATCTACCTTATGAACATTACAAGATTTACAATGTATCAAAATATTAATGTATATTACTTTTTACCAAAAAGAAAAAAAATAATTGAAGTTAATAATTTACCAATTTTATACGACTAAAAACTTGCAAATTGTCTTATTGTCTTATTTATGATAAAGTCATAAACACTAAACGAGTATGACCAACCCCATTCACAAGTGACAAGGGTTAACAGGATAATGGGTGTAACTAAACAATGTGGTTACTTTTGGCATTATAAGCCCTCGAGTCTGAACGCATTCACACTGTACAAACCTGGTTTAGTAAATGGTATGAAGCGTTATTACACGCAGTTTACTTAAACTCTTAAAATGATTTATATTCTTATTGTAATATATTAATTGCGTTCATTACATATATTTGATACTATATTCATACTATAAAAATTAACTAATCAACTAAGCAATTAGCTAAACTACTTTATATATCAATATACTATTAAGAAGTTGATATAAGAAGAAATATCTTTAAAATAGAAGAACATTTGTACATTCACAAGGAACAATTTATCTGTGTATCCTATAGTCCAAAATTTGCCTCCTGCTGCATGTTTTTCTTCCTAAAGATATAAATTCACAAATTTAAATATAAGGCTAATAAATCCTTCCTGTAATTTATATTTTCCATCATTAGGCCAATGACTATACTTTTATTATTGAATCCAAAACCCCATTTTATTAGCAATAAAATTCCTACTAGTCACATATACCCTTTTAAACAAAATATACAGTCATAACAAATTGACTTTGTGTAAATAAATATTTTACTTTCATAGAGTATTAAACATATTAGACAATAATTAAATATATAAGTTATAATTTAAATATATAATTTTTTTTATTAATTTGTAATTTCAATCACGTAATTATATATGATATATGTCTATTAATATTCAATATATTTTTATAATAAAGGGTTGTCGACGCCATATCATATTTATTTAACTTTAATTAAATTGATTTATTTACTTGTTCTCAATGAAAATCAGACGGAAATCCTATACTCTTGACGCCGCCTCGACTTCCTAATGAGCCATGAATAGTAATTACGTTTAATTCAATCTTTGAAATACAACCTTCCATTCATACTAAAACTAGTTTATATACAATTGGCTAATTAAATAAAAGAATAATTATCATTTAAAACAATGTGCACAACATGTTTAAAAAATCTATAACATATTTAAGTATAAAACAATAATTTATAGCCTTTCCTCTCCACGGTAATACCGTGGATGAAATGACATGATAGGGAAAAAAGTCAGTATAACGCATTAGGTGAATAAATACTTTTTATAAAAGTTTGAACATATCAACAAATTTTAATTTTTCATTTAATGTGTGTAATAAGAAGCATAAGATTTAAATGTTTTGACAGAAGTTTGTATTACATAACGAAAACGTTGTAAAACGTTACTTTGTTAGAGGATTATCTAAAAATTTTGGCGTCACCGTACTATTTTGCCCCAAAAGATTAAAAAGAGCTCAATTTTATATAGCTTTAAATAGCAATATCACCATTGTTTAATTCAATAACTAATACACATTATGTATCACTAGGTGTACAAATTTATCTTCTAAATTTTAACTACTTACGTAGTTGAGCTGTCTTTAATAGATCAAGAGATCTAAACATTATAAAACTACAGTATTTAAGTCTTATTAGTCAAAAGCAGCCCCTTAGAATGTAGACCGCCTTTTAACCATCTTTTTCTGAAGATAATTTCACATGAGATTAAAGATAAATTAGATAAAAAAATAATTTTTACTACTTTTGGGTTTGTATTTTTTAATTCACAATTAAAGCCGTTTATAAAGTTGCTGGTTTAAATATATAAATATTTACAACATTAATTATCTATTTAAAAAAATTATTACTTACAGAATTTGATAGAAATATTTCATGTTAAAAGGAAACTTTGAATAAATGTATACACTTAATGTATACATTTTCCAATTTGTATTTAAAGAGTTACACATAAAATGCCATAAAAATATTTCTTTAAAAATTAAAACTTAAAATTAAAAAGTTATACAGAATTAATATGTGTTTTCATAGAGTTTACTTCATTTTACTTAGGGAACGACATATGTTTAAATATTATTGCATTAGGTGCAGCAATATTAAAAAATTGCAATAGGCCAAAAAAATTAAAGTGGCCACGAGTTGGGGTTCCTATAATGACAGGAGCCACATTATGTTTCATGTCTAGCCATGCTAGGATGTGGATGCAATAGCTTACAAGGGCAAGACTCATTGGTGTAATTGAATCACCTTGGTAATTGAGACCTGGTTACTTGTAATGACCATAATAGAGATTACTGGATTTTAAAGCTCAAATCTGGTAACGCATGAAGTTAGTTTGTTTCATTTTCACGTGATATGCAAATTTCATGTGGTATAAATAATACTAAGTAGGAAATTCACAGGTGTTTAATAGTTGATGGTTTTATAGCTCTTTTTATCGGTAGTTAAACTTTATAAATTGTCAATGCTGGAGCAACAGGTGTATATCGTTTGGGGTTTTCGTTGACCTTAAGATAATTTTGGGATATGTTGCAAACAACATGGTTTTCAAACAGCCAAGTATGATTCATTATCAATAATTTTATAATCTAATAAAGTAATGAAACTTATTTAGCGAAATTCATAAATCCATTTGAAAATGGGTTTCAATAATATAGTTATTTTGGAGTACACAAATAATTAGGAAGAAAAAACTTTCCTAATCAAAACAGAATATACGGTAACTATAATAAAGTAAATGTAGCAAGACTAAGTAATGACGTCCATGTGTTGTATCTTGGTTAAACCACTAACACAATGAATATTGTACGATTCAATTACGTTAATGATAATTGCTTCCACTTGTAGCAAAGTCTAGACTAGATTGCTAGAGATTGCTAGAGTTCAATTAAGGCAATGAGTTATTTGTTTATATCCTTAAAAAACACGTGATTTGTAAGTACCCTGTTAAAATAAATGTTATCAAAATTAACTTAATTTTATAGTATACAACACATTAACCAAGTTATCTGATGATAAAAATAATCATAAATTAATAAAACAATTGGCAGTTTTGTGTTGAAAAAGTTGAAAAATTTATATTTTATTAATTTGGAATCTGTATTATTTGTACATAAACATTTGTAAGGTTTTTTTATAATATTATAATAAAATAAATATAAAAATATCATAATAAAGATATTTAAAAATTAAATTAATAGGTTTGAACAATCAATTTTGAGATATTTGGTATTTATTTCAACTTTTTAGTTGCATAAAATTAAACAAGAAGATCTTAAACAAATCATACTGGCATTTATTTTAAGAGTACATAAGAGAGTAATATTTACACTAAAAAAATCCATCCCAATAGAAATGATTTAATTTAATTATAATTTCTTTTGTGTGTATGAAAAGTAACGTATACTGAAAGATATCACATCAAATAAGTTATGTTACTGAGAAAAGAATTCAGAGAGCTTAAAATTCTTTGAATGCCATCAATAAATATGAGACTTTACCTTACATGTCTTTGACTTTCAAATTGATCTGAGGGTGGAATCGTGTAAAAGTCCCCCTTTGAGAAGTGCTGTCGTCTCACCTACACTATGTTGAGAAAAAATTTAATACAAAACCTTCTAATGTACTAGACTTATGCTATGCCTATTATTAATTTGGCCTTTTTGCTAACAATACAAAAAATTTGTTAAACATGTTTATATTACATAATTTGGCTGAATTTGTAGGTGTCCCATTTGGAAGAGGAAATTACATACCCAGAAGTACAGCATTCAAACTGGATACAAAAGGTGACGATAATTATACATTTGTTGAACCTCGTCATTTTATGTTGGTCGCACACTATTATAAGTGCCTTCATTCCATGAATAAGAAAAAAAATCAGCAGTTGCCATGAAGTTACTGTGTAACTGCTCATTGAAAAATAATGTGTAAGACCTTTGTATCCTTTAGGTTTGGAGGCCATCTATTCAAATCGAACCTATTACTTTTCTTTCTCTAGTGGGTGCAGATTTAACGGATCAAGACCCACATCTTGTACGTTTCATGTTTCGATCTTTGGGTATCACCACCAAGATATTTTTAGTGGTAATACTGGCTCCAAATAGAGCCACTTATTATTAAAATTATATCCTCTTAGAAATGTTCTTAGATGTTCAGGGAGCATGCGAGCTCAATATTTTTTATGCCTTTTTACATCTGCACGGATCTTTGCTCCATTGGCATAATGTAATTGAGGGTCTAAACAACATTTCTGAATTTCCTGGCCTAGTTTTTCATTAACTTCCAGAGTTTTGAGCAGTATAATTGAGCTGCTCTGTTACATCCAGGCTTGATATGATCGCGGTAGACCATCTTATAATCCACCGTTCTTATAATTATGTTTATTTAATTTTTGAATCCACCCGATATGGAAGATAATTTGTATCCTGATCCCTTTTAACATTAAAATCTGTGTTTTAGAGACGATACTGACTGTGGGGCCGACATCGCACGCCCAGTCCTACAACAAATGACTTTGTTCAGACACCAGTTAAGCCAATTAAACATTTTATCCAGTGAGTACCAACTCCGAACCGTCGAACATTCCCACAAAGGATTTCCCTACGTCATCTCCACTTTAATCCTGAGCTATCGTGTTGATGTGCCAAGAGATCTCCTGCAGTATAAAGGCTTCACTGATTCCTGGTTTCAATATTTCTCATTCAGTTTTCAAGTCATGTTCATCTTGAGCAGCGATGGCGTGACAACAACAAGAGCGGCATCCCTTCCACTATTTTATCTCATCAGAAATAGCTCGGCATATTTTCAGCGTAATAGGAGCACACCCACTTTTAATCCAGCAGGTTCAAAGAAAACACTCATTAAAAGCTGTGGTTAGATATTACCACAAGCTTTAACAGATTCCGGGCCAAAGCAGGCCAAAGGCAGTTTTTCGTTCTTCTATGAACGGAAAAATATCCTGCAGTTCATATTGCATGAACAATGGAATCTAATTAGAGTTCACCTCGTTAATTTCAAAATACTTCCATAGTTTGCACGATTGGGTATAATCTCAGAGAATTAAACATTTATTTAGGCAAAACCTCAAGTAACTAAATAAATATGTTTAATTTTTCTTACTGATACTCTACTTAGGAATTCGATTGTAAAGCTCTACAAAGGATTCCAAGCGAAACGCCTGAATACAGTGTAAAACATCAACTTTATAACTAACAACAAAATAGAACATTCTTGACTGATGGCCCAATAAATTGTGTTCTATCACAGTCCCTGCCGCACCCTCGACATCCAATCAGTGTCCGCCCGCGATACGCTGTATTGAGTTCGCTGTTTTATATTTTATACGGCTTACAATAAAGCTAACCTATTTGCCATATCGTACTGCCCAGTTTAAAAATAATATCTCAACTTGACAGAAAGCTACGATTGAGAAGTGGAGTATAATTTATTTGTACCTAAGATTAATTATTACAGTGAATAAAAACATCCAGTAAAATATGCAATTCAGATATCCACTTATAGAAAGTATAGTATAAAGAACCAAATTAACAAAACCAAAGGTATAATTATTCAAGAATAGGTGTAATTATAACACATTTATAACTATTTATTATATATAGTTTAGAAGAATATAAAGTGCAACGATTGTTTGCCATCAAACTAATCGGTAGCTAAGTCTAATCAACTTACCGTACATTCACGGTAAAGTTGCGCGCCCCTACCCGGCCGATACTATTTGGTAGCACCGGTGTACTACTCTTTGCCGCTTAAGAGTCATCTTCACCCCTGTGCCAGTAGGCCATTGTTGCGCAGTCGGCAATGTTAACCGACTTTGGCTTTTATTAATGTTAATTAATGTTGGCTTTTAATGCAAAACATGGTATTTTATTCCCCTGTTTCGGACGCCGTTTTTCAACCCATTTTATTTATTCTTGGTAAGTGTTTAGTTCAATAGTTATACTATGACCCTCATACATCGAAATTTTGAAAATTTACTCTCTGTGACGTTTCAAAGTAACTAAATTTTCCTTAGTAATATTTGTTAAATTTTCAAAATTTCGAGGTATGAGAGGCATAGTATAACTATTGAACTAAACACTTCCCAAGTTTAAAGAAAATCTGTTGAAAAACGGCGTCCGAAACAGGGGAATAAAATACCATGTTTTGCATTAAAAGCCGTATGGTTAACATTGCCGACTGCGCAACAATCGGCTACTGGAACAGGGGTGAAGATTACTCTTAAGAGTTGCAGGCTACTGTAAAATGCAGAAAAGCCATAGCTGGAGGATTAGTGACTCACTTCCGCGCCAGCAGCTGCGCTGCCGTCCATTCTTGCACCGGCCGGGAGGCCAAGAGTCAGCCAAGCGCTGGCGTCCATGCTTGCACCGGCCGGGAGGCCAAGAGTCAGCCAAGCGCTGGCGTCCATGCTTGCACCGGCCGGGAGGCCAAGAGTCAGCCAAGCGCTGGCGTCCATGCTTGCACCGGCCGGGAGGCCAAGAGTCAGCCAAGCGCTGGCGTCCTTCTCTTTTGGGATCTGAGCAACTTGGTGAAAATCTGAACAGACTATTGTTTCTGAGACCCTCTACTCTCCGTGTTTGAAGATTTAAGAAATTGTTAAGGGGTAAGGCAGATTATAAAATTGGTTATGATAATTGTTAATTGACACCCACATAATTACTTCTGAATAAATTTTTAAAGTGTAAACGTGGTCACTGACGTTCATGTGCAAATCATTCCTGCATGGACTAGTGACTAAGATATGTTTATGTTGAAATGAAAGATACAGTATTGATTATTGTAGGCTTAATAGTGTATGAAAATTAAATTATATATCAAATATAGATTTACAAATGGAAAATTGCATTTACTGTTGTAATAAGGTTATCTTATGCCAGTTAATGTGTAAAAGAGAGTAAAACCAACATAAATTCTGATTATTCCTGCAAGATTTAATTTTGATGGGTTCATTTTCTATTAAAGATTTAATAGTGTTGTATAAAGGTTATGTGTAGTGCCAATAATTTTCATGTTGTAAGCCAGATTTAATAGTAATAAAACCTATAATATTTTCCTCTAACGCAATTAAATATTATATCTAATGTTCTGCTAACCAAATATGGATCATGGTGTGTTATGTTTAATTATGTGGTAATAATTTTGCAAATAAAATTTAAATCTATTGTATACTCTTTCCATCTAGAGGAGCAAGGTACTTGTCTAAATACTACTAGCAATAAAATGTCTAGCATTAAAGTTCAATTAGTAACAGTTTCTTTGTTTACACCAAAGAAATAAGATTTGAATTCTGAATTAAACTTAGTGGAATCTATAGCCTATATATTTTATTGTTGAACTAGGCCTAACTAAGACGTGGTATATGTAAATATTACTTTGGGCCATAAATGTTTCCCCAACAATTTATTCAGTTCAATAGTGATGATATTGAAGTACTCATATTTCCTGAGCGTTATTATAATCTCAAAGTATTTTAAAGACAGTTATATAGTGGATTTTTGTGTTAAGAGTATTTCTTCAAATTGAAAAGGAATAAGGTTAGTTGGTAAGCTAATTATATTACATGTTACAAAGAATTTATTTTTAAATTTATAATTAGAATACAAAGGTATTTTGTAGTTTTAATTGTTATTCAGGGATTATTTTTAGACAATACCGTCTCGAATGTGGTAGAAAATATACGAGAAAAATTGTCGGCTCAAATAAAATGTAACTTTATAAATATATTTCCTGTTGTTGGCCTAGCTGTGTACATGGCAAACCATTTAATATTTATAGATAAATAATGTATTTTACAGTATCTTATAGTGTCGCCAAGTACAAGGTGTTTCTTATCAAATAATTTTATTTATCAATTCAAATTTGGATGTGGGACAGTTAAGATAATAACATTATATATTCTCTTTATACATCATGTTCTATAAACCAAAATATTTATACGCCCAGTAGTATTAACAGTATTATGTTGAATCTGTTTGAATTGAGGGAAGTTTTTTAATGAAAATAGTAAATATTTTTAATTGAATCAATGCCCTTTATGTTTGGCTTTTCTAGGTGTTTTCTTTGGTTCCTACTGCTGCAGTTCTGGCCTTGTGGGACAACTCCCTGTATCTGCGACCACTTGGGTGTGGTCACCCCCTCCGCGACTGCCCTCCCTTGACCTATCCCAGTATCCATCCGTACCGAAGTTTCCACCATCCTATCTGGACGCCAGTCCCCCTATGCAGGGACCTGATCTTGCATCTGGAGCGAATAGTCATCAAATCGATTTGTCCTCCCATGTCTTATAAATTTATATTAAGGCAATAATTGGGTGTGATCTTCCACAGTATCTCAGGCATTCTTGGTCCTTAAGTGTTGTGTCGATGTGGCCTTACTGGATTCTTTGCCCCACTATTGGATTATAATATTAGTTTTAACGTTTTGTGTATGTAATATTATTTTAAATTTAGTATATACTTTTATGTCCTATCTCTATTAAGTAGCCACCCAGGGTTAACATTTACGAAAGTATTAAGAACCCAGAAATTATAGCCAGAGTATTAGAGAGTTAAGCTTTCTCTGACTGGCTTATACAGTGCTACACCAAGATGCCAAGAACGGTCAATGCAACACCTTCACATTTACAAGTGACACGTGTTAACGGCGTTAACGGGTTGACTAAACCATAGCACCATATTCTGTTCAACTCTGCTTATAAAGCAAATTCACTTCTGCCAGCACATTTCCCCTACATTGGTATTTCGTAAATTTAAACACACTTCCAAGCATACATGACCATCAAAAAAGGTACAGAATGATGGTAATAAAAACTTATTATTGAAAATATGTCCAGGGAAAATGGCACATTGTCTCCTAAAACGTAAGTTTATGTATAACAAGTTTAGGTCTAAGAAAAAGTATTGGCATTTCTTTATGTTACATTTTAAATTAATATCTCTATTCGTGGCACATCATTAACATTGTAAAATAATAAAAAACAATTCTTAAACTTCTTAAAATAGGAAGAAGAAATGGAATGTTCTTTGATTTAGATGTTTAACTTCGATAAAGGGAGGGGTAAGTTTTGAAAAAAAGTATTTACTTTTCGAATGTACTGAAATCCTTCCTGTTTTATGAAAAGAACTCTCTATCTAAAACTAAATATATTTCATCATAAATTTTTTATACTAATAATTTACAAATTTGTCTAATTATAGTAAATTTTTTTAAATGAAGGATGAACGAACAAAGAAAGTCGAAATTGCTAAAATTAATAGGAGAAGAAAAAGAAGTGCTTTATTTGTCCATAAAATAAATTCAAATAATTCAATTACATAATGGCTTAAAAAATCCGTATTACTCAACATTAGAGTCCGATTTGCAAGCAAAGCCGTAGTCACTTGACCGTCGGCTTAGTTGGCGAATACCTAGATATTTATTAAACAGGGTTACTGACTATCCATTATTAAATTAGTGACTGATTCATCACGAAATTTCAGGAACTATCAAACGGATTTACTTGAAACTTTGAACACCATAGCCTCTTAAATGCTCATCAAGAAACGATTTTGCAAAATTCCTTTAGGGCTCCGCCCCACAGGCCTTCAAAATTCAAATATAATTTTATCTGTATGGCCAAATTTAAATACGAATAAAGAAACCTGCATGTTGAAATTTGAAGTGATCTCTTTGCTCATAGGTGCTCAATAAAAAAGCGTTTTTTACATATCCTTTAGGGCCCCGCCCCACACAAGCTCAGAATAACTGTATAGTTTACGTGTTGAAATTTGACATGACGATTCTCTTTGCTCATGAAGAAACTCACTTAGAATTATGTTTTTTTTTTGTTTTTTTTTTTGGATCATCAGTCGCCACGGAGCCGAGTTACCTGTAAAGAGGACTGAAAAATCTGCGTCTTTTTTACAATAAAAAACTTAACCAATTGGAGTCTTATACATTTTGTAGTCATTATTCTTATAAATAACTATAAACACTTTTTCACTACACTACTGTGACATCACCTGTTTCGACATATGTTTATCCCCTTCGAAAATTCATCATTGCATTGTTAACTAAGTAATGAGAATGCTTACAACTGAAATTAATGTTTACTATTTTTTCATTTTATTTTACCAATTCCACACCACCAATAAAAAAAAACTTTATTATTGTTACTTAAACTGAAATGGAAGTACGGTTTAAACTTAACCTAAAAAATTTTATTAGTGTTGAAATATATAGTGTGTTTTGTGTTTTGTTTGTTGATTTAATGATAATTTGTTTTCAAATGGGGTTAAAAATGTTTTTTATTAAAAAAAAAAAAAAAATAGTCTTTATAGTGTAGCAAAAGTGGTTTGCATACTCTCGACTATATTTGAAGTGCTCGATAAATCTCGAACTTCAAACATATGGTCTCGAACATGCAATGGCCCACATTCAGCTCTCGTTTTTAAATATACGGTAACATGAAACATGTTTCAGGTTATAAAAATTTTAATTAAAAACTTTTGCTAAACTTTACTACACTGAGAAAAAAAATTGTTTAACAGTGGTGAACAATTGTTTAATAACTGTTATTAGCTTTATTTATAAACTTTACTTAATATTAATATATATTTTCATTGTCATTTGACAACATTAAAAAGTAAAATATTTAATTGATAAATTGATTTATTATTAAATTTTTATAAATGTTTACTCTCTACTGGTACAATTAAGACATAACTTTTCAAAACAAGTTAGAAGCCAGTAAAGGGAGACATAACTTAACTGGGGGGAGCGTTGCTGCTGTAGGCCCAGGTGGCAGGTGGTATTTATCATGCCCCATGTTATGGAAACACTCAATATATCAGAGCAAAATATGTCTATTCCAATTGAAACATTCTCATAAATATAATTACATACAGCTTGTATATATTTACTTCAATAGTGATTATTTGTTATCCTACTTATTTATTTATGAAATAAGATACTAAGCCTACCTTTTTAAAATTTTTTTCCTAGATTTTACAGTTCAATCTAAATTATTTGTTCAATTGAATATATGTCAAATAGCTACATTAATATTCTTTAGTAACGTTTAAAAAATGTAACAAATGCACTTTAATTACCCGTAGTGTACATTCACTTTATTTTGTAACTAGTTAATTACTGAAATAAGATAAAATTTGCTTTTTTAAGCTATACGTCGTATACAAAGGTTTATGGATGTTATGTAAAATAATAATTTTTAATTAAAAAAAGTATATAAAAAATTAAAGTTACTATCTTTTACGACAGTTATGATCTTAAATGTTTCAAAGAAGAAGAACAATAAATATTTATCATTCAGATCTTACGTAAGGCAAAGATACTACATTACGGATTGTAATCTTAAACCTCTTTTCTATACTTCATTTGCTTGGATTTAACTGCCCTACAAAATAGATCAGGGAGTATTATTTGCAAAGCACTAGCGAACTCCATAAATGAAACTCATATAACAACTGCTAGTAAATGTGTTACTACTAATTCGTAGTAAGTAGTTAACATACCACACACATAATGTTTTTACAAACACAGTTCATAAAGTATTGAATACTTTTTCGTAAGCTACTTTTTATAGAATAAAAGCAAATATAATAGGGTTAACTGCATTGTTATTTATATATAATCTATAGATGATAATTTTTATACAAATCATTACAGATGGTTGTGTCGCAAGAACGTCTTGGTAGATAACGTAAAATAAATTGATTTGTTGGATTAGTAATGTTTAATTACTTTTACATTGTGTTTCATTGCATTCTTGTTGATTGACACTAATAATATCAGGGTAATACATCTATCAAAAATGGTATTAATTAAACATCCGTTCTTGTAACTAAGTCACATTGAAGATCACTGAAGCAAAATGTATAATAAACGGAACCATTTCACTCGTTACAACAGGCAGTTTGACAGATGCAAAGGAGTGACTGGAGGCCAACTGTTGGCTGCTGTTTGGTGGTGATAGCTACAATCCGTCTTCCTATTTAATGTAAAAGTGGTTTCAGTTACTATTAAATTAAGTTAAATAATATTACTTTGACACTAATAACTAATTGCAAAAAAGCACTTAAGCATTGTATTAATACGAGCCTACTTAAAACATTGGCAAGGACAGAAGAGAGCTCCCGAACCTTCCAGCATTGGCAAACACATCTGGGAGCACGACAGCCGAGGACGATGGACTACATGACTTATAAAACAGTCCAACCATGGGTGGAATGCCGGCATGGGGAGGTGGACTGACCCAATTCCTGACATGTCACGGTTATTTTCGGTCGTACCTTTACGCAATGGGCAAGACCTGTTCACCGGACTACATTTATTACCCGAGCGTTCCCGACGATGCAGAGCACACATTCTTCTACTGCTCCCGTTGGGAAGGGCCCCTCCTGAAGGCTACAACAATTTTTGGTGCATTTTCGGTGGACTCGGTCTGCCAAAAAATCTTGGAGGATGAGGCCTGCTGGGATTGTTTGTCACAGAGCGTCTGGGGCATCCTCCTTAAATAAATACTGATCTGGACCACTCAGTGGCTCAGACCCTCCAGACCGTCAAGGAGTGAGCGCAAAGGGCTTAGGGTAATTTAGGCCTAGCCTAGTGTAATGTGACAAACAATTTCAGGCTAGATTCTTAAAGAGTAGAGGAGGTTTTTTTAGTTTGTATAACAGTTTTTTTATGCGAGTCCCACACTACAGGCTGCCCCCCCCCTGTGTGCGTAATGCATTTTTCCATCCTCTCCAATAGTTAATAAAATAATAATAATAATAATAATAATAACAATAGTAATAATAACATTAACTATAAATTATAAAATAGCAGATAGTAATAATAAATATAATACTAGCGTTAATTATATCACATATATAAAACTAGATTTAAATTTTTTGTCATTTAAATGTTTTAGCTCTAAATTATTAAAACACAAAAACTATAATTTTTTCATATAATCAAAGCCTATTTGTCATTCTTTTGATAATTTTAATTTATTATTTCAATTAAAATTTTAAGACCCGAGTAATATATTATTTGCGTCTTTGTCTATGTAAATGAAGTTACTTATAAAGATTTATTTATGATAAGTAACATACATTGCTACATCTAAATGCCGAGAACAGTTTCTAAGCAACACCTTCATATTTACAAGTGATAAGGGTTAACAAGGTTAACAGGTTGACTAAACAATATGAACGTATTCTGTTTTATTATCCTTGCATGCTGAACACGTTTATACGTTTAACTCTGCTTATAAAGCAAATTTACTACTGCCCAATGTTCTCTTCTGTGGTATGTGGTAAATTTAACACAACGCTTCTAAACATGCACGAATGAAATCAGGTACATTCATAATCAAGAAAAAACGAAACATATTAAAACATGGGTAATGGAAAATGAAACAACATTTTTCTGTCAAGTTTATATATATGTTCAGCACTCACTAAAATTTATCAGCATTTGTTAAATACTTTATTTTACATTTTAAATTATTTAATCTATACTTATCATATGGTGAAATTATAAAATTATAAACAAACAAACAAACAAAAACATTTTTGTTCTAGAAAAGTTAATTGCAGCTAAAGTTCTTTGAGTTCAATGTATAACTTTTATAAAAAAAGAAAAAAAGTTTTGAAGAAAGTTTTTATTCTTTAAATGTACTAAAATCCTTACTGATTTATTAGAAAAAATTTCTATCTAAAAGTAAAATAATTAATATTCTTATATTTATTCTTAGAATAATTCAAGTGCATTTTTCAAACGAAGCAGCAAGGAACAAAGAAGAACGAAATGAATAAATATAATGACATTTTTAAAGAAAGAATAAATAATTAATACTTAATAAGTATTATTTAATAAGTAATTAATACTAATGTGTTTTAAACATACACAAATAATTAATATTACCTATACAATTTTCTACATTTTATATTAACTGTATGAGAATGTAAAAATATATGAAGAAGTTTTCTAACAGACATGACTAAATATTATTAATTTTAAAATATTTCATTTTTGTAAGGTAGGCCCTACTTTGAAATTGATTAAATTGACCGATTGATTAAGTATGGCTTTTAGTATTATTGTAATGGCTTTATGATCACTAAAAATAATTATTGGTATATTTTATTAAGAAATAGTTATGGAAAACACCAACGGGAATATTTATTTATTTTATTAAATTTATTTATTTATTAAATTTCAAATCCCAATAAATATCTAGTACAGTTGCTTTGATTGGTAACTTTATTTCTTAATCAATTTTTTAAGTGTTTATATCTTTACTAATACAACAAAGACATAACTATTCATCAGATGTTAGTAGCCAGAAGGAAGACAGAACTTGACTGGGGGAGCGTTGCTGCTGTAGGCCCAGGTGGCAGGTGGTATTTATCATTTCCAAGGTTATGGAAACACTCAATATATCAGAGCAAGATATTTCAATATCATGATAATAATCATGAATATGATTCTACGAGAGTTGGTATATTATTCAATTCATTTTTTATGAAATAAGTTACTGTACACTTTTTCAATTATTTTCGTCACCTTAAAAATGTTTTATGAAAAAAAAAAAAAAACGCATTGTGATACTGATGTGTTATAATGCTACGCCATTAATCTATATAGAATATATTTTTAAAAGTAAAAAAAATGCATGAAGAACTAATTCAGTGGAAAACTATTTTCTGACGAAATTTATTTCTACAATATAATACAATGTGCTTTCTTAAGTTTATTCGGAGAATAGAAACTCAAGGTGCTACTACATTGTATTCATTATTAGATTACCAAGGCAGTTTATTAAGTGTTGAATATTTTTTTAAAGCCCCTTTTTGTATACATTGAAGCAAACATAGTAGGGCTACTACTAATAAATGTGCAATAGTATTTCTATACCCAGACGAAGCCTTTGATGAAAATTATTTATATGATCAAGTTTTTGTGTTGCAAAAACTTATTGGTAAATTAATTTGTAAGATTCTATAGCTTGGTAATATTTACTTTCTCTGATTTTCGAGGATGTTTTTTATGTGACATTGTTTGCATATTGATTGACACTTATGATATCTTTGTAACATACATATTTTAGATCAATCATACTGAAAAGTATTCATATCGATGTGTTACCCACATAGGTTAACACTGAAGCAAAATTCAATTCTCTAACGGAACCATTCCGCCGGTTACATTAGCCAGTTTGGCAAACGCAAAGGAGTGGCTGGAGGCCAACTGTTGGCTATTTGGTGGTGATTGCTGCAATCAGTCTTCCCCTTTATTGTAAAAGTGGTTTTAATAACTATGAAATGAAGCTAATTACCACTACTCCGACACCTAACTTCTTGCAAATAAATTCCCAAACTATGATTCGCAGCAATTGTAAGAGTGAACACTGATAACAGCTTTTAAAATATATATATATATATATATATATATATATATATATATATATATATATATATATATATATATATATATATATATATATATATATATATATATATATATATATATATATATATATATATATATACAGGGTGTCCCGTAAGTAATCTGCCAAACTCTGGGAAATGATTATATGGGTCAAAATAAAGAGAAAATTAAGTATTACTTTTTTTCCAAAAACACCTCGTTACCGAGATGTCCGTCATTTTGTATTTTTTAAATAAAAATTTATATCTCAAAAACCATTGAAGATAACTTTATGAAACTCAGTGTAGTGTTTGAGGTAGTAATAAAATAATTGCAAAAAAAATTTCGTAAAAAAATATTTTTCCGTTTCAAAATGGCGGCCATTTTAATTTTTTAAACTCAAATATCTCAAAACCGGTAAATTTTATCAAAATTTTACAATAGACAAAAAAGATGACAAATAAAATTACCTAACTAATGATATCAAATTTGTAAGGATCTGACGACAAATAATGGAGTTATTGAGATTTTTCTTCTAAAATAACCTAAATTTTCATGCATTTTAATGGAAAATCAATGATTTTATGCATACAAATGGCAATCACTCCGTTATTTGTTGTTCGATCCTTACAATCTTGGTTTCATTAGTTAGGTGATTTTATTTGTCATCTTTTTTGTCTCCTGTAAAATTTTGATAAAATTTACCGGTTTTGAGATATTTGAGTTTAAAAAATTAAAATGGCCGCCATTTTGAAACGGAAAAATATTTTTTTACGAAAATTTTTTTGCAATTATTTTATTACTACCTCAAACACTACACTGAGTTTCATAAAGTTATCTTAAATGGTTTTTGAGATATAAATTTTTATTTAAAAAATACAAAATGGCGGATATCTCGGTAACGAGGCGTTTTTGGAAAAAAAGTAATTCTAAATTTTCTCTTTATTTTGACCCATATAATCATTTCCCAGAGTTTGGCAGATTACTTACAGGACACCCCGTATAATGTAGGATTATACTGTATTAAAAAAATTGTATTTATTAACGATAGAATAATAATTTTATAATTAGATAATATATTTTAAGATCTTTTGTAAAAATATTATATAAATATAACTTTTTATGATAATAATGGGTACGTTTAGTATTAAACTGATTCGAGTAAGGCAAAATTGTAATTTAACAACGTATACTCCTAATAAAATAATGGGCTTATTTATATTGCATAAGATTTCCTATTTTAAAGATAACTAACAAAATTATTAATGTAAGTATTTATTTTAAGAAATATAAAATCTAAAAATATTTATCTATAACACATGGGATACGATTTCTAAATTTATTTTTATAAGAATATAATAGAAAGATATGTAACAATTTAGAATAAATCTAACCATTGCAAGTTATTCTACTAACAAAACTTGGGTTTTGGCAGACACGAACACAGTTTTAGCTGCCGGAAAAGGAAACAGCTCACAATATGTAAACAATGTTCAACTCAACCGGAAGTGGTCGCTTCTGTGTCCACTTGATACAGAATATCTTGGATTATTTGTATTTTAGTATAATGTAAAACAAAGGTACAGGGTTTTTTACCGTCCTTCAAAATATTAATTCAATCACCTTAAGACCTGCTAATCTTATACATGGTGTCCCGGGAATGTCTGGAACCCTTTTGTATATTTGTTCCTTGCATCGAGACAAGAAAAAAACACCATACAAATAGGGGTCTAAAATCCATCGTCAAGCCACAAGCCGCCATTTTTTTCACATAATAATTTTTATTTCTTAGCGAATGGTTGTATTCAGTTCATATTTGGTATAAATATTAATCATACCAACGTACATTTTCTGGAAAAAAATATTGTTTTCTTTTGTATATTTTAAAAATAGCGGCAATTTTAAAATTCTAAACTAAAATATCTCAAAATCGGCACTTTCATAAATTTTTTATTTGAAACAAAAAAGTTGCCAACTTAAATTATCTAGCCAACGGGACCAAGTTTTTAAGGATTTGACAAAAAATAGCAGAGTTATTGCGATGTTTCTGTTAAAATGACCTTAATTTGCATTCATTATAATGCAAAATCAATGTATCCAAGCAATTAAATCATATAAAAACCTCTTTGATTTATTTTACTAATATTAGCTATTCAACTCTTTACGTTGTGCATGGGTAACTTACGTAATTTGTGTGCCGTCACATTTGCGGATGCAGAACGCTCATAAACGGCTTCACCTAACAAACGTCAAATGCTTACATCACCGGAGTATTCCGTTAGGCGCTGTTCAAGATAATAATATGTTATGCAATGCGTTTTGTAACATATAAAACACTAAACACAAAATACACAATAATCGTTAAAAAACAATGTTTTCAAAATTTTGGTCTATTAATTAGAATTGAAAATTAATTCCCTTTTTCAATCTTATTTTATCATTAGTACCAGGGGGACCGAGTTTAAGCTCGGTAAAATTATTACTTTCGTTCTCACACAAAGATCGTTCGCTCCGCTCACTCACCCTCTTCCATTTTCAAGACGAGCTCGTTCTCTTCGCTCACTCGCCAATCCGAAGGTGTTGCACTTTGGTATAATTTTATTAAACCACAGGTTAAAGATGTAACACATTGGTTTATATGTACAGTTATCAGCTGATTTTTGTTCAATTAATAAAATCCCCATAAGGATAACGTGGGAACTTTGAACGGCTCTAGGACGAAAACCAGATTTTTCCCAGACATGGGACCAGCTCCAATCGATTCCTGGTGGCCAAAACCCCCATATTCAATAAAAAAATAAAAAATCCTTGGAGCGAAAAAAAAGTTTGCCCGTACAAACGGAGCTTTTTTAGAGTATAATAAGTACCAGGGGGACCGAGCTTAAGCTCAATAAAATTATTACTTTCGTTCTCACATAAAAGCTCGTTCGCTTCGCTCACTCGCCAGGCAGAAGGGTGCTGCACTTAGGTATAATTTTCCTAAACAACAGGTTAAAGATGCGTCACATTGGTTAATATTTACAGTTATCAGCTGATTCTTGTTCAATTTAAAAATCTCCATAAGGATAACATCGGAGCATTGAAGGGCTCTTGTGCGAAAACCGGATTTTTCCCAGCTATGGGACCAGCTCCAATCGATTTCTGGAGGCCAAAAACCCCCATATTCAATCACAAATTTAAAAATCCTTGCAGCGAAAAAACTTTGCCCGTACAAACAGAGCTTGTTTTAGAGTATAATATATTTATCATTTATTGTACCTCTTTGTATTGACATCCGTTTTTTAATAATATACCCTATCGTTTTATCTTGTGAAAAGCACGATCTGACCATAGATAGTCACAACATTTAGGATGTTTTACAACTT
This sequence comes from Neoaliturus tenellus, assembly GCA_030545055.2. Lineage (NCBI taxonomy): Eukaryota > Metazoa > Arthropoda > Insecta > Hemiptera > Cicadellidae > Neoaliturus > Neoaliturus tenellus. Next base: position 44,545,196 of record CM061536.1, read on the forward strand.
AAGCGTCTGTCACAGTTGGATCCGTAGGACATCAATTGCTAAAGGTCCTTATTGACTCCTTATTAAAGATTTTATAATATGTTTGTTTGTCATCTCTTAACATACTAGACATACTAGATGATTAGTATATGATTTTTTTGGAGTTCATTTTATAAACATAATTATTTTGTTAACTAGTAAGATTCATTTGGTATACATAAATTTTTTTACTATGTTCTTTATGACGGTTGAAGTTGTAAATAAAAGCAAACTAGAACCAACTTTATTTTAGATAAAACTAGTTTTATTTAGGCTGATTTTATTTACTATAAACATAATCAAAAATATAATTTTAAAACCAGTTATATTTTTAAAAATTCATATATTTGTTCCATTAGTCAGTTAAGGTTAAACTGAGATGGGAGAGAGTTTTCTTGTGATTGTGAAGCATGAAAGGAAAGTCCCAGAAATAGGCCCAGTTACAGGGGAGTGGGCTTATTTATCATTTTCTGAGTTATGGGAATTCTCTCTTTATCAGAGCCAGACATTTCAATTTCAACGCCCTCGTAAAGATGGCTCTTCATGTAATTCTAGTAAATTTATTAAAGTATTACAAATGGTTAACATACATAAATGGTTTGTGTAGTTAACTTGTCACTAAATTAGTTCAATAATTTTCGTTCTCAAAAAGGTGTTGTTTGTTTGATTATTGATCCTTTAAAATGGATACAGAATTTAATAGCCGAAACAAAATTCATGAAATAGTAATTGCAAGGGAGTAAAAGAAAGAGGTTGATATTACTAATATTATGCTATATATATAAAGTATAGTAAGGATATCAACTGCGACATCTTTGTCCAGTTTAAATTTGTTCCCTAATAATAAGGGTTTATTTATAAGTTTATTTACACAGGACTAGCTGATATACAAGTCAGTAGCAACATTATTCGCTTTGCAGCCATTCCGCCAGCTACACTTGGCAATTTGGCAGCCACGAGACGGTGGCGAGAGGCCAAAGGTTGGGAATTTAGGGACAATTACTCTTCCATATATCTTCCTGTTAGCAGTTAAACAAATTTTGATGGAGCATGCACACGTAACGCCCCGGTCCAATATAATTTCACAACCCTTAATTGCAAAATTTTATGTTTGTTTGTCTTTCACAATATGATGACTTTAGCTACTAGTGATTATCAAAAGATACGTCGAAGCTTAGAACGTTAAATTTATAATGATTTTCAACATTAGAGCCAACTTATAATGTCTACCATATAAGTCGTATATTATTTTCAACATATTTTCAATTAAAGTATTTAAATATAAAATTTTTATGTTGTGATATATACATCTATAGAAGAAATAATTATTAGTCCATGCCAGATCTGTAATATAAAATAGTTATTACTTAGCTGAGATGTAACTCTTAAATTTTTTATGTTTGGTTTTATAAAACTATTCATTTATTGATTTAAAGAAATAAAACAGTATAATAACCTACCAGGATTCATTAAATTTATAAAAATCAAATAAGCAAGCCTGGAAAGCAAGTGTCAGTACCTCTTATTTAAGTAAATCTGTTCCTAAATTCATTAGACGAGAGTAAATAATTCATTTCACAGTTGAACGGACGTTTAGTCGCACAGGTGGTTGATATTAAACCCCAGCCACAACACAAGGCCTTAGTTTATGAGCAAGGTGCCTCAGCAACGAATTATTTGCCTTAACCACTTTCTCATTAGAAATAAGGAGAATATAAAATAAATTACTAAGCAGAATATTACAAATGACTTTAATTGTTGTCTCTTGTAGTTATGTGTTTCCCCCTTAAGATAAATTATAACCTTTATTAGTTGTTTTGTTTTTTTTATAATTTTCTTTCACGAAAAATCCCTATAAGGCATATTAATACAATAGTGTTAGTTCGTTTTATGAAAGTTTTAGTAATATTTGATATTATTCTTACAATAAAATATCAAAATATCTGATTCTTGTTGATTTATTTTCTACCTTAATAATTTTTCTATGGATTTTTAAACATTGATATGCATTTTAAAATAGTAACACTAACTTTAATATTTTATCATATTCAAATTATGGTTCTTTTGGATAGTGACATTTAACTCACCATAAAAATGTGTAATACTATGATGAAAAAAAACTTTATTTCTTATACATATATAGGACAATTCAATCCTCTGTTCCACTCAACCTCAGTTTAAAATACAAGAATTTGGTAAATAAAGAAATAAATAGTAAAAATTCAAAGAAAACTTCAATAAAAACATAATGTACGTAAGGATAAATTTTGATAAAAATACCATAGAAGTTCCTTTAAAACAATTACTAATATCAACGGTTTTAGTCCTTAATACGATTTATCAGTTTCTGTACCTCAGACATGCAACAAATCGATTACATACATTTCCAAGTAGGACCTTCCTACTTTTTAAGATTAAGATTGTTTTAAGAATGGTGATTAAGAATGCCTTTAGCCATTAAATAATTTTAGACACAAAGTAGTAGTGAATCTCAACAGTAATTAAATCACAACATACTAGTTGTTACTAATAAAACAATGAAGCAAGATAATTCAAGCGTAAGGTGTATAAGTGTAATAAAGCAATAAGAACCTTACAAATAAATTTGGCATTAAAGTCTATTTATGTATTTTAAATGTTGTGTCCATTTCATAACCTTATTTGGATATTAAAATAAAAGCAACAGAAACAATATTTCTTATAATGGAATATATATTTGCTAATAAATTATGTTCCTATCAGCTCAAGAAATATATTTCCAGTCAAATTTGAAAAAATAAACACTGCGAAAATCATGCCAATTACCAAATAGCATGTTCTTTTCTTTTTACATTACGGATGTTACTTTTTCAATTTATAATTTTTTAAATATTAATATTATTAATTGTTATTAAGTTTTTCAGATAATGTGCTTATTTTTATTTTTATAACTGTGCATGTAGGTTATTGACAAATAATAAAAAACTTTAATTTTTATGTATTTAATTTGTCGTGAAGAAACATTATACTTTTTCTTCCATCGAGAAAACGTAAATATGTTCATTAAAACTGAGGGGAGTGAAAGTTCTCTAAAGTTAATTGTTTGATTCAAAGTCAGAACAAAAATTTCTTCCAAGATGTACTTACTTATTAAATATTTCTTGGATTCAATTTACTCTTTGAACTCTGGTATTCTGTAAAAATCCGTGTGTGAAAATTACTACACATTTGTTAAAATATAGTAAAAACGTTTATGATGTTATTTATTAAATTAAATTTTTATATATCCATAAATTTTAAAATAAGTTTAATAACTACATTTAGATTTGTCCCATTTTATTTATTTATTTTATAGAAAGCATTATGAAAATAAACTATGAAAATAAACTTAAAATTAACTTAAATTGCCTCTAGCTCTCTAACCTTAACGTTAAGAGAAATATGGCATAGTATAAAAAAAGCCTTGAAACGTATTCGTTAATCCGAATCTGTTATAAAAATGGGGTGTCCTTTAAGAAATTTCAAAGTTGGTCAACGTATGAAAAATGGGGGCCAAATTTATTTAAAAATCTAAATTCACATTTTAATGGTATCTAAAAAAGAGGTCTACGAAATACCAATGGTGGTGCCAGTTGAATTGATCATCCTGCAACCAAATTGACGATATTTAAATAGGCCTACATAGCAGTTTGCCATTAAATTTCATCACTATGTTCCTTAATTAAAATGCTTCCAATAATTTTTTTTTCGCGATCCATGTTTAAATGAGGCAAAAAACTAATTAAAATAATAAAAATAACAATTATAATATATGTTTCATATGACGATATGTCATATGAAAGGATTATAATAATATATATAATTATTGATAAACCAATCAGTATGTCAGTATGTATCAGTATGTATTTATACCCAAAATAAATGGCAACGGAAATCCCATAACAATGGACTAGTGATTGTTATAGTAATTTTTCCTGTCTTTCAAGAGTTGAGCCACTCTACTGTCGCAGTGACAGCCAATCTAGATAGCTGCTGCTGTAACTGCATATAGTGTCGTAAAATTAGTTGGGAAAAACGAAATAACTTTGGACATCCAATTTCTTTTTAAATGAGTTCTATGGCACCCGCTGACCTTCCTTTGGAAATTCCTCTGGAACCCCATATGGAGAACATGTCAAAAATGAGGGACTGGCCCATGAGTTAAAATAAAATTTGATACTAAGCATACAAAATTTAAGCACAGTCCGGAGTGTTTATGGATATAAAAGTTAAGGTCTTAAAATGTACAATACAATGCTGTAAGCCCTGCCGCGATATAAAAGTCAGGAGATAAATGGCAGGAGTTCTAAATTTGGAATAAAATGATATCATAAAAACTTTGAAGTTCAATAACTTCCGATATATTGGACCTTTTGAGATCTAGTTATTGGATAGGTACTCTCATTTATATGAAATTTAAAATTATGTACTGTAAATTATGGCTATGGAATAAGAAGATCCTTTTCAGGACTCAATCTTTGGGACGTCCATGTAGAGGGTGGTACAAGGGTAATATGATAACAATGGAACTAGAGAGGCATATGTCAAGTTTTCCGCATTTTCAAAGGTTATTGTAAAAGCAAACGTTTGCCTCAAACCGTGCCTCAAAAAGTCAAGTATTTCGAATTTTATTACATTTTTAAGCGTTTAGGTTAAAATTTGATGTTTATTCAAAGTTTGTCAGGCTATCATTTTTTACTCAGGCAACCTTTTGTGTTAGGGGTTTCGGCATTAAATTCTACATCTTAGGAGCTTTAATTTGATATACATAAACCTGTTAATCGACGAAAGATTTATTTTTGATTCCACGTGGGCCACCCCATCATTTTTAGGCATGTTACCCAATGGAATGTCCAGGGACTTTTTTGAGTTAGGTCAGAGGATGAAATAGAAAAATTGGCTGTCCAATTGGCTGTCCAAAATTTTTTTTTCAGCCGTATTTTGGCTTTATTTTCCTACACTAATAGGGCTCGTGGTTGCGACTTGCGACTCATTCAAGTTTCATTTTACATACATCAAAGCGTGTTTTTAGCACATCAGCGACTTGTTTCTTTAAAATATAAGAAATATAAGAGCTTATTAAGTGATGATATATAGTGTAGTAAAGTAATACAATACAATTAACCCAGTCATCGAAAACCCTCTTACTAATTACACTTTTTGCACTACATTTCTCCTATAAACAACACCTTCGTGTGGTTACATGGAATATCAATTTGTTTGTATTGGCTACTCATCACTAGAATAATAAAACAATTTTAGTTAAATATGTTTAAACATATTTAACTATTTAAAACATATTAAAACATATTTAACTAAAATTGTTTTATTATTCTAGTGATGAGTAGCCAATACAAACAAATTGATATGATTAATACCATCACGAATAAAAGATCATACCGTAAGGAGTTACATGGAATATCAAATGCACGTTGTCTAATGTATCCTCTCAGATCCCTTTTGAATAAGATATATTCCTTTACAATTTCAAATACCTTGAAGTAGTATTCGGTCTATTTTTATACTTATTGTCATTTCCGGTAAAAGATTAATGCTAACTCTTCTATGGTATGATTTTTATTCTTGATTTAAACAGTTATTCCAGGATTGCAGACACGATCGCCTTGAGAAATAAACCTTTTGGCGGAATGCTTTACTCATCGAGTTGCCAAATCACTCAACATTAGACGCTGAGGAGGTATTGTTGCTAGTGTTCTCCGGGAATTTAGTGGTAACCTGTTATTTTACTTATACTGTAGCTCTGGCGTTGTTTGTAAAAAAATATATATACGTGTAAAATTTTTCGTTAACTGCATTACGTTTTACAGTTAATTGAAAACAATACAATCTCTAATCAGAATTCTATGGGTATGTGTATGTGTAAAGTTAAGCATAAATCACAATACTCTTTTATCTAATTAATTTTGGATAATCATTGTGATGTTCCTGATAAATTTATACATTACTAGGGCTACAGTATTATAATTCGTTATCACGAACACTAGAATTTATAATCGTACAATTTTATCCTCTTGTATCCAAATACCAATTTAGTAAACTATACTGTATCGTACCAAAACAACCGAAAATTAGATGCACTTTTAAATATTCAAATCTGTTAAAGAGCCAAAACACTGTTTGCAATAAAACTTAGTCGAAATATTATTTTTGCAATAATTGTATTTTGAAAGCCACCGTGAGCGTTCTAATAATTTCACGAGTGGCTTAAAGGCTGAATCCAATCGGTATATACACTACTTTATATGTAACATATTCAAATTTGGTAAAACGTCGTACAAATAATAAAAATTTCCAAATGTTTTTGGTTAGGTGGTTATCCACTTAAAACGAAGCCTATCTACATGCAAAAATTCCTGATCTAAAAATGATCCTTACTCAAATTGTATTAATTTACACTCTTTTGACGTTAGGCACATAACGGAACTAAAACGAATCGTAATGGAATAATCAGAAGATGTTAAAATTTTGTAATTTCTATTATAACACTACATTCGTCAAATGAGAAGTTCGAATTGGTATATAACCTGAAATATAAAGTTTCTTCGGCATCATAGTGAATTCATTGGGCAACAGGTTTGAATTGGTTTTAAGTTACTTTAAAATTTGAGCGTATTTTATCAATCGTATATATTTAATATATATATTCACTAAACAAATTCTTATTATGATATAGTTGGTGATCGTGTTTTCTCTATGTATCCATGTGAGTAAAATGAAACTTAGAAAAATGTGTATAATGGTGAAGTTTGTTGGCTAAATTTAGTGTGCTTTTTTCATTTACGTTCCTTGTTAATTGGTAAAACTACTAAAGTTTTCAATTTTTATTATATTGTTATTTATAATTTGTATTATTAATAAATGATTATTAGGTGTGTTTGGTTGTATTAAATACATGCAAAATTGTCGAAGTATTAAATTTCACGATGAAAAAATAGTCCACGAGTTACATTTGACAATTTTACAGGAGCAGGCAGTTGCCTAAAGTTGAATACTCGGTGTCAATGGTTATATACTTCATTATTATCTCATTTGTGAATACATGAGTAATTGTTAAATTAATAGTATGTTGGTAAAGTTTATATATGCCTAATATTAATACGAACAACTATATGCAGGATTTAATAAAATACATCTTACAACACTACCCAATACATTAAATCTTACTTAGTAATTAATTTCAGGGCTCTAAATTTATCTAAATGACGATATAACGGTTATTCACTTTGAGTTATCAAACTGGACATCATTAACCCCAATCAGGTTCTGATTAGAGTTACGACAATTCGGGAGGTTACTTGTTAATGTTTGAGTTAAAACACTATCTGTTGCATGAACATACAAACGTTTAATTTCAACTATATGTAAGTACAAAGCCGTTAATTCTCTCGGCTGTTTTGAGTGCGGTTTAACTGCGTCCGCTCGTAACTCGCTTCAGACACGACAACATTCACTCAGCCACACTCGACCGTGCGATATCATCTGTGTAATGCCGGACCTGGGCCGCTTATCTGGGACGACATCAGTCTTTGAACGTAGCCAGCGACACGCTGTACGTTTCTCTTGTGAATCTGTACTGTGATGGGGGCAATGTTCGTGTCCGCAGCATTCCATTAAAACTGCACGTACTCCCCGGGTGGTGCTAAACGAACAACAATTTTTGGCAGCTGAACTATTACTCAAGTGATCTCTCAGCTATGCCAGCTGCCAGAAAAAATTCAAACGGCCCTTTCCAGTGCCACTTTATTATTATTACTAGCAGTTACCCGGCGCGCGTTGCTGCGCTCAAATTAAGTTGTTTACATAAGTAAAGCTACTTTAGTACAACAGAAAAGTTAAGTTTTGAGTTTTTTTTTTTTATATATAGCAAAAAAAGTCAATAGAATAGAAAGTAAGTATATTAATATTATTGTAAGTAGTGTAGAAAAGCCACTCCTGGCCCGGAAGTGACGTCACCGGAAGCCACATGCCACGGCACGTGGCTTCCGGTGGGCCAGAAGTGGGGACAATAGATGTCGGGGTGGAGATGGTGAGAGCGTCGGCGGTCGGTTGAGCGAAGAGTGCGCATAAAATAGAAGTTAGTTCAAAATTGAAATTCGACGGTGTTAATAAAAACTCTAATAGTTGAACGAAACTAGAAGTTAGTGTAAAACTGAAATTCAACAATCGGGGTGTTGAACTAAATTTGCGCATAAATTAAAAGTTGGTTCAAAGCTGAAATTCAACGATTGGGAGTTGAACTAAATTCGCGCATAAATTAACCGGGGTTGAAGTAAAACCTCGCATAAATTAAAAGTTAGTTCAAAATTGTAATTCGAAGGTGTTAATAAAAACTCTAATAGTTGAACAAAAATAAAAGTCAGTTGAAACATTGCGCAGCCATAACAAGAGAGAGAAGGTAGATAGAAGTGTTAAGTTCCGCGGATAGAACGAGAATGAAGAATGAAACATGACGCGTCGAAATATATGCGTGACTGTAGATGTCAGATGGTGAATTAATCAATGGGAGGAGTGGAGATGGCGCTCGGTTGAACTAAAATTGCGCATAAATTAAAAGTTGGTTCAAAACTGAAATTCAACAATTGGGAGTTGAACTAAAATTGCGCATAAATTAACCAGGGTTGAAGTAAAACTAATATATGTTAGTAAAAGTAATATATGTTGTGTCCGCAAAAGTTTCAATTTCAAACATTGCGTATCCATCACAAGAAGTATGTTAGACGTGTAGAAGTGAGAACAAGACAGATGAATAAGATATAACGTCGAGCACGCGAAGTCGATTCAAACAGGACGACATGTGCTAATGTAAATGAAAGTTCAGGTTAGTAGCAATTAGACTTGTATAATGAAGTTGGCGAAACGTATATATAATGAGTAGGAAGGATGCGAACAACACAAATGCGAGTTAATTAATGGTCGCGGCGCGATAAACAATCTTCTTTTATAACGGTTATCGCGTGAGAAGATCAGTTCCGCATGAGCGCCCAAGTGGAACCTCCCGTGTTCACTCAAGCGGAACCCCCCCCCCCGTGACTAATCAAGCGGAACCCCCCCCCGGTGACTAATCAAGCGGAACCCCCCCCCCGTGACTAATCAAGCGGAACCCCCCCCCGTGACTAATGAAGCGGAACCCCCCCCATAAAAAATGGAGATTAAAATCCCCCCCCCCCCGGGTGGTCACTCAAGCGGAACCCCGCCGGGTCGGTGACCGGTCAATGGCCGGTCACGACCGGTTGCTAACCCCATCTAATTACCACACTTCACATCCCATGCCAGCCGTGAACTACTATTGTTTGAATGAAACAGAATTAAACATGGCAGCCACCATGGAGAATTCTAACCTCAAACATTGGTTTTACGTCACGGCGCATGCGCCGCTCCCATTCCTTCGTTTCATTTTTATGCTGCTATAACTTGTACTGGAGTGAGCCAACTTCACGCTACGGCGCCTAGTCCTGTATTACTCACTTTAGCGCTACTGCGAATGCGCCTAGTCTGTATTACTCACTTTAGCGCTCCTGCGAATGCAACGAGTTCTCCGGATCGGAATCACTCCTCGCTATTGCGCATGCGCCGAGTCCTGTATTACTCAATTTAGCTCTACTGTGCACGGAAAGTTCTAACCTCAAACCTTGGATTTTACGTCGCTGCGCATGCGCCACCCCCACCCCTTCGTTTCATTTTTACACTGCTGCGAACTGGAGTGGATTGAAGACCGTACTGGAGTGAAACAATTCCCCCACCACTCGAAAACCCGAGGAGCGATACGAGCCCGATTTTCGCGTCAGTCGTCAACGAGTTTTCATAGCGAAAAGTCGTTGGCGACTCGGTAAGAGGTTCAAATATATAGTAGGCCTATATATATTTGAACTTCTTATACTACGTTGCGTTCTTTAATGCAATGTGGTATGTGTGTGTGTGTGTGTAAATATTAGTTGTAAGTTGCACTTAATTTAAGAATTAATTTGCGCATTGCGATGTTAGTTATAAGTTGTGTTTAGCGTTAAGGTGTATTAATTTTAAGAATAATGATGGTATTTGGTTGCGTTGAATTATTTGATATTTAATAATGATGTGTTGTTAGTTTTAAGTGTAGGTATTAATAATTAATGTTATTGTTTTGCCTTTCAGCTAGATGATAGGGGGTAGATTAAATGTAAATTCAGAAGTTCGGTTGAACTTCACTTAGAAGGGGTGGGACATCTGCAAATTGTAGGTAGCGGACTAGGTTTTTTGCATTTTGTTTAGGAATATGATGGGTGGGATTAGCTTGGGTGGGTGTTAGAGTTGCGTTTCTGCATTAGCTGTTCCAGTTTCCCTTCGAATTCACGGTTACGGATGGACCCGGACCGGCCCGTTACGGATGGACCCGGACGGGCCAAACAAAATTGCGTCGATGTCCCTCGCAGAACGTAACTAGTGGGTTGGGAGTGGGAACCGTTAGGCAAACAGGGTGGTGGGAACAGTTACTACTGTTCCCATCACCTTGGTTCTTTATAAGTCTTGAATGACCTTGACCCACTTTCGGAAGGGTCAATGACCGACCCCCCCCGTGTTCACTCAAGCGAAACCCCCCCCCCCCGTGTTCACTCAAGCGGAACCCCCCCCCCCGTGTTCACTCAAGCGGAACCCCCCCCCCGTGTTCACTCAAGCGGAACCCCCCCCCCGAAAATTAAAATACCTATAACTCGATAATGGATTAACGGATTAGGACAAGCGATACACCATTGAAAAGATCTATGTAAGACGAACATTTTAGTTAAAGAAGAATTTAGTTATCTTATTTTAGTCAAAAGTTGTGTGAATTATTTGAAATAAATACCCCTCTCTTTCCTTCCCTCCCACCTTCCCCCACTTAACGGCTATTAACCCTTCTCATTAGCATACTGTTATAAAAGACGCATCGACCACGGCTAACGTTTCATTCTGTTTCCAGACGTTACGATGCGAACTGCGAACACAACTACCACGATGTCATCCCTGCCGACTACAACTTCCACTACAGCCTGCTCTTCTATTACAAGTTCAACTTCTACTTCTACTACGGCTTCAACTCCAGTCAAGAAAACTCTTCGCTTGAAAAATGCTCCCGACTGGTATAAGTGCAAGCTAGAGCGTTTTGTTTCTCCTCCATTATTTTTAACACTCTAAGTCTCGTGATCTACTTTTCTGAGGCCGTTGTACAGTTATATGACCTCTCCGACTTGCATTGTTTGCCGGTGTAGCTTCATATAGCGTGCAAAGAATGGTTCCTAATGAAATTTCATCAGCATTCAAAGACAGAGACAGTTGTTTTGCAAGTTAATTAGTCTTGAAATAATGAAGTAGGAAACGTATATGTAATGAGTAGGAAAGATATGAACACCGCGAATGCGAGTTAATTAGTGGTTGCGGCGCGATGAACATTTGCCTTCATTATCACATAACGACTATCTCGTGAGAAGATCGGTTCCGCATGAGCGCCCAAGTGGAACCTCCCGTGTTCACTCAAGCGGAACCCCCCCCCGTGTTCACTCAAGCGGAACCCCCCCCCCCCGTGTTCACTCTAGCGGAACCCCCCCCCCGTGTTCACTCAAGCGGAACCCCCCCCTCTGAAAATTAAAATGGCTATATCTCGATAATGGTTTGATCGATTACGACAAGCGATACATCATTGAAAACGTCTATGTAAGACGAACATTTTAGTAAAAGAAGAATTTGGTTATCTTATTTGAGTCAAAAGTTATGCAAATTATTTAAAATAAATACCCCCTCTTCTTCCTTTCAACCCACCTCCCGGATCAATAATCGGTCACGGCCAGCTGTTACCCCTCTCATTAGCATACCGTTATAAAAGCGGAGCAAGCGTTGTTCACTCCTCATTCCGCTTCTACACGCCACTCTTGTTGTTTCGTCTCTGCTCTTTACAATATTACTTGCTTTAAAAATGCCTCCTCATCTTAGTGAAAATTTCAGTTCTTCCGAAATTTCTGATGTTTTTGAACAACCTGAAGACACTTTAAATAACGACAGTGAAACTGAAGATGATGATGAAGATGATTATTATAGCGTTAAAATTAGTGAAGAACTGAAAGTTATAGCAATTGATCCACAATTCCCATTCGATACAATAGAAAAATTCATGTCTGAAGCTCATAAATGGTTGGATTCAGGATCTTACGTACGAATCGGCTCTTTTATATTGTATGATGATTGTAATTCTTTTCTTGTAACACCAAATGATAGAGACCGCATGCTACAGTGGGCTCAAACAATGAAGGAGTGCTACGAACAAGGTGTGGATGTTGGCGGCTATTTTACAGCGCAAGTGGTTTAATAACCAAATTACCCTTTCCCCACCTTACACCTTATCCCTTCCCAATCCTTATTCCTTCCCCCTCCCCATTTTTAAAACTCATAAAAGGCGGGCTATGAACCTCCAGGTTTCTAGTCTGTACTTGCACCTTGTGCCGTCAAGATGCTTACCACTTTGTCTTTTAATAGTATTACAGGCACTGAGCGGAAATTCTATAGAAAATTTTGTTCTCTACTTGATAAACCGCAAAAACTACCTCCAAATACTTTCACCTACAAGCTACCTCTGATGGACAAGGATGATGTAAGCAAAATACCATTAGTTCAAGCGAAATTTCTGGAAGAAAAAATCTTGTTTATGTAAGAGAAGTGTATCATAATGAATATTCAAAAAGATTGGCTTACGAATTCATTAAGGAACATGCAGGACGTGAAAAAGAACAGTATCCAGGACCATTTTATTTATATCTTTTTGAGAATGGAGCTAGTGTAACGGTAGAAATAAGTATCAAATTAATGTAATTCTCCCTATCAAATTTGTGGGGTGAGGGTTTGAAGTAGATTTGCGCATAAATTAAAAGTTAGTTCAAAACTGAAATTCAACAATTGTTGGTCGAACTAAATTTGCGCATAAATTAACCGGGGTTGAATTAAAAGTTCGCATATCTTCCTATCAAGTTTATGAAGTTGGAATTTTGTTTTGCTGTAAAGTTATTGAAATAGTATTTGTATAAGGAAAATTCATATTGAAATACATGTTGTAATTTAGTCGTAGAGATGTGTACTGTACGAAAGCTGGATTTATAGTGAGTCGGCGCGACAAATGAACTTGTATTTATGCAGATTGTTAAAATGGAATAAAGAGATGATAGTAGCAAAACGCTCGAAGTAGAAAGTGTGAATAATGTTATATAAAGAAATAATAGTTAAACAAGGAAAATATTGAAAATTAAAACTCGTATTAAAAAATATGAACATACAATCAATTTTGTAGAAGGTTAATATTTTGTTGAAAACGTTTGATTTTCTTGGATAGTGAAGAAGAAGAAGATGAAATAGTGGTAGGGGGACCGTTATAAAAGGAGGATTGTGAGAGCCCATTTCATTTCTCTGCGAAACTTCGAAGAGTAAACATCTCAACATGTATCATTGCGATAAATGTTCGGAATCGTTTCACGATGAAATTCTATTAGACTGTCATAAAGAACTATTTCACAACAACGCAGAAGAAGAACAAGAAGAACAAGAAGAACAAGAAGAACAAGAAGAACAAGAAGAACAAGAAGATCAAGATGAAATAACAGCAACATCTTCAACTACTTCACCGAATCTACAAGTATTTGCTTTACCCGGTAAGGTAGTAATGCATCATAAGATTCAAAATGAAAATTTGAACTTAGAAGAATTTATTAGAGAAGCAAAACCAATCGTAAGTAAAACTTTAAAAGAAGAATTGAAGAGATTGAACTTTCTTAAATTTAGTTTACTACTAGAAGCTATGTTTATAAATGTACAAGAAGAATTATCACCAAGAGGATTCATAACGAAAAATCGAACTATCATAGAAAGTTCAAACATTGATTCAATAGTAGAGAACTGTATAGAAGAAATATTAACCAAAATTCAGGAACATGAAGGAAGAGGATCGGGATGGAGTCTTTTAAGTATTGAAGGATTAAATATAAGAGTTCACAAACATGGATATGGACTAAGGGGATCTAGTTACATTCCTTTGCCAAAAAGAATTGAAGATACAAAATCTTGTATTAATGTTAGAAACGCAGACAATGAATGTTTTCGTTATGCAATGACAGCTAAATTTGTACCAAATAATGTGTATAGACCTGACCAGGAATATGAAAATCAAAGACATAGGTACAATTTTCAAGGAATTACTTACCCTGTATCACTAGGAGATATATCAAAATTTGAGAAGAAAAATCCCGGCACGTCTATCAATGTTTTTGCATTAGATAGTTCAAACAAAGTGTATCCTTTACGTATTGCAAAAGAAGAGCTACCAGATCATACGGATTTACTACTACTAACGCGAGGAGATGTGTCTCACTATGTGTACATAAAGAAATTCGACTCACTTGTTAATAAGCAGCTTTCTAAAGATCGACACAGAAAGTTAATTTGCAAGAGATGTTTCAATTTTAAACGAGATGGACTACACGGAAGAGAATGGTTACAAGAGCACAAAAGATTGTGTAACAATAATTATGAAGGAAAGATTACTTTACCTCCGCAAAGCAAAGCATTCGTTTCATTTGAAAAAGTTCATCATCAATACCGTATCCCTTTAGTTGTGTATGCGGATTTTGAATCAACACTTGTTCCAGTTGAAGATGGAAATTTTGAAGCAAGAAAAAGTGTAAAGTATCAAATGCACAAACCAAACAATTTTTGTTTAATGGTCAAATCAACATTATCAGAAGAACATTTAAACAGATATGGATTAACTTCAGAACCTCTAGTATATCGTGGTGAAAATGCGGAAAAAATATTTCTTGATAATTTATATTCAATAGCTGGAAATGCACAAAGATTATATACAAATATTGTACCAATGAAACCGATGGACGAAGAAGAAGAAATTCAACATGAAAATGCGACTCGCTGTTTCTTGCGCAAAAATGATTTTACTATTGAGAATTATAAAGTTAAAGATCACGACCACCTCACAGGTTATTACAGAGGTGCTTCTTGTAATAAATGCAACTTGAGCTATTGTTTACCACTATTTATTCCTGTGGTTCTGCATAACCTCAGTGGGTACGACGCTCATTTTATAATACCTGAACTAGGAAGAGACGACGGTAAAATCGATGTGTTAGCTGAAACTTCAGAAAAGTTCATAAGTTTTTCCAAAGAAGTTGGAAACCTCAAATTAAGATTCTTGGACTCCTACCGATTTATGCCGTCGAGTTTGTCCAAACTTTCTGAAAACCTAAGGAAACAAGATTTAATCGAAACGAAGAAGATTGTAAACAACGACAAGCTGGATCTGGTACTTCGAAAAGGTGTTTTCCCATATGATTACATAGACAGTTTAGAACGATTTAATGAAACATCATTACCTCCAAAAGAAGAATTTAAAAGTAAACTGTACGACATGGATATATCTCAAGATGATTATAATCACGCATGCAAAGTATGGAACGAATTAGGATTTAGAACATTGGGAGAATATTCAGATTTTTATGTTAAACTAGATGTGACTTTATTATGTGATGTGATGGAAGAATTTAGAAATACGTGTTTTGCGGCATATGGATTGGACCCTCTTCATTCGTTCACTTCGCCTGGACTAGCGTGGCAAGCCATGTTGAAAGAAACAAATTGTAAAATACAACTTCTTACAGATATAGATATGGTGTTGATGTTAGAATCAGGAGTTCGAGGAGGATTGACGCAAAGTGTAACACGTCATGTCAGGGCAAACAACAAGTATTTGCCCGATTATGATGCATCAAAACCAACAACATTCCTGGGTTATTTTGATGCAAATAACTTATACGGATGGGCAATGTCGAATCCCCTTCCATATGATAATTTCAAATGGATAGACCCAGAATCAATTGGAAACATAATGGATATACCGAAGCATGGTGAAACAGGTTATATTTTTGACATAGATTTTGAATATCCAGAACATCTTCACGATGAACATTATGATTTACCACTGCTTCCGAAGACCGAAATTCCTCCAACTGGAAGATGGCCGAAATTAATGATGACTTTAACCGATAAGTCTAGGTATGTTGGACACTACTGGATGATACAACAGGCCTTAGACTTGGGATTGAGAATTACAAAAATTAATCGAGTACTACAATTCTCTCAATCTTGTTGGTTAAAACCGTACATTGACAACAACACAAGAAGAAGAGCTGCTGCTACATCAAGTTTTCAAAAAGATTTTTTCAAACTAATGAACAACGCAATATTTGGCAAGACTTTGGAAAACAAAAGGAAACATAAGGATATCAAATTGGTAACTGATCCAGTAAAATTACAGAAATTAGTGCAACAACCAAACTTTGGTACATCTGTAATTATTAATGAAAATCTAGTTCTTATTTCCATGAACAAGAAGTCAGTTAAAATGGATCGTCCTTTGTATCTTGGAATGTCAATCTTGGATATTTCTAAAACACACATGTACGAGTTTCATTATAAGAAGATGGTTAACTATTATGGAAGAGATAACATTGGTATTGCATATATGGATACAGATGCACTCATTTACTGGATTAAAACAAATGACATGTACGAAGATCTACGCACCTTTATATATAAAGATGATTTCGACTTTTCTGATTATCCTAAGGACCATCCAAATTACGACTACGACAGAAACAAGAAAGTATTGGGAAAATTTAAAGATGAAACAAATGGTGTGCCAATGATGGAAATTGTAGCATTGATGTCCAAACTGTATTCGTTTCAACTGTACATAAACGAAAGGAACGAACATCAAGTCACAAAGAAAGCCAAAGGAATAAAAACCTCTTTCCTGAAGAAGAACGTACAGTTTGAACATTATAAAAGATGTTTGTTTGAAAATGTTGAAACAACTGCAACATTTAACACCATAAGAAGCTTCAACCATCGTCTTTTCAGTGTGAAGCAAACCAAATCGGCATTGAGCTATAAGGATGACAAGAGATACATCCTTGAAGACAACATAAGAACTCTGCCATTTGGATATTACTCTCTAAACCCTATCGATCAGTAAACCTATTCTTCGTCCTCTACCTTCTTCCTTTTTTCCTTTCCGTAAAGATGAGGGGACATGGCAAGCCCAATGCCATGTTCCCTCTTTTTTACACTAATATGAAATGGCCTTGACCTATATTCAAACTATATAAAAGAGAATGAACTGTTGTACGGATCAGTATTTTTACAAGCGGTGTGCAAGCAACACCTGAAGATGGAAAGTGTGAAGGACAAGATTGTAAATGAACTACATAAACCAGCAAGAAGAAGATTTCCAAGAAGAAGTACAATTATTAAGGGAATGAATGATCTTTATCAAGCTGATCTCATTGAAATGATACCGCACAGTAAATTAAACAAAGGTTTTAAATATATTTTAACAATTATAGACTGTTTTACTAAAATAGCTGACGCTTTACCATTAAAGGATAAGACTGGTAAAAGTGTTACAAAAGCTATGGAAACAACGATACAAAGAAATAAATTCAAAATCAAACATCTACAGACCGATGATGGAAAAGAATATTTTAATAAAGACTTTGGAGCTTTGATGAAAAAATATCAAATAAATCATTATTCTACAAATTCTGAAGTTAAAGCTTCAATAATTGAAAGATTCAATAGAACATTGAAAGGAGCGATGTACAAACAATTTTCAAAACGAGGATCATACGTGTGGTATGACATATTACCACAACTTATAAAAGAGTATAACAACAAATATCATCGTACCATTGGAATGAAACCTATCCAAGTAAACAGCGCTAATGCTAAGGTTGTATTACAACGCATCAGAAATAATACAACACCTAAATTGGAAAAGTTGCAACCAAAAAAGTTTAAGGTCAACGATAAAGTTCGTATAAGCAAGTACAAAGGTGTATTTAGTAAAAGGTATCTACCAAATTGGACTAATGAAGTATTTACAGTTTATAAAGTGCAACCAACTATACCTGAAACTTACTTATTAAAGGATAACAAGGGTGAATTACTTCAAGGTGGATTCTACGGACATGAATTGTTGAAATCAAATGTCGGTGATGTATATCTTGTTGAGAAGGTTTTACAAAGGAAAAAAGATATGGTTAAAGTCCGGTGGTTAGGATTCGATAAAAGTGAAGACTCTTGGATTCCTTCAAAAGACTTGGTATAGTAATTTAATAGCTCATTGTGTGTTTAACCTTGATACAAGATGGAGATTGTACAACAAAAAGATCGATTTAATATCAATAATATTGATGAATTGACGGTTGACAATGATAGGTTAAATCATGGTAAACATGGTGAATTACTACCAAATACGATAAGATGTTTAATAACTGGTCCTTCAAATTGTGGAAAAACAAATGTTGTTTTTAACCTTATAACTAATCCTAAAGGATTGCGCTTTAACAATATATACATTTTTTCAAAATCATTGCAACAACCGAAATATCAATTATTGGATAAAGTACTTGCAAGTGTACCTGAAGTGAATTTCTACAAGTTTAATGCCAGTGAAACAATTATGCAACCAAATGAAGCAAAACCATTTTCTATTTTTATTTTTGACGATGTGTCTTGTGAAAATCACGACACTATAAGGAATTATTTCGCTATGGGAAGACATCATAATATCGATAGCATTTATATTGGTCAAACATACAGCAAAATTCCAAAACAACTTATAAGAGATAATGCAAATATGTTGATTATCTTTAAGCAAGATGAAACAAATTTAAAGCATATATACAATGATCATGTAAATGCGGATATGCCATTTGAGAAATTTAAAGAAATGTGTGGCAAAGCATGGAATGAGAAATATGGCTTTCTCGTTATTATGAAGGAAGAAGATATTAAAAATGGTAGATATCGTATAGGGTTGGATAAATTTGTATTTATGCGTTGAACTACCGATGCTACATCTAGTTACACGTTGAACTTCACAGTGTAAACATGGTGAATCAAGAAAAACTATTGAAAGAAATAAAATCACTCAGTGATTCTATTAGGATGAAGAATCGTGCATTGAGGATGGGTTTAAGTGAAAGAGAAGAATTTCTAGAGACTACATTTAAACCTATTACGGAACCTTTAAAACAGATATCAGAAACTATTGGTAAACCTCGTTATGAAGGAGATGTTTTACTACCAGTTTCTAAACAAGAAGTACAAGCATTAAAAAAAGAAGAAGATGATGATTCATATACAAGTGCTAGTGAGCAAGAAGAAACAAAAGAAGAAGAAGAACCAATTGTTGAAAAGGAAGAAGAACAACCAATACCTGAAGCTGAACAATCTATTCCAAATTTAACTCAATTGAGTAGCGATATATTACAACATGGACCTCTTGGAAGAAAATATATAATGAAAATGCTACATGACATGAAATCAAACCCGAATTTGAGTAGATCACACGTATACGGAGCAAGAATTGATGGGAATGAATTAAAGATCGGCGATTCAAAGCTTGAAATAACACAAGACGATTACATCATTATTGGTGAGCATAAATATAAAGGAACAAAAGGACTTTATGAATTAATTTTTAAAAACATACCACTAAGATATTCATCCAAAGATTTAAGTGTTTTTAAGGAGATTCTACAAAATACTAACGCTCATAAAAGAAACTACTTAAAGGATGCAATGATTAATCGTTCACGTGCAACAAAATATAACATCGTTATAAAAAAGTTGTTTCCTCCACGAAAATTGCCAACATTACGTACTGCACCAGCGGTGAGACAACCACTGAAAAGAAAATCTTTATCACTTATGGATTTATCACTTCTTGAACAACATAGTAAAAAGAGTAAAGGAGATACTTCAACATCTGGCAAAGGATTGATGAAAAATCTATACAATACGAATGTGATTTACTACAACGACATCAATAAATTGGTTGATAGAATGAGACTATTGCATGAAGCCATGGAAGCCGGTCATACAGGTTTAAATAATGAATGGGTAGCTCTGATTGACGAACTCAGGAATCGCGGCATAATCGTATAATTGTCCGCGGATATATAAGAATTGCAGGCGTATAATGTGTCAGTTCTAACATGAGCGTCGACAAGTTCGGACGATACTCCGCGTTAGGAGTGCAAGTTGGAGAAAACAGAAAAAGAAGTGGATTACCGCAAACACCTGAAGGTGACTATAACATAAATAATAAACGTTTAAAGTTTGTTAGAGATCCAGAAGAAGATGGAGATGCAACAAATTTAAAAACAGTTAAGGAGGTAACATCTACAAGTTTAAAACTCGACGACAACCAACTGTATGATGCAAAATCTCACAGGGTTATTAACGTTGCAAAACCAGTCAATAATGGAGATGTTGTTAATAAAGGTTATTTTCTATCTGCGATGGAATACGCTTTACTGTTGGAAAAGACTAAAAGTGGAAAAAAGTACAATGCTTTAAATTATAAAATAACTAATGTGGCAGATCCAACCGAGGATACAGATACAATCAATAAGCGTTATTTGCACTCTGTAATACCAGAAAAGAAAAAAGATGGATTTTCCTTCTATAAATATACTATAAACGATATTGGATATCCTAAAGAAGAAAGTGATGGTGTTAATATTAAATACATGAAAGATAATTGTATTTTATATAATGGTGCTGTTATTGATTGTCATGGAAAAGTGTTGTCCAATCTGAAAGATGGTTCAACTCCATCGGATGCTGCTACCGTGAGACAAATGAATGAAAGCTTGAAGAAAGGAACATCCGCTTTTGTTAAACAAAATCAGGTGGTGTCAAAGAAAGGTGATGAGTTTGTGCAAGGAAGTGAAAAGTTTACCTTACTACAACTACAAAATAACAAGTGGGATGGAAAAAATAAAAGATTGTCAAATATAAGTTTAGGCACGGAAGAACATGATGCTGTTATTTTAACACAAGTGCCACAACTATCAGCTACTGGTGTTAACTTTATATGTGGAGGTAGACGATTAACCCATGTAAAATCTGGTAAAGATGATAATGATTGTGTTGTTGTGAAACAAACTATAGTTTTAGATAAAATAAATAACTTATATGATGGAAAAAATAGAAGAATATCTAACATATCAGCAGGAATAGCTCCGAATGATGTTGCTACTATTAATCAAGTTATAGCAACCTCTACAAACGATCCATCTGTGTATACATGTAATGGTAAACGTATCACAAATCTTGATAATCCTACACGTAACAAAGATGCTACTAATGTAGAGTATGTAATGAATCTTGTAGGTAATGTAGTTATTGATATGCATAATCATTTGATTAATGCATCGATGAAACACAATAAAATCGAAGATTCTCAGAGAAACCAATGGATTAAAGATGAAATCATTGATAGATACTAGTAAAACTTATGAATATTTAAGTATAGAATACACAAAAAAAGGATTCATTATCATAAAGTATTTCATAGAGTGAAGACGTTGGTTACATAAAACAGCATAATGAAGACCGTATCGCTCAGTCGTCGTCAAGACAGCGGCAAGAGAGGACGTGGTTTAACATCAGCTGCATTATCCCTGCTCAGACGGATTCCAATTGGTGCTGTTGTGAATCGAGCGATAGACGCTTTACCATACGAATTACATCTGCCCGGAGGTTATCAATATTGTGGACCTGGAACTAAGTTGTCAAAACGTTTAGCAAGAGGAGATCCTGGAATTAATAAATTAGATCAAGCTTGCAAAGAACACGATATAGCATATTCAAAGTATAAAGATTCAACAAATAGATCAATAGCGGATAAAATTCTAGCGGAAAAAGCTTGGCAAAGAGTAAAATCAAGTGACGCAAGTATTGCAGAAAAAGCAGCGGCTTGGGCAGTAACTACAGCCATGAAGACGAAAGCAAAGTTAGGTGCTGGAAGACGTCGCAGAGGAAGACCTGCAAAAAGAAGCGCTCCCAAAAGAGGTGGAAACATTAAAAAAGGACGTCGTAGAACTCGTAAGGCAAATGTAAAGAAGACTTCTGTTTGGCAAATGGTAAAAAACGGAGCAGGTTTATACCTAAGACCATACCGTGTGTACTAAATAAAAAGAATCAATTGATAATTCCAAATAAAGCCTTAACAAATCATCAGTTAAATGATTATGTAAAATGTTTGAAAATACCATTTTTTCGAGGAGTTTTTATGAAAGATGCATTACCAACTAAAATATGGGAAAATGAAACTGGAATAGTAAATTTGGATTCCACCTATGGTCCAGGCACTCATTGGGTATGCTATAAAAAGCTCGGACAAACCGTTTACTACTTTGACAGTTTTGGCAATCTACCACCGCCGAAAGAACTGCAACATTATTTTCGAAACTCCAAAAACATTTTTTACAATTACAAAAGAGAACAACCTAACAATACTGAAATATGTGGGCATTTATGTTTGGAGTTTCTAGCGAAGAGTGTCAGTCAGCTTTAAGATGTCATCGTATACAGTGTCACTGAGTGGAAATTCATCCACATTGAAAAGTACGCTGTTCCCAGCATTGCGTCTATCCAAGGAAAGATTATGGGAAGCGGCATTACTTGATTTGACTACCTACAACTCAATACCCAATGTTACGGAAGGAAAGAACAATTTACTACATTATTATGAAACTAAGGATGCTTCAGAAAAATACTCAGAATTGAAAATAATTACATTTCCTACTGGAGCTTATGAAATCGATGATATAAACCAATTATTACAGAAACAACTCGGAGAAGACAATATCACCGTTAAAGGAAACAATAATACTTTAAAAGCAGAAATAACTTCAAAATATTATATTGATGTCAGCTTGGAACAGTCGATTGACAGTTTACTTGGATTTACAGATACAAAAAAGAAAATCTTAACTCCTGGAACTACTCATTCAGGTGATACAACTGTTACAATATTGAAAGTCAATAGTATCGATGTAACGTGTAATATTATACACGGATCGTATAGAGAAGGAGTGAATCAGCATATTTTACATACATTTTATCCAACAGTGGCTCCTGGTTTTAAAATTGTTGAGAAGCCACAAAACTTGATATACCTACCGTTAAACACCAGTTTCATTTCAGACATCGTACTGAACATATTGGATCAAGACGGTGTTAGTGTTGACTTTAGAGGAGAAACGATAACTATACGGATACACATCAGAGCGGCAACATAAAGGTCAACATGGGATTATCATTTAAACCGCAACGGAAGAGTCGGGAGCTCAGTAGCTCCTCGACATTGGAAGAGTTAACATCGGACAACATTCGTTTTCTACAGAAGATTGGATTGAAACTTAACAACGATGGATATCCTGGATATATCTCAAGGACCGACATTCGACGAAACACTATGGGAGAAGGAATATCACACGCACAACCCTTACACTTCATCAAAATTAAACAATAACGATGAAATAAGGATTCCCAT
Source organism: Neoaliturus tenellus (assembly GCA_030545055.2). Lineage (NCBI taxonomy): Eukaryota > Metazoa > Arthropoda > Insecta > Hemiptera > Cicadellidae > Neoaliturus > Neoaliturus tenellus. The sequence continues at coordinate 44,568,666 of CM061536.1, forward strand.
TCAACAACAAGATATTTACACATTACCGTGTGAAAGTTATTTGTACATTGAAGGACGGGTATTAAAATTGGATGGAAAAACTGCTTCAACAGTTCCTTTTATAAATAACCCGATGGCATATCTTTTTGATGAAATAAGATATGAGATATCAGGGGTGACAGTTGATTCGACAAAAAAGGTTGGTATAACAACGACATTGAAAGGATTAACATCATTAACACCGCATGAGAAGAATTCAATAGTCACCGCCGGATGGGTTGCCCCTGATAAAGACACTATAACACCGGATTCCAACGGTCACTTTGATTTTCATGTACCTTTACGATTGCTTTTGGGATTCGCTGAAGATTACAAACGAGTAATAATAAATGTCAAACAAGAATTGGTATTACTCAGATCTTCAACTAACAAGGACTTGATACTTGCAGACCCTGCAACTACTGAAGATAAACTGGAATGGCAACTACAATTAGATAAAGTTGTTTGGAGAGTACCTCATGTAAGATTGGCTGATGAACATAGAATCGTATTACTGAGAAAGTTAAAATCTGACCGTGATATTGTGATGCCATTCCGAAGTTGGGAATTCCATGAATATCCTACACTACCTCAGACCGAACGACAAACATGGACCGTCAAGACATCAACTTACTTGGAACGAGCAAGGTACATAATACTCGGTTTTCAAACTAAGCGAAAAGATGTTATCACTGCAAATGCCGGTCAATTTGATAACTGTAAAATAAAGAATTGTAAAGTTTTCCTAAACTCTCAATTCTTTCCGTATGACAATTTGAATGTCATGTTCAGCAAAAAACGTTTTTCCATTTTATACGATATGTATGCAAGATTTCAATCGTCATATTATGGAAAGACTAATACTCCACTATTATCACCTGACCAATATTATTCCAAGGCTCCGATAATTGTAATAGATTGTTCAAAACAAAATGAATCGGTAAAATCATCAAGTGTGGATATAAAAATTGAAATGGAATTTGAAGAACCAGTAGCGGATGGAACTTCAGCATACTGTCTTATTCTACATGATAAAATAGTTACTTACACTCCGCTGACCGGAATCGTGAAGAATGTACTTTAAAAAGAATTAGTACAACGACTGCAGATTTTTGAGGTTAGAATTATCTGTCTCAATTTTTGAGGTTAGAATTTCGTTTGTGAAAGACAAGTTAAAAACAAACATTTATGTGAGTGTATAAATTTCAAGGATTCGACGAAAAACATAAAAGCGAGAAAATCATGAGTGGAAAATTCATTATATCTTCGACCGTCGTATGGGAAACATCGTTCGCAAGATGAGTTCTACTAACGGAGAAGAAAATACACCTCTAATGGATGAGAATAGTTCAGATATAGAAAAACAAGTTGAACGAGAAATGGACAAGTTCCTCAAGTTTAACAAACATAAGAAGAGAGAAGAAGAAAAAGAAGAAGGAGAAGCTGAAAAAGAAGTAAAAAGAAAAAAGGTTGAAGTTAACATTACAACTAATATTTTAACAGAAGTATTTCTTCGGATTTTCTACCCCATTTCTTCATGCATGACGAAAAGTATTTCAGTTGGAATTTTAAAATCATTGGATTATTCACCGATTGTTATTTTAAATCATGGAAATAAAATGGTTACATTTACTGAAACTTCTTGGGAATCATTTATGAAACATTTACATCTTTTGGAATGCTATTTGAGTAACAACACATTTGGAAGAAGAACAAGATTAAGTTTATTGGAATCAAATATTGAAGTTGATATAGTGAAACATCGTGGAGGACAAATGGTTCGCTTCAGAGATTTAACTAGACATGATGTAAAATTACATTTGACTAAAGAAGAATTTTACACTTTAAGTTGTACTACCGGTCCCGTCACCAGATATTTTAAACAACTAATATTTTCAAGTGCAATAATCAAAGACTATCTAATCGATACATTGGACAGACAACCTTTCGTTCCAATTTTATACGGTCCCGTGGATACTTCAATTTTTAATCGAATACCTCAAGAAGTGGATATGTGGAGACAATTGAACAACTATCACACCAACTTTAATATCGACGAAGAAGCGCAAGAAGTTAAAGAAGAACAATCGTGTTTGTAATACAAGTCAGTTGCTGACGAGACTTCATCATGAACAAACGGGTTTCGTTTTCTAATGCGCCACATATAATGGAAGTTAAAAAAGGTATAATTGAATTTCAAGCTTTTCGAGGAAATGATGGAAATTTTATTATAAAAGAATTAGTAATTTTGGATATGAACACATCTGTAGTTTATCATTACTTATTCAAACCTCCATTACCATTCAATAGACTAACAACTAAAGCGAAAGTTACAAACAAATGGTTGTACAAACATTTTCACAACTTAAGATGGGATGAAGGTTTTATTAATTATAACATGATGCCGCACATTATGAATCACTACTGCAAAGAGTTCAAAACTATCTACACAAGAGGATTGGAAAAAGCTAATTGGATACAATCATTTACAAGCAACGAAGTGATAAATGCAATAATAGATAGAGATTTCCAATGCTACTTCAATGAACTTTGTATTTCATCAAAGAGTTTTAAACATCGAAGGTCACAGTGCGCTTTGAAGAATGCCTACCGCTTAAATAATTTCCTTCAACAGAATGGTGGGGGTAATGTCGGTAATAAAAGTGAGAGCGCTACCATGACGCAGCATGAGTATTACTCGAACCTCCGAAGAGACAACATCTCCGACGGACATTATTATTAACAAGAAGATTAACAATAACATCAAGATGGCATCACAGAACTTCCTTCAAAATTTGGTTGATCAATTCAACGCTCATTCTAAATCAACAATCTTACCGACGAAGAAATGTTCTGAACTAAAAGAAGAAAAACATTACATCATACATACAATCAAGAAGATGGACACTTCAATTGGTGATGCTATTAATTGCACATTGAGCGAGGCGCCGTATACAGTTGGTGACGAACCGAAGTTTCAAATCTTCCTACCGAAACGGTTTGTACAACTTCTACAAAATGAAGATCTTCGAGTTATTCAACCTGGCGCACTCTATTTAGTTTCACACGGACCGAGTGGAAACAACTCAACTGAACTAACTATTCATGTAACACCTACTACTAACTAGTTTGTACATAACATTGTAAATATATGTGTTTGTAATGGTTTCTCAATAAAGATGATATAAAACAAAAAAGAAAAATAAAAGAAGCAACATATTGTTATGTCTTTGTACATAGCAATATGTTGCTTTTTTTAAAAATTCCACGGGATGACCTTGACCCAATTTTGTGTGATAATAAAAGTGAAAATCAACTTGTGAAATTCATCAGTCTACGACTACCTTTCGTACCGTACACATCTCGCTCTCTATAACTAAATACAAAACTTCAACATGTCCTTAAAGGTCAAGTGTGCATCTTACGATACCAACACCATTACGAGTTTTGAACAACTTGAAGATTTAACCAACGAAATGCGAGTTTTACTTACCGGTGGTTATCACTTAACTGTTGATGTTAGTGCTACTAATGTAAGGATGTTTACTGAAACGAAATACTGCGATGATGAAGTATTTCTTTCTACACAACCTACAACATCTTCATCGCCAACTGGTCAACATAACATCAAGTTCCACAAGTACTACCAATGTTAAATAGCTTTTATCAAATAAAACTAAGGAATCACGTGATCAATGTCAAGTTGATAAAAAGGGTGTGATACTTGGATAACTAATCATTCGCTTCCCAACTCTCGCTGCGTCAACACCTATTTTTAAAGATGTTATACAGAATGATGATTGAACTTGATGGAAAGATCTATGGAAAAGATTACAACACCGTTGAACAAATGACAGAAGATTTAGAAATATTAACCCGAGAAGGATATCAGGCTAAATTAATTTTAAAATTTCCTGAAGTACATCCACTATCGACTGAAGAACTTATCGCTATGGCTAAAGCGGAGAGAGAGAAAAAGTCTGAAGAAAACAAACAGGAGGGAGAGAAAAAGTCTGAAGAAAACAAACAGAAACAAACTTCTTAAGTATCAATTTTCCTTACATTAGTAAGGTATAATTTTTTAAAACTTCGTTTGGATGACCTTGAAATTATCCCCACCACTTTTTGTAGTACATAAAACTGACTATTCAACACTATACACTCTTATTCTTTCACTGGACTCAGCAGCGTCAACATGGAAAAACAAAATTACAAGTACGAACCTCGTTACTGTTGTGAACAACAGTGTACAGATTTAGGACCAATGATGGTGGACGGGTTAGCTTGCCTTAAGTGTGAATTTTTCGGATCTTGTTACTGCAAGTGCAAAACAAAACAACTACTGCCACCGGAATTGCGAACTTTCAAATTTTACAAATCAAGATATTTTCATACATGCTGTCCTCAAAGATGTTTCAAATTTCATCCTCTCGATCTAGCTTATTGTCAACGCACCAAGTCTCATCAAGATGATTTTTGTACACATATGATAAAAAGATGTAAATACAGATCAGATTGGTATTCAGATCCTGTTGAACCATCGAATGTGTAATTTCAGTTTTACACTCTTTTTTAAAACTTCAATTGGATGACCTTGAGATTTCCCCCCACCATTGGTTTTTTTTTTTAGATTCCCCCCACCATAAGTCTTTTAGATTTCTCCCCACCATTAGTTTAAGTTTTGTATCTTATTGAATCCACCTTTGAATTATTTCACTTCCAACATTCTAACTAACAACATGGGAACACCTTTCGTCAGGTTTCAACATATAATAACTGAGAGGGAAGAAATGGAAGAATTGTTTCAAAACTTGCTCGCTATAATGGATAGATATTATATGAGATGGATCAGAATTGATGTTCAATATTTACGTCCTGGTGAATTATCTTCATCATCACAGAGTGAGGAGGACGAGGCAACTACTACAGCTAAGATATTTGAATTAAAAGACGAAGAAGAAGAACTTAGCTTTTTTTATTTAATCATAAGCTCGCCGTTAAATAAGCCCCCTCCCTTGGCGGCGTTCCTCATTTACTCGCCAACTCTCCAACGATGAACAACTCTCCATTGGCACGGATGAATTCTAGTTTTGAAATAAACTCTAAAGAAGAGTTACAAGCTATTTTTAATATTTTACAAGAACTTGTAGATAATTATACAACTATCAAAATGAATTTGGAAATAACATACGATTGTCCTATTTGTGATAAGGTTGAAAGTTCAGACGAAGACAGTTTACTAAATCTAACTCCTGCACCATCTGACACTACTGACGGTAATAATGAAGAGCAAAATCTATCCCCCGCCACTTCTTTGTAATTCATCTTTCCCCCCACCACTTTTTTATTTAACTAACATTTCTCGCTTTCACTCCTCATTCCGTCTTCGACTTTTAAACTATCAACATAACTTCTTTTAAAATTTCAAACACTAATACAATCATGATGGATATGATGGATGAAGTTCCCTTTGTAACTAGAATGGAAGAGGATAAATTGAAATTGGAAATTAAACGATTGGAAATGGAGCAGGAAAACCAACTCGGAATATTACGTCTCTTCACACTTTTCAAATACATCATCTGGGGACTCTGCGTTTACCTTTTTCTCGTCGTTGGCGTTTGTTTCTACAACTCCATAGTTCATCATAAAAATTCAACCTGTATAGTTCCTGGTATTGCACATTGATTGTATTTGTTTTTACGAATAAAGTTCAAAACTTAAATCTACCTATCCCGCTATCACCGGGTAGTTCAACTCTCAGAACTATTTCCTGTGCTAGCGGGATAGGCTTTTTTAAAACTTACTCGGGATGACCTTGACATACTTTCCGTAACCCAATTATCAAGTTGAATTTCAGTTTTGTACTTACTTTTAATTTATGCGCAGATTTAGTTCAACCGAGATCTTCTCACGCGATAACCGTTATAAAAAGAGATTGTTCATCGCGCCGCGACCATTAATTAACTCGCATTTGTGTTGTTCGCATCCTTCCTACTCATTATATATACGTTTCGCCAACTTCATTATACAAGTCTAATTGCTACTAACCTGAACTTTCATTTACATTAGCACATGTCGTCCTGTTTGAATCACCTTCGCGTGCTCGACGTTATATCTCATTCATCTGTCTTGTTCTCACTTCTACACGTCTAACATACTTCTTGTGATGGATACGCAATGTTTGAAATTGAAACTTTTGCGGACACAACATATATTACGAAGTAATTCCAAACCTTCTGTTTCAAAGATTAAAACTAATTTAACAAAAGTAAGGAAGAAATTAAGTTTTAACCCGTTATACTCTGCTAGAACTTCACAAGTTAGCGTTGACGATAGTGTTATTCACAACATTTTGCGTTCGATGTTACGTTTCCACAACTTCGAACTTGTTACACCTATCGACTGTGTTCAACAGGTTTTCATATTTTACCCCCAAACTTCTTTATATAAGCGCGCTCACGACAATTCCTGTTTCATTCTCCTGTACACTCTTCAGCTAACATGAACTAACTTTTAATTTGTGCGAAGTTTTAATTCAACCCCGGTTAATTTATGCGCAAATTTAGTTCAACTCCCAGTTGTTGAATTTCAGTTTTGAACTAACTAGTAATTTATGCGAAGTTTTACTTCAACCCTGGTTAATTTATGCGCAATTTTAGTTCAACTCCCAATTGTTGAATTTCAGTTTTGAACCAACTTTTAATTTATGCGCAATTTTAGTTCAACCGAGCGCCATCTCCACTCCCCCCATTGATTAATTCACCATCTGACATCTACAGTCACGCATATATTTCGACGCGTCATGTTTCATTCTTCATTCTCGTTCTATCCGCGGAACTTAACACTTCTATCTACCTTCTCTCTCTCTCTCTTGTTATGGCTGCGCAATGTTTCAAATGACTTTTATTTTTGTTCAACTATTAGAGTTTTTATTAACACCTTCGAATTACAATTTTGAACTAACTTTTAATTTATGCGAGGTTTTACTTCAACCCCGGTTAATTTATGCGCGAATTTAGTTCAACTCCCAATCAATGAATTTCAGCTTTGAACCAACTTTTAATTTATGCGCAAATTTAGTTCAACACCCCGATTGTTGAATTTCAGTTTTACACTAACTTCTAGTTTCGTTCAACTATTAGAGTTTTTATTAACACCGTCGAATTTCAATTTTGAACTAACTTCTATTTTATGCGCACTCTTAGCTCAACCGACCGCCGACGCTCTCGCCATCTCCACCCCGACATCTATTGTCCCCACTTCTGGCCCACCGGAAGCCACGTGCCGTGGCATGTGGCTTCCGGTGACGTCACTTCCGGGCCAGGAGTGGCTTTTCTACACTACTATTGTATATTGGTATTATTGTAAGGCCAAAGGATGAACAGAAATTATGCAAATTTAAACCCAGAATATTCAAAGTTTGCCTTATATCTTATTGATCGTTATTGTAATTGCAAATGCAAGAGCACCTATGAGCAAAGAGGCACGTCCAAGTAAAACTTCAACCCTGGTGGTCCTTTAAAATTTCAATTTAAAGTCCAGTGGGGCGGAGCCCTAAAGATCTTAAAAAAAACTATATTTGCAAAACTGTTTCCTAGTGAGTACCTATGAGCAAAGAGAATCGTCCATGTAAAATTTAAACCCTGGAGGTAATTTCGAAGTCCAGTGGGGTGGAGCCCTAATGAGCTTCAAAAACTATATTTGCAAAACCGTTTCTTGGTGAGTACCTATAAACAAAGAGGCACGTCCATGTTAAATTTCAACCCTGGTGTCCCTAAAGTAATTTTAAAGTCCAGTCGGGTGGAGCCCTAAAGATCTTTAAAAAAACTATATTTGCAAAACTGTTTCCTAGTGAGTACCTATGAGCAATTAGAATTGTCCTTGTAAATTTTCAACCTCGTAGGTCCTAAAGTAATTTTGAAGTCCAGTGGGGCAGAGCCCTAAATTGCTTAAAAACTATGTTTTCAAAACCGTTTCTTAGTAAACACATATGAGTAAAGAGAATCTTCTGTCAAATTTCAACCCTGGTGGCCCTAAAGTAATTTTGAAGTTCAGTGGGGCAGAGCCCTAAAAAGCTACAAAAACTATATTTGCAAAATCGTTTCTTAGTGAGTAGCTATGGGTGAAAAGAATCGTCCATCCAATTTCAACCCCGGCGGCCCTAAAGTAATTTTGAAGTCCAGTGGGGTGGAGCCCTAAATAGCTTAAACAACTATATTTTCATACCCGTTTCCTAGTGAGTATCTATGAGCAAAGAGAATCGTCCATGTCAAATTTCAGCTCCGGAGGTACTAAAATAATTTCGATGTCCAGTGGGGCAGAGCCCTAAAGTGCTTAAAAAACTATATTTGCAAAACCGTTCCTTAGTGAGCACCTATGAATAAAAAGAATCGTCCATGTCAAATTTCACCACCTGCAGGCTTTTAGTGTAATTGTGAGCTTCCGTAGGGCGGAGCCCTAAAGACAACACAAACGTCAACATTATACCTCACGCCTGGTTACTTCTATGATTATAAGCATATGCTTGAATGAAACTTTCAATTTTTTTATCACAGCATTTAATTTTGTAAACACTAAATTTCTAAAACCTGACACTGCACCATTGTATGCCCTGTGGCTCAGAGCCCTTTGAGGTCCATTTCCCTGGCCCGGCCATATTGGAAATTGGATATGAAAATCAAACCACGATTTAATACTCAATTAGTACTATTTAATACCCGAACGTTAGATTTAATACTCTTAATACAACAGATTTATTAAGAAGAATCTTGTGGCCGGGCCAGGGAAATGCTAGCCCGGCCATGTTGGAAAATGCAGATTTAAACCACGTGGTGATTTAATACTCAATTAGTACTATTTAGTACCCAAGTGATAGAATTAATACTCTAAAAATAACTGAGTTATTAGCCATATCGTGTGGCCGGGCCAGGGAAATGCCAGCTCGGCCATGTTGAAAAATGTGAATTTTAACCACACCACGATTTAATACTCAATTAGTACTATTTAGTACCCAAATATTAGATTTAGTACTCCAACCGTTATTGAGTTATTAACCCTTATGTATATGGCGGGAGCCGTAAGCGCCAGCCCGGTCACGAAGGAAGATTCAAATTTCAACTGTGTTACAATGACAATTTTATATTATTACCATACCCGGATTTAATACTCAATTAGTACTATTTAATACCCAAATGTTAGGTTTAGTACTCTAAAAATAACTGTGTTATTAGCCATAACATGTGGCCGGGCCAGGGAAATGCCAGCCCGGCCATGTTGAAAAATGTGAATTTTAACCACACCACGATTTAATACTCAATTAGTACTATTTAGTACCCACATATTAGATTTAATACTTCAACCATTACCAAATTATTAACCCTTATGTTTATGGTGGAAAGAAAGAAAACGCAAAATGATTAGAAAATACCTTATCAAAACATAAAAGCAATTAAAGCTCTTTAGCAGTATTTAGTACCAGGGTATAACATTTTTTACTTTAAATACTGCACATTTGCTGATTATAGTTATGTCGCACTCTGGCAATTTGGAATATTACTGATGTTAATATATTGTCTTTTTTATTGAAACATTAATACTTTTTTAGGACATTTAAACTAATTGGAGTATTGATGAAATAGAGTGAAACGGCTTTAATAGAATGTATAATAGAATGGAAACAAAATGAAATAAATAACATGAATATTAACGTGAATATACTTGTAAAAATAATATTAAATAATAAAAATAAATAAATCAATTAATAATAAAACTGATGATAAAAGTACAACATAAATTAAAAATTACAACTTTAAAAGGAAAACCGTAAACAAACAATTTGTACCCATAAACATATCCCATATATATTAATAAATATACCCATATACAAGACGTAACAATAACATCTTAAAAAACAAAACCTTATACAAAACAATATATAATAAACATAACCATAAACAATAAACTTTACAACATGAATATAGAAATTAAAACATAACATAATAACCAGAGATACAAAAGAATTAACAAAAATATAGTCATAACATAAATATATAACCTATTTATAAACTTATACAGGGTAGAAAGTAATTAGTTAAAAAAATTTCAGGGGGATCAAATATACAGGGTAGAAAAAATGGAGATGATTCAATACCTTTAAAAGTATATAGGTAATAAAACTAAAACTTTGCAAATTGATTTTGAATAGCAAAATATACTTCCTAAAGTACTTATTGTCCTTGGACCTCCAAGGGGAGACGTTCCACAAGGAGTCAGATGTAAAAATATTAAATGTTAGCAAAGATCAATACAGTATTTACATCAAATTAAATTGCCCAAAGAATAGAGAACAATGCCGCAAACCTCACCTTGAAAGGCTGAACGAGTCAAATATGGAATGCAATCAAACTTTGCATAAAAATCATATTGGTAAAAAAATGCAATTACTACCGATACACTCTCCTCTTTGGGGCAGGGTTTGTGGCAAATTGCTCTGAATGCAAAGTTCTTTCAAATTATGTATCTTATGACATAGTCCAATGCAGTTTCCCAGACGCTTTCCTTTAGGGTCGTTCCTAGTGGAAGTAGTCAGAGTATAACTGCATTGGCCTACGTCATATGATATATCATATTAAAGGGCTTTGCATTATCAGCAATTTGCTACAAATATGACCTCTAAGGGTCTAGTTTATCGGCAGCTACTGCATTTATTGTTTTCAGCAATATGATTTTATTTTAAAGTTGGTCGCTTGCCAATTTTGATTCGGTCATCCTTTTGAGCTCGGGTTTGCGGCATCGTTCTCTTTTCTTATGGACCTTTTATATTATGTACACATTGACCTATGCTTATATTTAAGATTTTCTTCTAACTCTTAGTTGCCCGTCTCCGCTTGAAGGTCCAAAAACAGTACATACTTTATGTAGTAGACTTTGCCATTCAAAATCAATTTGTAAAGTTTTAGTTTCATGACTTAAATACTTTTAAAGCTATTACATCGTTTCCAGATTTTTCCAACCTGTACACTGCGTGTGACTAAAGTTTGTATCGTGTTGTTATTGTATCCGATAGAGTTAGTTTTCATTTGTTAGTTTAAGTTTTTACGAAAAAGTACAGAATTTTAAAAATTAAATTATAACTATGTTGATAGCAAATTTGTGGATAGATAATTTGAAATACACTCTTTAATCACTTTTGTTGAATTCCCCTAAATAATGCAACACCAACTTCATTCATCCTGAATACAGGAACGTCACACAAATTACAAACCGGAAGCAAACACTTTTGGCTTTCGTATGTTTTTACTCTGTGAATACTAGTACTTGAAGAGGGACAATTTTATTCCCACTCATCCCTTTGACTTTAACTTTAGTGTCATCGTACATTTCCCAATTGCCATTCAACCTTTTGCAAATGGCAAAGTAGTGTCCAATTTTTGATAAGCTGTCTCGTCTTGAGAAAGCTACCACTCCTCTCAAATGGTAATCATTATTGTGAACGGATATTCTTGTTGGTATGTTGTTTAGCGGGGCCTAGAAAAGTGTGGACTGCGTTATTTTAAATTAAAATCAACAAAATATATTTAAAAACAAAGACAAAAAACAAACAAAGACAAATTTACGAGTTAAGGGAGTAGAACAGCGAATTACTAACTTAGTCAAACTAACTTTTAGATTGAGGCATATTAATTGTTTTAATTACAAAATTACATTAGTATCCTACCGCAATTGCCAAAGATCTTATTATATGGTAGAAAAGCCATATTTACACAAAAAACTGCATATAAACTTTTTGGTTTTGGTACAAAATAAAACGCATAAATATGGTCTGTTTGTTTAGGAAAGCCTTATTTCCGCTCGGTTAAAGAATAACGGATGTGGAATCTAAGGTTAACCAAGACCATTATCTAAATAATTTAATATTTAATTTTTTGTTTTTTTTTTCTTTTTGTTATTTATAATAGTTTGACAGCATTTCTTTTATTTGACATATTTGATCTTGAAAATAAAAAATGGCCGCCATTTTGAAAATACACATCAGAAAACAAATTTTTCCCTGAAAATGAACATTGGTGTGATTAAGGTTCATGCCAAATAGCCTACAAACTTCAGTTACGGAAATGAAAAAAAATTATAAGTGTAAAAAACAAAATGGCCGCTAACGATGCATTTTTAAAACATGTGTTCCTAAAATTTTTTTAAAATTTTGATCCAAGGAATCACCACACGGAGTTTCGGAAGAGAGTTTATAAACAATCCGTATACACAAATCTTTTATAATGTTTGGTGAATGAACTTTACATTTATCATATTGGTTGCTTAGCCAATCAAACCGCAGGGAAATATATAAAAAATGACGTTTTTTTATTGTAACATACCAAAAAATAAAATTTTAACATTTACTTCGATGGTGCTATCTATTATGGCTATACGAGCTACATAATACTTCCACGAGCTACATAATACATAACGCAATCATCCCTGAACATACATAACGCCGGCATTTCCCTGGCCCGGCCACATGTTATGGCTAATAACTCAGTTATTTTTAGAGTACTAAATCTAACATTTTGGTATTAAATAGTACTATTTGAGTATTAAATCCTGGTATAGTAATAATATAAAATTGTCATTGTAACACAGTTGTAATTTGAATCTTCCTTCGTGACCAGGCTGGGGCTTATGGCTCCCGCCATATACATAAGGGTTAATAACTCAATAACGTTGGAGTACTAAATCTAATATTTGGGTATTAAATAGTACTAATTGAGTATTAAATCGTGGTGTGGTTAAAATCCACATTTTTCAACATGGCCATGCTGGCATTTCCCTGACCCGGCCACATGTTATGGCTAATAACTCAGTTATTTTTAGAGTACTAAATCTAACATTTGGGTATTAAATAGTACTAATTGAGTATTAAATCCTGGTATGGTAATAATATAAAATTGTCATTGTAACACAGTTGAAAGTTGAATCTTCCTTCGTGACCGGGTTGGCGCTTATGGCTCCCGCCATATACATAAGGGTTAATAACTCAATAACGGTTGGAGTACTAAATCTAATATTTGGGTACTAAATAGTACTAATTGAGTATTAAATCGTGGTGTGGTTAAAATTCACATTTTTCAACATGGCCGGGCTGGCATTTAGCTGGCCCGGCCACATGTTATGGCTAATAACTAAGTTATTTTTAGAGTACTAAATCTAACATTTGGGTATTAAGTAGTACTAATTGAGTATTAAATCCTGGTATAGTAATAATATAAAATTGTCATTGTAACACAGTTGTAATTTGAAACTCCCTTCGTGACCGGGCTGGGGCTTATGGCTCCCGCCATATACATAAGGGTTAATAACTCAATAACGGTAGGAGTACTAAATCTAATATTTGGGTACTAAATAGTACTAATTGAGTATTAAATCGTGGTGTGGTTAAAATTCACATTTTCCGACATGGCCGGGCTGGCATTTCCCTGGCCCGGCCACACGATATGGCTAATAACTCAGTTATTTTTAGAGTATTAATTCTATCACTTGGGTACTAAATAGTACTAATTGAGTATTAAATCACTACGTGATTTAAATCTGCATTTTCCAACATGGCCGGGCTAGCATTTCCCTGGCCCGGCCACAAGATTCTTCTTAATAAATCTGTTGCATTAAGAGTATTAAATCTAACGTTCGGGTATTAAATAGTACTAATTGAGTATTAAATTGTGGTATGATTTTCATATCAAATTTCCATTATGGCCGGGCCAGGGAAATGGACCTAGCCCTTTGGACAGATTTGCACCAAACTTCACACAAACCATCCTTGAATAATGCTTAATAATGTCTGAAAGTTTTTATTATAATCATATAATCTTCATTATAATCTGAGAGGTTTCAGAGTCTATAGGCAACATACATATATATTTATATATAAATATATATATACATACTTCCTCTTTTATAGATATAGATTATTATTTTATATTGGTAGCTGGCTATGATAGCCACACGATATATATATCTGTACTGTAGTATCATATCTTTTGCAATAAAAGTTATCATTATAATCAAATACATTGTTGTGTAATATATACAGCACATTAGATAATAAATATCATATGGGTAACAAAAAACTTCACATTATCAAATTTTATACCATACCATAATACGAGCAATGTTATCTCCACGATCTCAAAATTTAACGGGTAGATTTTGCTTAAAATTTGTATTTAAGAGTGTTTTGGCCCAAAAATAATTTTTGAAAATCCTCCTCTCCAAAAAAATCAAATTTGGTCTAAAATTAAGTTTAAAAATCGTAGTTTTAATATTGTTCTTATAGGTTGGTATTTTGATAACGAAATAACAACGAAAGGCATACAACAACAAAGGAACATTAATGAACATATGGAACAGCTGTAATCTGTGAAGAGGCATAGTTGGTTGTTAGTGGAAATTTAATAGCTTTATTCCCATGACAATATAACAAAAGTAAATTAAAACCAACGAGCAAGGCTCGGTTAACCTGGTACTGATTTATTAATATAATCAAGATAAGTTTCTATAGAAAACAAAAAAAGCTTGCATTATTTACATAAGTAACAACAATCTTCATTATATAAATGTATAAGTTGCTACATTAATTTTTTGCAAAAAAATTGTATCCAGTTTCTCTTCCGTAGAGAGAACAAGTTGTCAGTACTTTAAATGTGGCTGTAGAATTTGAGTAGTGGGGTTTGCCTACTCCTGGCCCAGGTCAAGGTCAGGCGGTTGTAAGTGTTGTAGGGGTAGTAGCGGCTGGGGTTTTTTTGACAGTGATGGGTGGGTTTTGGAAGTGGGTCAAGGTCATCCAGAGGGGGTTTTTAAAATATATTTATTTAATAAAAACTCATCAGTGATTGAAGAATTGCTTTGTCATTATTTGTAGCAGTAATAGTTATTTTATTACTCTGTATGGGTGAATCCCGCTGTGTGTCCATAATTGCAAAAAAGGAGAGGTCCTAGGTGGTTACAGTGCAAGTTGATAGAGCAGAACAAGACATGTGTCTGAGGAAGAATGATCATATAAACCTGGTAATATAGTGAATAAGAATAATTGGATAGGATCGTCAATAGGTGTAACAAGATTGAAATTTTGATATTTCAGCATTTCAGTTAAGACAGAGTGTAAAATAGGATCAGTAGAACAAGTATTACAAAGGTTAGATTTTACAAAGTACAACGGGTGAAAACTGAAGTATTTTTTAAGCTTACTCAATGTAGTATGCGGTTTTGAAATTGTGGAGTTAGATTGTTTCTGTAAAATGTGTTTTGTACGCAAAAGTTTTAAATGTAAAGTGTGCGAATCCATAATAATATTCAAAGGGGAGATGTGTACTCTCCAAAATTCAGCGAGTATATGATTAGTGCCCGCGAGTGTGTCTGAATATATAGAGACTAATTAGCATAATAAGCGCAAACATATGTTAGAGTAACAAGAGTAAGTTAAAAAATGTTTGATAGTCTTAGAGACTTACGGATAGATGTTTACTGTCGCCCTATCGCCATTATAATGGCGCACGCGCAAGGTACCGATGCCGCTTATATAGGGTTGTGGGAACCCCCCTAACCCCCTCCCCTAAGAGAATGAGATAAAAGGGAAGAACTTTGGAGATTTCAGTTCTTTGTCGGGGTGGCAGCGTAGCGAAAGGTTCTAGTAGGGGAAAAAAATAGTTAATAAATTTTTGTAAAATTTTTAAAAATTACCGCTAGTGGTAGAAGTTAGTTAATTATTTTATAAGGGTTTAAGAACTGTGTCGTAGACGATTAATCGCAATTACATCTAGCATTTGTACAGGTAAAACTTGCAGTATAATAATTATATATTAATATATGGGTGTTAACTGTTTATAGTCTAAGTAGTTTAGTCTAGCAGCAGAAGTTAGTTAATTATTCTGTAGGGGTTAACTTGTATAATAAGTATAAACTAAAATAAAAATAGTAACGCGAGATTATTTGATATATTATATATAAAATAAAAGTGTATTTTTATATGTTAAGAAATAGTTGAAAAAATAAATTACATAAAAAAATAGCAAGCTTAACAGGTGTAAGTTAAAACAAAGCATATGTAACATTACTAGGTGGTAGAGACTTACAGATTAGTTGTTTCATCTGCGGTACCTGGGGAGTGAATGGCAGACGCGCGACCGCGTTGCGGCTTATATAAGCACAGATAGTAATTATAAGTAATTATGTTGAACTTGACCCCCCCCCCCAAGAAAAAAAGTGTTGACCCCCCCCCTCCCCCCCCGTCACTTTCACTCATCAAAATGAATTAGGTTGATAGTGGTTACATTTATATAACACCAATTTAGCTTTGATGTTGCCAATAGTTTAATAACTATAGTTAAGCGGCAAAAGAGGACAGATAATTTTCTGCCATTACTCAGATAATAACAGGCAACAATTATGGTGTTACGCGATGGGGAAAGCCTCAGTGAAGCTCAACGGCGGATTAAACCAGGTGTTGCCTAACGTTAATTGCAAGGTACAACGCTCCACCTGCATTAGCGGCGACCTACATGTGACGAATAGATCATTGGAAATTTCCACTAACGTTGGACGTTCTATCCCCCTTAAACCCCAATGGCTCCCCACCACTTTGTGAGCCGCCCCACCACTTTGTGAGCCGAGAACCTTTTTGGCGACTATCGCTGAGTTAGTTCGGAACAATTCGTCGGACGCGATGGTTGTTCCGAACTCAGAGGGTACCTCAAATATATAAGCGGCCGATATATATTTGAGTTACTCTTGCTGTTAGGGTTTTAATATTAATACTTGTTGTGTGTGAGTGTGTGTGCAAAATGTTATTTTTAGTTTTAAGTTGTGCTAATTTTAAGCTTTAATTTGCGCATTGCGATGTTAGCATTAAGGTGTGTTATGGTATTGTTGATGTTTGGAAAATGTGTTTTTGATGTTGAGTTTTGGTATAATTATTGTATGTGTATGTACTAATAACCTTTCACAGCTAGCTGTTAGGAGGGTAGATTAAATTTAAATTTAAATTATAGAAGTTCTGTTGAACTTCATTAAATATGGGTGGGACATGCGCGTTGTGCCGTAGGTAGCGCATATTTTTTAATGCTTTAAAATTTTTAATTTTTATTAGGAAATAATTATATTTGGGTGGGTCTAGATTAAGGGTGGGAGGTTAGAGTTGCGTCTTGCATTAGCTGTTCCAGAGTCCCCATTGTAAAATTGGAATGGTCAGGTCCAGTGCCCAGGCCCGAGGCCGGCCGCCCGTATCACAGCCCACCAAACTGGATCGCCACGTGCGTGCGGGCCAAAAATTGGGATCCCTTGTAAGACGTAACTATCGCGGGTTGGGATTTGGGGAAGTGTTAGGCAAACAGAGTGGTGGGGATGGCTACGGCCGTCCCCATCACTTTGGTAAATTTAATTTTTTGGTGACCTTGACCTCAATTAGGTTAATTACCCCCCCCCCCCCCAACAGTGAACTTGGCCTTGGTGACCTTGACCTTAAACTTGAACTTGACGAGCCCCCCCCCCCCAACAATAATCCGGATTAGAAAATGACTAATAATTCAAGAATGGTTTGCCGGAATAGGGCAAGTCATACATCAATGAAAAGCTCTAATTAAGAGCAATATTGTGGTAAAGACAGAATTGTATTATTTTCTTTTACTAAAATGGTACCATAAAAAGAACACCCCTCTCCCCACTCAATGACATGGCGATATAAGAGTGGTGTGGTTTTGTGTTGAGAACATTCTTCACCTATAATAGCTAGAGTGAACATGTCTCCCCAAGATGCTTCAATATTTTATAACAAATGTACAAAAGTTGAAGAAGTATTGGAGGTGGATGAAGAAAACGATGAAGAAATTGAAGAAATAGAAGTGCCTTTGTTAAGTGAAAATGTTGTAACAAGAATATTTGTGGATCCGAATTCACCAATGGATATTATAGGAAGGTTTTTAATTGAAGTTGTGACATGGATAGAAAATGGAAGATTAGTAAACATAGGATCTCCAATTTTGGTTGATGATAGACACACCTTTGGTGTATATTGGAGAAACATAGATCTGTTATGGCTGTGGGCGGAGGCATATGTGGAGTATTTGCAATTGGAAGAAAATATAGGCTTTAATCATTACTTTTCAGCTTTAGTGTTAAACTACTAATTCTAACATTTTACTAAAAAAAAAAACCTTACAAATGTGGTGGGGGAAGCATTATATAAAGGGAATAGAAGGGAGAAGCATTTCATTTCCATGCTAAATTTCAAAGAGTAAACATCAACACGATGCATCAATGTGAAATTTGCTCAGAAACTTTTCATGATAATATTCTACTAGAAATACATAAAGAATTATTTCATAATAATAATGAAGATGTAACAGAAACAGAATATAAAGATTTAAAACTATATGAAGAAGAAGAACCAAAAGAAGAACAACAAGAAGAAGAACCATTAGCAGGACTATCTAATGAAATACCGCATCAATGTGAAATTTGCTCAGAAACTTTTCATGATAATATTCTACTAGAAATACATAAAGAATTATTCCATAATAATAATGAAGATGTAACAGAAACAGAATATGAAGATTTAAAACTATATGAAGAAGAAGAACCAAAAGAAGAACAACAAGAAGAAGAACCATTAGCAGGACCATCTAATGAAATACCGTGTTTAAAAGTATTTGCTTTAGAAGGTAGAGTAGTAATGCACCACAAAATTCAAAATGAAAATTTGGAATTGGATCAGTTTTTTAAAGAAGTAAGAACAATTGTAAGTAAAACACTCACAGAAGAATTAAGAAGACTAAACTTTATTAAATTTGGCATATTATTAAATGCCATGTTTACTAATGTAGAAGGAGAAATGTCACCAAGAGGATTCATGACAAAAAACCAGACCATCATGGCAAGTTCAGATATTAATTCAATAGTTGAAGATTGTTTGGAAGAAATATTATCAAAAATTCAAGAACATGAAGGAAGAGGATCTGGTTGGAGTTTGGTTAGTATTGAGAGTATGGATGTTAGAGTTCATAAACACGGCTATGGATTAAGGGGTAGCAGTTATATTCCGCTCCCAAAGAAAATTTCAGACACCAAATCATGTATAAATGTTCAAAATGAAGATATGGAATGTTTTAGATATGCAATGACGGCAAAATTTGTACCACCTCACCATGCGGTTAGACCCAGTGAAGAATATGAAACACACAGATTTAGATATAATTTCCAAGGATTGACTTACCCAGTGGCTTTGAAGGACATCCCAAAGTTCGAAAAACAAAACCCTGGAACATCTGTTAATGTTTTTGGTTTGGACAGTTCGAATAAAGTGTACCCATTGCGTGTGGTGAAGAATGAACTCCCAGATCATACAGACTTATTACTACTTACAAAAGGTGATGTTTCCCACTATGTATGGATTAAAAAATTTGAAACTCTTGTAAGTTATCAACTATGTAAAACTAAAAATAAGAAGATAGTTTGCAAAAGATGCTTCAATTTTCATGAAGAAAGAAGAGAAGGAAATGAATGGTTACAAGAGCATAAAAAACTATGTAACAACAACTATGAAGCAAAAATTATCTTACCATGTCCAAGTAAGGCAGAGTTGAAATTTGAGAAAATTTCCCATCAATATCGGATTCCCATTGTTGTCTATGCTGATTTTGAATCGACACTAGTGCCTATTGAAAATAATGATGGTGATGTAGCAAGGAAAAGTGTTAAGTATCAGATACATGATCCAAACAGTTTTTGTTTAATGGTTAAATCTACTCTTTCTGAAGAACATCTAAATAAATTTAATTTAACTTCAAAACCTATTGTCTATCGTGGTGTTAATGCTTCTAAAATATTCCTTGATCAGTTGTATATAATAGCGGAAAGTGTTGAAAGATTGTACAGTGATATTATACCGATGATACCTTTGGATGAAGAAGAAGAGATTCAACATGAAAATGCAACTCATTGTTATTTATGTAGAAATGAATTTACTGTGGAAAATCACAAGGTTCATGATCATGACCATCTGACAGGGTATTATAGAGGTGCTGCATGTAACAGCTGTAATATCAACTACAAGATCCCTACAAATATACCTGTAATATTACATAACCTTAGTGGTTATGATGCGCATTTTATCATTCCGGAATTAGGAAGAGATAATGGAGAAATTGATGTCATAGCTGAAACCACGGAGAAGTTTATAAGTTTTACTAAAAAAGTTGGAAATATAAAGCTTCGGTTTTTAGATTCTTACCGTTTTATGCCATCTAGTTTAATGAAGCTTTCTGAAAACCTGAGAACAGAAGATTTAATAGAAACCAAGAAGATTGTAAATAATGACAAGGTTAATTTAGTTCTTCGCAAAGGTGTTTTCCCGTATGATTATATAGATAGCTTAGAAAGATTTAATGAAACATCCCTTCCACCAAAAGAAGAATTCAAAAGTAAACTATATGACACAGATATATCCCATGAAGATTATGAACATGCGTGTAGAGTATGGAATGAATTAGGATTTAAAACACTTGGAGAATATTCGGACTTTTATGTAAAACTAGATGTAACTTTACTTTGTGATATAATGGAAGAGTTTAGAAATACATGTTTTAAGGCATATGGATTAGACCCTCTGCATTCTTGTACATCACCTGGACTAGCTTGGCAATCAATGTTAAAGGAAATAAAATGTAAACTTCAACTTCTTACAGATATAGACATGGTGCTGATGTTGGAATCAGGTGTTCGAGTTGGACTAACTCAAAGCGTAACACGACATGTAAAGGCGAATAACAAATATTTGCCCAATTTTGATGCAACAAAACCAAGTACATATTTAGGTTATTTTGATGCAAATAACCTTTATGGATGGGCCATGTCGAATCCTCTCCCATTTGGCGAATTTAAATGGGTTGACCCTGATTCTATTGGAAACATCATGGATATAGCAAAACATGGAGATACTGGTTATATTTTGGATGTAGATATTGAGTACCCTGAACATTTGCACGACCACCATTATGATTTACCTCTACTGGCCAAGACAGAAATATCACCAACCGGTAGATGGCCTAAATTAATGATGACTTTAACCAACAAATCAAGATATGTTGCTCATTATTGGGTAATACAACAAGCACTAGAATTAGGATTGAGAATAACAAAAATTAATAGAGCTTTACAATTTTCTCAATCCTGTTGGTTAAAGTCATACATTGACAATAACACAAAAAGAAGAACTGCAGCTACATCTAATTTTCAAAAGGACTTTTTTAAATTGATGAATAATGCGATATTTGGCAAGACACTGGAAAACAAAAGAAAGCATAAGAATGTGAAATTAGTTAGTGATCCGGTGAAACTACAAAAGCTGGTACAAAAACCTAACTTTGGATCATCCATAATAATCAACGAAAATCTTGTAGCTGTTTCCATGAACAAAATTTCAATTACAATGGATCGTCCTTTATATGTGGGGATGTCTATTCTAGATATTTCAAAGACCCACATGTATGACTTCCATTACAACAAGATGGTTAAATTTTATGGAAGAGAAAACATCGGCATTGTATACATGGATACGGACGCTTTTATTTATTGGATAAGAACTGAAGATATGTATGAAGACCTACGCTGTTTTATCTACAATAACGACTTTGACTTTTCTGATTATCCACAAGACCATCCCAACTACGACAATGGTAGAAATAAAAAGGTATTGGGAAAGTTCAAAGACGAAACAAATAGCGTGCCAATGGAAGAGGTTGTTGCTTTAATGTCTAAATTGTATTCATTTAAATTGTACAAAAATGAAAAAAGAGAACATGAAATCGTGAAGAAGGCCAAAGGTATAAAAACCTCATACCTGAAGAAGAATGTACAGTTTGAAGAATACAAGAGATGCTTATTCGAAAATGTTGAGACAACAGCAACATTTAACACCATAAGAAGCTTCAACCATCGTCTCTTCAGTGTAAAGCAAACCAAATGGGCTTTGAGTTGTAAGGATGATAAGAGGTACATCCTGGAAGATAATATAAAAACTCTACCATTTGGACATTACTCCTTATACCCTATCGACCAGTAAACCTATTCTTCGTCCTTTACCTTCTTCCTTTTTAATTTCCATAAAGAAGAGGGGACATGACAAGCTCAATGTCATGTTCCCTCTTTTTTACACCAATGTAATATGGCCTTGACCTATAATCTAACCATATAAAAGAGGATAAACCATTTTAAAGATCAGTACTTTTACAAGCGGGGTGGAAGACACAACTGAAGATGGAAGATTTAAGGAACAAGATTGTAAATGAACTTCATAAGCCGGCAAGAAGAAAATTTCCTAGAAGAAATACAATTATAAAATGAATGAATGATCTTTTCCAAGCCGATCTTATTGAAATGATACCACATAGTAAATTAAATAAAGGATTCAAATACATTTTAGCGATTATAGACTGTTTTACTAAAGTGGCTGATGCTTTACCGCTAAAGGACAAGACTGGTAAAAGTGTTACAAAAGCTATGGAAATAGCTATACAAAGAAATAATTTTAACATCAAACATCTACAAACTGATGATGGAAAAGAATATTTTAACAAAGACTTTGCAGCTTTAATGAAGAAGTATAAAATAAATCATTATTCTACAAATTCTGAAGTTAAAGCTTCAATAATAGAAAGATTTAACAGAACGTTAAAAGGAGCAATGTATAAAACATTTTCCAAACGAGGATCATATATTTGGTATGATATATTACCACAACTTATAAAAGAATATAACAATAAGTATCATCGAACCATTGGTATGAAGCCTAACGAAGTAAATAGTGCCAATGCTAAAATGGTATTAAAACGTATTAAAAATAATACTACTCCTAAACGTGAAAAAATGCAGCCTAAAACATTTAAAGTTGATGATAAAGTTCGTATAAGTAAGTACAAAGGAGTATTTAGCAAAAGGTATCTGCCAAACTGGACTAATGAAGTATTTACAATCTATAAAGTGCAACCAACAATACCTGAAACCTACATTTTAAAGGACAACAAGGGTGAATTACTTGAAGGTGGATTCTACGGACATGAATTGCTAAAATCATCAGTTGGCGATGTATATCTTGTTGAAAAAATTTTACAAAGAAAAAAGGATAAGGTGAAAGTACGTTGGTTGGGATTTGATAAAAGTGAAGACTCTTGGATCCCTACAAAAGACTTAGTGTAGCAATTTATGAAGTCATTACATGTTTAACCTTTACACAAGATGGAGATTGTGCAACAAAAAGATCGATTTTTTATTAATAATATTGATGAATTAACAGTTGACAACGACAAGTTAAATCATGGAAAACATGGTGAATTACTGCCAAACACAATAAGATGTTTAATAACTGGACCATCAAATTGTGGAAAGACAAATGTGGTTTTTAATTTAATAACAAATCCTAAAGGATTACGTTTCAACAACATTTATATCTTTTCCAAATCTTTGCAACAACCCAAATACCAATTATTGGATAAGGTACTCGCAAGTGTGCCTGAAGTTAATTTCTACAAGTTTAATGCTAGTGAAATTATAATGGAGCCAAACGAGGCTAAACCATTTTCTATATTTATATTTGATGATGTATCTTGTGAAAATCATGACACTATTAGAAGTTATTTTGCCATGGGAAGACATTACAATATTGATAGCATTTATATTGGTCAAACTTACAGTAAAATTCCAAAACAACTAATAAGAGATAATGCAAATCTACTTATTATCTTCAAGCAAGATGAAACAAATTTAAAGCACATAATGATCATGTGAATGCAGACATGTCATTTGATAAATTTAAAGAAATGTGTGGCAAAGCATGGGCTGAAAAATATGGATTTCTTGTTATTATGAAAGAAGAAGCTATGAAAAATGGAAGATATCGTATAGGGTTAGATAAATTTGTATTAATCCATTGAACAATTGATGATACGTTTAGTAATAGACTGGTCTTCGCAGTGTAAACATGGTGAACCAAGAAAAACTATTAAAAGAAATAAAATCACTGAGTGACTCGATTAGACTTAAAAATCGAGCATTAAGAATGGGTTTGAATGAAAGAGAAGAATTCCTGGAGACTACATTTAAGCCTATTACAGAACCTTTAAAACAGATAACAGAAACAATTGGTAAACCTCATTATGAAGGAGATGTTTTACTACCTATTTCTAAATTTGAAGTAAAGACTTTGAAAAAGGAAGAAGATGATGATTCTTACACAAGTGATAGTGAAGTTTCTCAAAAAGAAGAAGAAACAAAACAAGAAGAACCAGAAATAAATGTTCAAAAAGAAGAAGAACAAGAACAACATATACCTGAAGCAGAACAATCAATTCCAAATCTAACAAAATTAGGTAGTGATATATTGCAACAAGGACCTCTTGGAAGAAAGTATATCATGAAGATGTTACATGAAATAAAAGCTAACCCAAAACTACACAAGTCACATGTATATGGAGCGAGAATTGATGGAAATGAATTAAAAATAGGAGATTCAAAAGTACATTTGACTGAAGATGATGACATTGTTATTGGTGAGCATAAATATAAAGGAACAAAAAGATTATTTGAACTGATTTTTAAAAATATACCTATAAAATATACACTACAAGATTTAAATACTTTTAAAGAAATTTTGCAAAATACTAATGCTCATAAGAAGAATTACTCCAAAGATTCAATGATAAATAGAACACGCGCAACTAAATATACAGTTGTAATAAAAAGATTGTTTCCCCTGAGAAAACTACCAACATTACGAACTGCGCCTGCATTGAAGAAACCGCTAAAGAGGAAATCTTTATCACTTATGGACTTATCACTTATGGATGAATATGGTAAAAAGAAAAAAGGAGAATCTTCAACGTCTGGTAAAGGTTTAATGAAAAACCTAAATAATACAAATGTGATTTACTATAATGATATAAACAAATTGGTCGATAGAATGAGACTATTACATGAAGCCATGGAAGCTGGTCATACAGGTTTAAATAATGAATGGGTGGCTTTAGTTGACGAACTTCGAAATCGTGGAATAGTTGTATAAATCATTACGGATATATAAGAGAGCTGTGAGTATACAGTGGATCAGTTCAATCATGAGTGTCGACAAGTTCGGACGGTACTCCAGGCTAGGAGTGCAAGGAGGAGAAAACAGAAAAAGAAGTGGATTGCCGCAAACACCTGAAGGTGACTATGATATGAGTAACAAACGTTTAAAATTTGTTAAAGACCCAGAAGAAGATACTGATGGAGCAAATTTAAAAACAGTAAAAGAAGCAACTTCAACATCATTGAAATTAAACAAGAATACTTACGATGTTAAATCACATAGAATAATTAATGTTGGTAAACCAACTGACAGTTCTGATGCAATTAATAGAGAGTATTTATCATCTGAACTTTCAAATACTTTAAAATTGCAGTGGGGTAACAATTTAAAAGATGGACAAACATATGATGCTGGAAATCATAGGATAACCAATGTGGCAAATCCAAAAAATGATAAAGATTCAGTTAATAAAGAATATTTACATTCTATAATACCGGAAAAGACTCAACGAGGATTTTCTTTTTATAAGTTTATTATAAATGACATTGGATACCCAAAGGAAGACGGCGATGCTGTAAACCTAAAATACATCAAGGACAACTGTATTTTACAAGATGCTGATAAAATCTATTGGCATGGAAAAGCATTGTCAAATGTAAAATTTGGTTCTCAACCAAAAGACGCTGTTACTATGGAACAATTATCTAAAGAATTAAAAAGGGGAACATCAAATTTTGTAAAACATGAAGATGCCGTGCTAAAGCGAGGAAATACATTTATACATGGAAATGAAAAGTTTGATTTAATGCAAGGAAGTAATGATGAATGGGATGCGGGAGGTAAAAGAATAACAAATGGAAGATTTGGTCAAAAAAGTTCGGATGTACCTTTAATGGCACAAACATTAATTGCGGGCGGTCCTTTGGTAGGCACATATGAAGGTCATAATAGAAGAATAAAAAATATAATACCTGGTTATGAAGAAAATGGTTGTGTTACAGTGAAACAAACAATAACTTGGGATAAACGCAATGGAACCAAATTTGATGCTAAAATGAAGAAAATAATTAATATTTCACCAGGTGAAGATTTTAATGATGCTGCTACTATTGGACAAGTCATAACAACATCAAAAAGTGATTCGACCGCTTACACGTGTAATGATAAACGTATTATGCAGTTACACGATCCTCAACATCCGAAAGATGCTGTAACTTTAGATTGTTTAATAAGAATAGTGGGCAATTTACTTATTGATACCCACAATCATATAGCTAGTACAACGAGTCATGTGATAATTCAACCCGATGAACGAGAAGCTTGGATTAAAAATAGAATCATAAATCAGTATGTAATTAATTTAAATAATTAAATATTTAAATATAAAAATTGTGCATAAGGTATTCATTTATGTAAAGCAGCTCGTGGAGTAAACACGCTGGTTATATAAGACGACATAATGAAGACCGCACCGCTCAGTCTTCGTCAAGACAGCGGCAAGAAAGGACGTGGTATTACATCAGCTGCGTTATCCCTGCTCAGACAGATTCCTGTTGGTGCTGTTCTAAATAGAACAATAGACGCTCTACCATACGAATTTCATCTGCCCGGAGGTTATCAATATTGTGGACCTGGAACTAAGTTGGCAAAACGTTTAGCAAGAGGAGATCCTGGAATTAATAAATTGGATCAAGCCTGCAAAGAACACGATATAGCGTATTCCAAGTTTGCAGATTCAAAAAATAGATCGATAGCAGATAGAGTGCTAGCGGAAAAAGCTTGGCAAAGAGTTAAATCAAGTGACGCCAGTATTGCAGAAAAAGCATCAGCTTGGGCAGTGACGACAGCCGTGAAGACGAAAGCTAAGTTTGGTGGTGGAAGACGACGCGGGAGAAAACCTAGTAAAAAAGAAGCTGCAAAGAGAGGCGGGAACATTAAAAGAAGACGTCGCACTAACCCTAAAAGAAAAGTCAAGAAAACATCCATATGGTCAATGGTAAAAAACGGATCGGGTCTTTACTTAAGACCATACCGTGTGTATTAAATGAGAAGAATAAATTGATAATTCCAAATGAAGCATTAACAAACTATCAATTGTCAAAATATGTGAAATGTTTAAGAATACCATTCTTCAGAGGAGTTTTTATGAAAGATACATTACCAAATAGAGTGTGGAAAAATGAAACTGGAATAGTAAATTTAGACTCTAATTATGGACCAGGTACTCATTGGGTATGTTATAAAAAACTTGGAGAAAATGTTTACTACTTTGATAGTTTTGGAAATTTACCGCCACCAAAAGAACTTCAACATTATTTTCGGAACTGCAATAATATATTCTACAACTACAAAAGAGAGCAACCTAGCAATACGGAAATATGCGGACATTTATGTTTGGAGTTCTTAGCGAAGAGCGTCAGTCAGCTTTAAGATGTCATCGTATACAGTGTCGTTGAGTGGAAATTCATCAACATTGAAAAGTACACTTTTCCCAGCGTTACGTTTATCTACGGACAAACTATGGGAAGCAGCATTATTGGATTTGACTACATACATTTCAA
Organism: Neoaliturus tenellus; assembly: GCA_030545055.2. Taxonomy (NCBI): domain Eukaryota; kingdom Metazoa; phylum Arthropoda; class Insecta; order Hemiptera; family Cicadellidae; genus Neoaliturus; species Neoaliturus tenellus. The sequence continues at coordinate 44,596,350 of CM061536.1, forward strand.
TTCCCAATGTTACAGAAGGAAAAAATAATTTACTACATTATTATGAAAGTAAAGATGAAAAAGGAAATTATTCACAATTAAAAATAATTCCATTATCTACAGGAGCATATGAAATAGACGATATAAACCAAGTATTACAAAAGAAACTTGGAGAAGAAAATATTTCTATAAAAGGTAATAATAATACATTAAAAGCAGAAATAACTTCAAAGTATTATATAGATTTTAGCTTAGACCACTCAATCGGCAATTTGCTCGGATTTTCAAAGAAGAAAGGAATTTTAGCTCCTGGAAATGATTATACTGGCGATACAACAGTAACAATATTAAAGGTGAACAGTATTGATGTAACATGTAATATTATACACAGATCATATAGAGATGGAGTAAATCAACATATATTACACACATTTTACCCAACAGTAGCTCCTGGTTTTAAAATAGTTGAGAAGCCACAAAACCTGATATACCTACCGTTAAACACCAGTTTCATTTCAGACATCGTACTGAACATATTGGATCAAGACGGCATTAGTGTTGACTTCAGAGGAGAAACAATAACTATACGGTTACATATCAGAGCAGCAACATAAAGTCAACATGGGATTATCATTTAAACCACAACGGAAGAGTCGGGAGCTCAGTAGCTCCTCAACATTCGACGAGTTAACACCGGACAACATACGCTTCCTACAGAAGATCGGACTAAAACTTGCCAACCATGGATATACTGGATATAGCGCAAGGACCGACATTCGACGAAACCCTATGGGAGAAGGAATATCACACTCACAACCCTTACACTTCATCAAAATTAAATAATAATGATGAAATAAGGATTCCCATTCAACAACAAGATATCTACACATTACCATGTGAAAGTTATTTATATATCGAAGGAAGAGTAACAACATTGGATGGAAAATCTGGTTCAACTGTTCCTTTTATAAATAACCCAATGGCATATCTGTTTGATGAAATTAGATATGAGATATCTGGAGTAACAGTTGATTCAACAAAAAAAGTTGGTATATCAACAACTTTAAAAGGATTGACTTCAATAACACCTCATGAAAAGAATTCTTTAATCTCGGCTGGATGGGTGACCCCTGATAAAGACACTATTACTCCTAATTCAAATGGTTACTTTGACTTTAATGTACCTTTACGATTGCTTTTGGGATTTGCAGAAGATTACAAGAGAATAATAATAAACGTAAAGCAAGAACTGGTACTGCTCAGATCTTCAACAAATAAGGATGTAATACAAGCGCCAAGTGGAACTAAAGATGCCGATTTGGAATGGCAACTTCAATTAGATAAAGTTGTATGGAGAGTACCACATGTCAGATTGGCGGATGAACATCGAGTATTATTATTAAAAAAATTAAAATCTGACCGTGATATTGTAATACCATTTAGAAGTTGGGAATTTCATGAATACCCCATATTGCCTCAAACAGAAAGACAAACATGGACTGTTAAAACCTCTACTTATTTAGAACGGGCAAGGTACATAATAGTTGGTTTTCAGACTAAACGAAAGGATATTATAACTGCGCACGCTGGTCAATTTGACCATTGCAAAATAAAGAATTGCAAAGTTTTTTTAAATTCTCAGTTTTTTCCATATGACAGTTTAAATGTTTCATTTAACAAGAAACGTTATTCCATTCTATATGACATGTATGCAAGATTTCAATCGTCATATTATGGTAAGACAAATACACCACTACTATCACCAGAACAATTTTATTCAAAAGCTCCAATTGTTGTAATCGATTGTTCAAAACAAAATGAATCTGTGAAATCTTCAAGTGTAGATATAAAAGTTGAAATGGAATTTGAAGATAAAATACCAGATGGAACTTCAGCATACTGTTTAATTCTACATGACAAAATAGTTACCTACACACCACTAACAGGAATTGTGAAGAATGTGCTTTAAGAAGGATTAATACAACATCTGCACAATTTGTAAGGTTTTTACAAAAAATCAACAATATCTAGGTCATCTGCGAGTATAAAAGCGAGAAAAAAGAGCTGGAAATTCATTTCATCTTTGATTGTCGTATGGGTAACATCGTCCGCAAGATGAGTTCTACTACATCAAGTGCTAATGAAGAAACTACACCTTTTATGGCTGACAATAGTTTGGATATAGAAAGACAAGTTGAACAGGAAATGGATGAGTTCCTCAAGTTTAAACATAAGAAGACAGAAGAAGAGGAAGTTGAAAAAGAAACAAAGAAAAGAAAAATTGAAGATAACATTTCCACCAACATCTTAACGGAAGTATTTCTTCGAATATTTTATCCTATTTCTTCTTGTATAACAAAGACTGTATCTGCTGGAGTAATGAAATCATTGGATTACTCTCCTACTGTTATTTTAAATCACGGATCTAAAATGGTAACCTTCACTGAAACTTCATGGGAATCTTTTATGAAACATATACATCTTTTGGAATGTTATCTGAGTAACAATACATTTGGAAGAAAAACAAAACTAGGTTTGTTGGAATCAAATATTGAAATCGATATTGTTAAACAACGTGGTCAACAACTAGTTCGATTTAGAGATTTAACTAAATATAATATAAAAATACATTTGACTAAAGAAGAGTTTTACACTTTAACTTATGCTACTGGTCCTATAACAAGATATTTAAAACAGCTAATATTCTCAAGTGCAATTATCAAAGACTATTTAATTGATGCATTGGATAAACAACCATATGTTCCAATCCTATGGTCCAGTAGATACTTCAATCTTCAATAGGATACCGCATGAAGTAGATATGTGGAGACAGTTACACCACTATCAAACCAACTTTAATTTAGATGAAGAAAAGCAAGAAGCCAAGGAAAACGAATCATGTTTCAACAATCAACAATCGGCAACAAATTAAACAAATAAAAAATATTGTAAGTAAGAAGAAGAATATTGGGGGTATAAAAGGTTGTCAATCTGGAGTAACATACCAGTTGCCTACTGAACGTCATCATGAATAAACAAGTTTCATTCTCTAAGAAGATAGAATTAATGGAGGTAAAGCAAGGTATCATAGAGTTTCAAGCATTCCGTGGTAATGATGGAAATTTTATAATTAAAGAGTTAGTGGTACTAGATATGATAACATCTGTTGTTTATCACTTTTTATTTATGCCTCCTTTACCATTCAACAGATTAACAACCAAAGCTAAAGTAACAAATAAATGGTTGATGAAACATTTTCATAATCTAAGATGGGATGAAGGTTTTATAACCTACAATATGATGCCACACATTATGAATCATTTCTGCAAAAAGTTCAAAACTATTTTTACAAGAGGATTGGAAAAAGCAAATTGGATACAAGCATATACAAACCATGAAGTAATAAATGTGCAAATGGAGAAAGATTTTTATTGCTACTTTGATAACATCTGTATTTCATCTAAAAACTTTAAACATCAACAGTCTCAATGTGCTTTAAAAACGCATATCGTTTAAATGTCTATCTCCAGCAAAGTGGTGGGGGAAACGAAGGGTATAAAAGCGAGAGCGGCACTATGACGATGCATCAGTATTACTCGAACCTCCGGGGAGTCAACACCTCTGACGCGCAAACACAAGAAGAAGAAGACGAACAATAGCAAGAAGAAGATAATGGCGTCACAAAATTTTCTACAATCGCTTGTTGATCAATTCAACAAACATTCTAAATCTACTATACTACCGACAAAAAAATGTTCAGAATTGAAGGAAGAGAAACATTATATTATTCACACTATTAAGAAAATGGAAACATCAATTGGAGACGCTATCAATTGCACACTAAGTGAAGCACCCTACACACCTGGTGATGAACCAAAATTTCAAGTATTTCTTCCCAAACGCTTCGTTCAACTGCTGCAGAATGAAGATTTACGACTGATTCACCCCGGCACACTCTACTTAGCATCTCACGGTCCTAGCGGAAGCAACTCTACTGAACTTACACTTCATGTTATGCCTACTAGCAACTAATCTGTAGTTTATATATATACTGTTGTACATGTATGTAACTGATTATAAATAAATAAAAATAAAAATAAAAAAAATAATAAAAAGGCAACATATCGATAGTGTTTCTGCACTATCGATATGTTGCTTTTTAAAAACACGTTTGGGTGACCTTGACCTAGTTTCGAGGGTATATAAAGGCCGTAATTTTCTTGAAGATCTCATCAGTATACGACTACCTTTCGTGCTGTACACATCTCTGTTGGCTCTCCAGTTATTACAAATAACAACATGTCTCTTAAGGTGAAGTGTGCATCATATGATACCACCACCATCATAACTTTTGAAGAACTCGACGATTTTACTAATGAATTGCGAGTGTTACTTGCCGGTGGTTATCGTTTAAATATTGATGTTTACGCTAACAACATGAGGATGTTTCCTAAACAAAAAGTCTGCAATGAAGAAGTATTTGTTTCCACACAACCTTCAACTACAACACCATCTACTCAAAGTAATGTTAAGTTCCAGAAATATTACTGATGTTGAATAATATTGAGTGGTCGCTGTGGCATCTATAAAAGGAACGCGTAACCTAAACAGAATCATCATTTGCTTCCCAACTGACGCAGCGAAAACAACTACCACTACCATGTTGTAGAGAATGATGATTGAATTCAATGGAAAAATCTACGGAAAAGACTATCAAAGTGTAGAACAAATGACGTCCGATCTTCAAGTATTGACTAAAGAAGGATTCCAACCAAAATTAATTCTAAAATTTCCTGAAGTACATCCACTATCCACTGAAGATCTCATTGCTATGGCTAAAGAAGAAAAAGAAAAATACAAACAAGATATAAAGAAAGAAAAAGAGGATAAAAACTCACTATCTTAAATAAATACATCTTACACTTGTAAGATGATCTTTTGTAAAACTCCATTTAAATGACCTTGAGATTACCCCCACCACTTTTCTTAATCTATAAAACACTCTATCCTACACTATACAACTTCATTTCTTGGCTAAACTTAGAAGCGTCAACATGGAAAACAAGAAAGACGAGTACAAACCACGCTATTGCTGTGAACAAAAATGTACCGATATAGGAAGATGGATGGTAGACGGATTAGCTTGTAGAAAATGTGAATTCTTCGGATCTTGTTACTGCAAATGCAAGACAAAACAACTACCACCACCAGAATTGCAAACCTTCAAGATTTATAAATCAAGATACTTCCACACTTGCTGTCCCCAGAGATGTATCAAATTTCATCCAGAAAAAATTGTTAATTGCCGAGAGTGTAATGCATGTTATAAAGACGATTTTTGTACATGCATCATAAATGCGTGCAAGTACAGATCTGATTGGTCTACTGATCCTGTTGAAGCTTCAGATGTATAGCTGTAGTCACTGACTGCAGCCCTTTTTTAAAACTCCATTTGATTGACCTTGAGATTACCCCCACCACTTATTTTTTACAACATATATTCTACGGATCATTCGATACGCTTCTCATTCTTATTTCATTACTCACACTGACAACAACATGGATGATAAGTTCATTTCCTTTCAACATTTAATTACCGACAGAGAAGAGATGGAAGAACTATTCCAAAACTTACTCAAACTCATTGATAACTATCCTTTAAGATGGATCAACATCACAGTGCAATACGTCAATCCTACCAAAATATTTTCATCCTCATCATCTTCTTCTGCCACCTCCATGTCTTCATCATCGCAAAGTGCAGAGGAAGAGGAACAGACAACTAATGGTGTTAAAATTGTTGAATTAAACGACGAGGAACAAGAAATGCAAGCTCTGGTTAAATATAAATTTAATATTTAATTTCTAAAAATTATTAGTATTTTTAATTTATTTTACAGCTAATACTTATTTCTACACACCACCCATAACCTACCTAAATGGGATTTTGCGGCAAAATGCTCTGGCCGCCGGTTTGCATATGGGTATATCAACCCTCCCCCACCACTCTACCTCCCCCACTCCTCTACTTCCCCCTCCACCACCTTTGCCCACATATAAGCGACCCTCTGACCATCGCTCACCATTTGTTTGCCAACTTCCGAACAATGAGCTCCTCTCCTTCAACAACAAGTAAATGTACTTTTCTTGTTCAATCACAAGAAGAATTACAAAATATTTTTCAAATTTTAAGTGATCTAATAAACACTCCAAATAACACCATTACTATCACTGTGGAAGTTTCCTACAATTCTTCTGATTACGAAAACATGGAAAGCAAAGACGTCGAAGTTTTACAGCTGCCAAACAATAGTCTTCTATCTTCCAAAGCTGCAACACCCGACACAGCTAATAATGATGTTTAGTCGACTACAATTACTTTTTTTTTACCCCCCACTATTTTTACAGTAATATATAAGCTGTCCCTATCTCTGTTTCTCATTTCATCGCCAACTTTCTCACCATCAACACCGCACCCATTTTTACCTGCACACGATTAATACACGAAGATGATGGATGATTTTTTATTTACGTCACAATTGGAAGAGGATAAACTCAAACTTGAAATCAACAGACTACAATTAGAAACAAAGAATCAACAAGAAATGATTCAGCTTTTACGACTATTCAAATGCGTACTGTGGATAGTATGTTTTTATCTTATCATCGCTATCACCTTTGGCATCTACCACTCCATCGCCAGTAAACAACACTCCAACGCTTCCTCGAATAAAACCACTACTTTTCTTTGATTAAATAAATTTTTACCCACCTTCAATCTAACCCCTCGGGGCTCACCTTTTTTAAAAACCCCTCCGGATGACCTTGACCCACTTCCAAAACCCACCCATCACTGTCAAAAAAACCCCAGCCGCTACTACCCCTACAACACTTACAACCGCCTGACCTTGACCTGGGCCAGGAGTAGGCAAACCCCACTACTAATTTGCCTTCAAAGTACCATTGTCACTTTTCTGATGGATTATTTTTTGCATTTTCACTCTTATGATTTATTTATTGCACTAGACTAATATTAGGAAAAAATATGCAATTGAATTAAATGAAGATGGCCTGAATGGCTACCAAAAATACATAACAAAATTTAAATACAAACTATGTTCAAGTTATCCAGTTAAGTACCAAAGAACTGGTTAACGAGTTTTAAAGAGTTACAATGCCTTATTTTTAAGCACTTAAAACTTAAATATATTTTATATTTTCTATTGTTATAAAAATGATCAAATTAATACAATTTGACATTTATTAAGTGAAATGATACCAGTATACTAATTTAACTAATTAACATATTAGTTTTTTAAGTAGAGAATAAATAATGTATCGTAAAATTGTTAAACATTTAAAAAGTTTTATTGACATACTTTTTATTTTTGTTAACCCATGATAATGTATAAGAAACTACATTTAGAATGTTTGAAAAAATATTGATTTTAATTTATTGTGGCGCCTTTAATTATCTTCTAAGGTAATTTTTATTCTTAGTACTGCTAGAATGTTCTTATGAGTTCCGCAATCTCTTCAGTCCACCAGGAGACGGGTTGTGTGTAGCGTCGGGGTTACCTTCGTGGCACAGACTTGTCGCAGACCGAGACGATCAGTTCCATCGTGGATGTTACTAGTGCCTCGGCCCCATCCTCGGTAGGTTTCCCCTGCGCTACCCGAGAGGAAACTTCGGTGAACTTGACCACCTACAGTTTGTTAGTGTTCCTTCGGGGTGGCTCTTCCCGAGATGCGGAAACTGTACGATTTGCCTGATCATGCAGATCAAAGACGATAAACTTTTGGTCGCTACCCGTGTAGTCACCCACAACCCTCCAGAAAGATCCACTGAAGAAGCGATTCAGACACAAAGGTGATATGGGGGATCGTGCCTCTCTGTCCAGGGTGCCGAAAAGTAGGTGTGTTGCCCCGGTTGAGGACGACAAGACCGGCCCTGGCGATGAAGTCCAGGATGTATTTCCCCCAGTAGTTGGCAGAGGCAACTTGGAGAAGGCAACTTTGAGGGGTTGGAGGGCATTCTCCACTAGACGGCCCTGGCGTTGAAATCGCCTCCAACGTCGACGTGCCCGTTGGTGACGAGAACCCATTCCTCTAGGCTATCTATCTTGTCGCGGAAGTCCTGGACGGCCTCGTTGGAGGTGAGGTAGAAACTGAAGATAGTCCCGTACCCAGTTCATCTAAATTAAAATCAGTTCAATCAAATTATTGTAAAACAAGCATTAACAGTAAAAGTACTTCTGTTTTTAAGAGGAAAGATTGCTGTTACATTGTATAACACATACCATATGCGATTTCCCATACCAGGTTATGACTCAAATGACTCCAATCCTTTAAGGACAAGGAAGATCAATTCAAAATAACGATGGAATAATATGAAGCCTTAAAGCAATGTTATCGTTTTGGTTAAACTATTTAATAACAAATGTTCCATAACTAAGTTAATGCTACCAATCTGCCATGCCACCTAAGGCCCGGTACTCTGGATTCCCTGTTTATTAGTCTGAGCTGTTAACAGCTGGGCGGTTTACATGCATCAGACGTATATATAATATCAATAACTGTAAAAGTACAACCAACAGAGTTTAGATATAGATTTTGCAACCAAACAAATTATTTAACAAGAAAACCAATAAACTAAAGTAATAAATATGTCCTAAAAATTGTAAATGCAATGCACATATCAAACCATACAAGGCTGACTTATCAGTATTATCCAGAGAAGTTTTTCAATTGGTATGTAAAAGCAAGTTGTGTTTTTAATATTAAAACAATTAAATTTATAAATAATTAAAAATCATGAGCCACTACAAAAATGTTTTCATGTGCCTGGTAAATTGTTTCTATTTTAAGTCAGTATAACATTAAAATGGTAGTTTTTAATGAGGTTGGTAGTAATCTTTTTGACTTACTTTGCCAAATCCACATAGACTCCGTGGATCGTATTAGACAATGTAAAGGGATCAGCCGCTAGAGTACAAGGTGAAAAGTACTGATAAAAGTCACTGGCAGAACACGGATTCTAATCCGCGACGTCGCTGCCAGTCCGGCGCTCTAACCACTATGCCATCGACTCACCGTACTCTTATTGTTATATGGCCTAATACTACAAATAAGTGCCTAAGAAATAACTTATATCCATATTACAATCTTTAAACTGTAATAAAGGGCTCATACAAACAAAATTAATTAATTTAGTATCCTAAAATTCATAATTTAACAAAACCTAATTGCATAGGCCTTTTTTCTTAAAATGATTTACAAGATGATTTAAAACTAGGTTACCTTTCTTATGTTAATCCAAAATGTCTTTCTGCAATAGTTAGGTATAAATAATCTAATTTTAAGTCCTACCCAATTTTAGTTTTCAAATATTTATATATAAAAAGTTATTATCCATTTCATTGCTCATTACTCGGTGTTTTTTTATTTGTGTAAAATATTAATCGTCTTGATTGCTATACACAAATTTACAAAAAAAAAAAATGTATACCTTTATGGATAGCTTTGGAAGAGGAGGGATAGGAACTGCCCTGTAAAAACCGAAGTCCATAACGTTTATGGAGTGTTTATACGTTTGTTTCGTGCTCTCATTTTACAACTATTTTATTGAACTAAGAAACTAAGAAAATTTATTGAAAAACTTACAACGTATTTTATTATGACTAATGTTTTAAAATATAAAACAGTGTTACCCTCCAAATTTGTGAGTCTATCATTACAATTTATTCACAATTACCTTAATTTTAATCGCAAATAATTAAATACAATTACGTTTTGACCGTTCCCCGTCAAAACGTTAAAAATGCTACTGGTGTAGATAGACACAAAATACAAAAATACAAATTACTACGACTAATATTAATTTTATAAATAATTGATAAGTTCTTACTCATAATTGAAAGAATATACCTATCCGAAAAGGAAAATCAGGCATACAGTATACATTAAACTGAGGTACGTTTTTATAGTGTCCCAGACTAACCCAAATTCCTTTTCCAATCAAATTTGCCTCGCCTTTTTTATTTTCCTCTCTAAGTTCCTGCCCATTGCCTTTTAATCCATTTGACAAGGCTCCTTTCGCCGCATAAGTTAGGACTATGACCGGTCTCATGCCCTGGAAGAGGGTCTACGAGACTACAGTGGAGAAGTGAGAAGTGAGAAGTGAGAAGGTACTATCATTGATTAATTTGAACATTTTGTTGATCATAGTGTTCAATAATTCAATTAAATTGAAAATAAAAAAAAAATAAATTTACGTTTTGAATTGGTTATTTTTACTTAGCATGTTCATAAATGTTCACAATATTTACTAAAAATTAACATATAATTCGATAACATAGAATTAATTATCATATTCAACTTTATTTTAACTGAAAAATTTGCATTGCATGTATGTACAGGGTGTCCATCTTCCACATTTACATACTTTTCAAAGTTATTAAGCAGGTGATCCATTAGTCGTTAGTCGCCATTTTGTTTTTTACACTCAAGAATTTATATTTCCGTAACGGGTTGTTGTATTGAGTTTATATTTAGCATGTACCTTTATTACATCAATGCTCAGTTACAGTAAAAATATGATTTATTTCCAATGTGTATTTTAAAAATGGCGGCCATTTAAAATTTTTTAACTCAAATATCTTAAAAACGGAAAATTTTATAAAAATTTTACAAAAGACAAAAAAGTTGACAAATGGAATTGTCTAAACATTGATACAAAGTTTGTAAAGATCTAAAAGCAAATAATTGAGTTATTGAGATTTTTCTGCAGAAAAACATTGATTTTGCATTTGGATGAAGTCAAATTTAGGTTATTTTAGTATAAAAATCGGAATTACTCTGTTGTTTGTTATTAGATTTTCGTACTATAATAAGAGGTTTTTGGCTTTGAGCGACTAAAAATTCTACTAGGAGCGGGTGCAACATTACAAACCATTAAAAATTTACTGCTTTTTTTACTGTTGTTACAATACTTTAAATAATAGTAATAATAATAATAAAAAACTGAGCTTGTATGAAAACATAAAATACATTCTGATCGTGATAGTGCGATGTGCGATGAATTGTGGTGTGAGAAACGCCTACATTATTTACATTAAACATGGTTTGGTTTTATTTTAAGAAGAAAAATGTCAGATGATAGTATTGAGTGACTATGATATATTAATTAAAACTTAAAGTGTATTAGTCAACGAAGTGTTGGTAATCTGTAACCTGAATTTTGCAGAAACCTTTTTGGTCATTTTATGGATTTGAGAATCATAGGAGAAATTTAAAATCAAATATGGTTGTCCTAAATACTGCGGGAAAATGTAACAGGTCAAAAACTTTAGAATAAAATGGGAAATATACCTGAAAGATTTTCTGAAAGGTGAATGCTATGCCCAACAAGGGAAACACTGGCATCCTTTAGGATTTTCCGAGTGTCGTGATAAAAAAAGTCTGCTTTGTTTACAAAAAGTCAAGAGTTTTGAAAGGAGGTACGAATATTGACAGTAAGTGAATGTGATCTACTTTAAGGTGTTGTGTTTAGATTTGGTGATTAAAAATTAAAAAAAAAGATCTGACAGGAGCTAGAAATCCATTCAATTTTAGAACAAACAAGACAATGAAATGGGTATGATTTAAAGTATTGAAAGTTTATTCACTCTGGAATGGATGCTGAACATCCGTCATGATTTTTGTTTCATTGCCGCAATTCTATGTTACATTAAAAACCGCAATAGCTCAAAGGGACTGTGATTTTTTTCAAAACTTAATTTTCATAGGTCGATAGGGCCTAAGAGTTTAACAAAAGACAAAATTAGGCATTTACAAACGTTTGGCATAGTAGTACAGGATTGTAAAGAGTCTTTTGGGCTCGAACGGCCTGTTCAAACGGTATTGTTAAAATATTATATAAATTAATATAAAATTTTCTGGAAACTTTTTTAGTGAAGAACTGGTGATCCGCTATGGTTAATGCTATTTTAATTTTTTAGATTAGGGACTTTTGCCCCTGAGAGCCCCTAGTATTTATACTATTGTCTGGTCACTTGAATTTAATCAGGTGTTATAATAGTAATAGTATCGTTTGATTGTATTATCAATAAAATATCAATATAATCTCAAAATGGAAGTTTTAACCATCGATATTTACGATAGAGTATGATAAAAAAGTTTCAACATCATAGAGATTTCAAACAGTAAAAACAAGTAGAGAGCAAAATGATTTTTAATTGGCTTTGCGGCACATTACTATCTTATTCATAGAAATTTAATAAAAATCTCAATGATTTTGCATCATTAATTATTTTGTTTTACCATAACTAACATAGCTAAAAAATTTCAAAATCACCCCAGTAGGTCGATATGTTATGAAATAAACATCTCATTGAGTTCAAAAACATTAAAAACAACAAAACAATGCATCTAAGAGCAAGGCTTTTTCTTAAATTGCAGGTATTCCTGATTTTTTAATAATATTCTCTCAAATATTTATATAGGTACAAAAATTACCAATACAATTTTTTTAAAGACATCCTAAAAACAGATTTCCTGCTTTTCTTTTTTAATCCTGATATATTTTTTAAGTTTAATACATAATTTCCTTATAGAATCCAATTTTGAAACCATCAAATATAGTTTCAACCAATTCCATGAAACACTTTACAGGATGAATAATTCATTTTTAAATTTTCTATAAAATTGTTTAAAATGAGGCTAGTTAATTGTTCTATTGTTAATACATAGCTAAATAACTTAGAATATTCATTAAAAATAATGTTTCATCTTAATTTATTTTTGAGAGTAGTTGGTTTTCTTTTATATGCTTTCTTAAGCAATTAATTGAACCTATACACTAATTATTTATATACCGAAAACAATTTTGCACAGAAGAGTTAAAAGCTTACGGGAACCCAAGACATTACACAGTGTACCGCTAAGCCAAAGTTAATGGAATATTTTATGTTCAAATTCAAATTCAAATTCAAATTCATTTATTTCCAAAACACAACACATTTTACATTCATTGCAAAGTATTATAACGTATAACTAAACAAAATCTACTAACTAAAATAAACATTCTTGTATGGAAAAGTACCTACATAGGCAAGAACGCCTGTGCGTAGGCACGAGCCGCTATAAATGTCACTTTAATATTGTTTTTTTTATTTATTTTATTATTTTTTTTTTATTTTTACTATTAATTTACCAGCAAGGAAATTTGCAAAATCAATTTTAAAATTTTAAAATTCAGAACAAATCTTATGTAATTTATTATTTTGTATAGTATTCATAAAAACAGAGACTACAAGGAAATGTAATAAAATTTATAAGATTTTAAACAAGAACATTTAATATTGCGGTGACCGGCACGCGAAGACCGTTGGGCTGAGTTCAGTCTTATCAATTTTAGTGAAAGTCAGTGTACATTTGCAGTCAGGTTGGATCTATCTGTAGCCGGATGTGATGACCACCTCAGTTGCCTCCCTCCCAATATCAAACAACCATTCTGTCACCTTTTTCTTTAAAGTGAGGGTTTTATAGTTTCTGAAGTTTTGCAATTGTGGAGGAAGATTTCTAATGAGAATTTGTGATATGTAATGAGAGTTGGTAACTGAAAAAGTTCTAATTAATTTATCCACTCTAATTCTTAAGGTCTGAGAACTACGTGTATGATAATTGTGTTCAAACGTGAGAAAGTGCTCATCGAATTCTTTAAATATGTGCATTAATAAAGTTTTAACATAAAGTTGCCTCAGGTCAAGAACTTTGAATTCATTAAAAAGCTCATTAGTGGGAAATCTACGCCCTTTACCGAGGGCAGCTTTGATTATTGATTTTTGAATTACATTTAAAGGCTCCAAAATAGACCGATAACCTCCACCCCATGCAATGATACCGCCCATGAATAATGATTGACAATAAGCAAAGTAACAAAGTTTTAGTTCGTTAAAATTTAATATCTCAAAAAGTTGCCTAAAAACAAAAATGAATTTCCTAACTTTATTTTTTAAATAATCCACGTGAGCCGACCAATTCATACTGCTATTAAAAACAACCCCTAAATATTTGTAAGAATCTACTTTTGCAATTTCCCCACAGTTACAAAGTTGAGATGAAGAATCACCGCAAGAGTGAAGTTTCAAGATATCGAAATTTGTATTTAAGTTAGACTTGAGAGCTATTGGCATAAATTTAGTTTTGCTTATGTTGACAGTAAGTAAATTTTGGTCAAACCACTTTTTTACCAAAGAAAGATCTCTTGCGGATGAAACTTCAACCTCGTCCCAGTTAGAACCCTCGAACAAAATAGCAGTATCATCAGCAAATAAATATAGTTTACCCCCAATATTAATATTAGCTAAGTTATTAATATAAATTAAAAATAAAATAGGCCCCAGCGTGCTACCTTGGACTACCCCATAATCGATTTGTCGCTCTTCACTCGCAACACCACAAACAGAAACAATTTGCCTCCTACCTGATAGATAACTGGCAAACCATGAGAGTGTTTTCCCCCTACAGCCAATAAGATTCATTTTATGTAAAAGTTTAGTTCTGTCTAAAGAGTCAAAAGCTTTGGCTAGATCAAGAAAGGCTAAAAGGCAACGTCTATTATTATTGACTGCATTATTTATGTCTTTATTTAAGTTAAACAAGGCATTTGAAATATTCTTACTTTTTCTGAATCCGTACTGACAATCAGTTAAAAGCGAATTTATTTCTAAGTAATAAACAAGCTGCTCTTTTACAATTTTTTCAATTATCTTCGAAAAAACGCTGAGGAGGGATATCGGTCTAAAGTTGGATTTTTCTGTAATGGTGGATGACTTGTACAGTGGAAAGACTTTGGCTATTTTGAATATGTCTGGGAAAGTGCCGGAAAGGATACTCAAATTTACAATATGAAGAAGAGGCTTCAAAAATAAGCCAGCATTCTCCTTAAGGAGGGAAGCAGGAAGTCCATCACACCCTGGCGCAGATCCACCACGTAAACTGTTGATATGTCGTAAAATGTCAAGTTCTGTCACTGTGGTAAGATTGAATATCGTATCTGTTGCAAAGTCTAAGTCGTTGACTACCGGTGGACCACTGGCGTCAATAGAAGTAGCAAGATTTCGTCCAACTTCAGAAAAATAACAGTTAAATTCATTGGCTACTTCTTCAAAAATATTTTTGTTTAGATCTGATGAACCAATTCTTTTGTATTTTTCTATTGGAAATTTATCTTTTATTCTATTCCGCCCAGCAAGTTCATTTAATACCCCCCAAAATTTTCGAGGATTACTATTACATTCTTGGATTTTTTGTCTGAAATAGTTTTTCTTCTCAGTTTTTATTAAAATATTTAAACGATTTCTGTAAGTTATAAAATATTTTTTGAGCTCCAAATTAAAAGGTTGTTTTATCAGCAATTTACTTAATTTATCCCTTTTCCTTATACATCTGATGAGACCAATAGAAATCCAAGGTTTGATTTTGTTTAATCTATTGCGATAAGTACATGGTTTAGACGATTTCATGATGAGATCTTTCACAATATAATTAAATTTAGCAGAACTTTCATTGACATCTTGACTTAGTAAAACAGTCTGCCAGTTTTGTTCTGTTAAAAAAGTTCTGAAGACAGTTCTGTCAATGTATGTGTGAGGCTCGGCGTTGTTGTCTAAGTATTTAATTTTTTGGTCCAACTCAATTTGTAAGGCAGTACAATAGTGGTCAGTAGTGTGGCTTTGAACGACAGCAGACCTGACATTGTTATAATTATTATGTCGAACAAAGATATGATCAATGCAGGACATACTGTCACTAGACACACGAGTAGGTTTGTCGATGCAACACACAAGTCCCACTTCAGTTAGAATATTTAAGTATAGTTCCCCTTGTCTCTCTGTCTTCAGTAAATTAATATTAATGTCCCCTATAAAAATGTAAGTTGAGTTTGCTGAAGAGTTATCAAAGTGATGTTTAAGATTGTCTAAAAACGAGTCAATGTCACTGTCGTGTGTCCTGTATAGAGCCAGTAAGTTAAACCGTCTGCCGTCAGTAGTCCAGTCCAAGGTCAGTCCGTATACGTCACCCACCGCCACCTCGCGAGATTCGACAGACAGCGACCTTTTTACGTAAATAATTGTTCCATCATTTTTGTTTCGTTTTTGATTGGTCGCTATCGTGTCAAAACCCTCGAGCGGCGGTATCTCGGTCTCATCGCAGTGCCAGGTCTCTGTTAAAACAATTATGTCAAAATGTATTTTCATTGCTTCTAAATTAATTAAAAAACTATCTATATTTTTGTTAAGACTCCTGATATTTTGCTGTAAAATCGTAAAATTATTTTTGTTGCTACAAAAAACCTTGCTAAGATCATTGCAATATAAAACTTCTTCACAATAAACATGTTGAAAATTATCTATCTCATCCAACTCAAACTGCATTGCATTGTTTGTGCCGGCCTGCCCCCCCCCCTCCCCCCTCACCATCAACAACCTCGCTTCTACCTGTTCAACCTGTTCTCCACCTTCTAACAGGTTTCCTTTCAACATCATACTAAGACATGAGATTTCTCGGTATATATATATATATATATATATATATATATATATATCGTATGGCTCATTCAGCCAGCCACCATGGTTTAAGAATAATAAAAAAAAAATTCTGCGGTGCAGAGCACCTGAGTCAGTATAAGTAAAAATCTAAACACTAAAATAAAAAAAATAAAAAATAGATCTCTCTTTATAGAGCTAAATCCAGGGCGCTAAGCCATTGCAGCCCAGCTTCACTTGAGCTATGCAGACCGGCCAATCCTTCGGGGAAGGCACTCAGTGGGCACTCTTCGACTATGTGTTCCATAGTTTGATACTCTGCTCCGAAGTCGCATGACTGGTCTTGTGTCATTCCCCATTTGTGCTTCCAATAATTACATCTCCCCACTCCAGTGCGGAAACGATTGAGTATAGTCCACTGCTTCCGAGGAAGATTCATACCACCTACCGCTACGGTCGGGTCATCTATCAAGAAGTGGTTCCGACCTTGAAAAGCGTCCCAGGAGGAAGTCCAGTTTGTATGGATGGTGAAGTTCGAGTCCATCAACTGGGAGGCTGTTCGTAGAGGTGGTTTTCGGGACCTCAATCGGCCCGCATTCTGGGGTAGGTAATCATGGATGGGCAGCTGTGGAGCAGATAAGATCTTTGTGTATTCCCTAATGGGTGCATCCCTTCGTCTTATTTCAGGAGGAGCGATATTACACAGCACCGGGAGCCAGGGTACAGGAGTCACCATGAGTGTACCACTAATGGCTCTCATGGTCCTGTTTAGCTGGACGTCGATCTCTCTAACGTACACAATATTTAACCACACGGGGACACAGTACTCAGCAGCTGAATATACCAATGATAGAGCAGTTGTTCGCAGAACTTGTGCGTTAGCTCCCCATGTGGAGCCAGCAAGGTGATGGACAATGTTAGTCCTGGTTCTCACCTTAGCTGCCGTTTTTTGTAAGTGGCTTTTAAACGTGAGAGACCGATTTAAAGTGACTCCCAGATACTGTGGGTGGTCATTATGTTTCAACTCAACACCGTTGAATACGATTTTAAGCTTTTGGTTGGCCAGTCTATTATTCAAGTGGAAGCAAGCAACCTCAGTTTTTGTTGGGTTTGGATTTAGCTTCCAGGCTTCAAAATATTCACCGAGGGTCGTGAGGTCATTTGTTAGTGTTTCCTCAGCTTGTCGAAAATGCTGGTGTTGATATGCCAATGCAATATCATCTGCATATATAAACTTTAAGGACCGAGTTACAGGAATGTCGGCAGTATACACATTAAAGAGCAGTGGGGCGAGCACTGACCCTTGTGGTAGGCCATCCTTTAGTTGCCTAAACGTAGTTTCTCTGCGTCCCAGATATACTTTTATCATCCTATTGGAGAGCATTGAGTTGAGGAGACGCAACAAGAAAGGGCAAGGAATAAGGCCGTAAAATTTAACTAGGAGGCCTTTTCTCCAGACGGTGTCATATGCTGCAGTCAGATCTAAGAAAGCCACAGAGGTTTTCAGTCTTCGCTCGAACCCATCCTCAATGAAAGATGTCAGAGCTAAAACCTGGTCACAACAGTTGCGACCAGGCCTAAATCCAGCTTGTTCGACAGGGATGCTGGCATTGAGAATAGGGAGGATTCTGTTATAAATCAACCTCTCTAGCAGCTTATAACAAACACTTAAAAGAGCTATAGGCCGATAACTTTCAGGCAGTTTTGGATCCTTTCCGGGCTTCAGGATAGCTATGATCTTGGATTTTCTAAATATCCCAGGCATGTCGCCGGTTTTCAGAGTGGTGTTAAAAACTTCCAGAAGCCACTGTCTAGCCTTGTTACCCGAGTGTTTTATAAACTCCGGGAAAATGTCATCCAAACCTGCTGCTTTGCCAATTGGCATCGCATCAATCGCCACTTCCAGCTCGTCGTAAGTGAAGGGTCTAGAGACTTCCAAGGGTGCTTGCCGACTCTCCTTTATCTCATTAAGCTTGAAATTAATTTTTCTGTCTGCAGACGTACGCACAGGTTTTGAAAGTACGGAGAGGCGTTTTGCAATTTCACGAGGGCTAGGCTGTGAGGCATCGTGTTTTTCACTTGATTTACCAGTGGAGAGTTTCCTGAGCAGAGACCAAGCTTTCCGACTACTTTTGGTGAAGTTCAGGTTCTCGACAGTTTTCACCCACTTCTCTCTCCTGGAGTTGTCGAGAGAGTTAAGGAGTTGGTCAGCTACATCTCTGTCAGCAGTGTCTGTAAACTCACTGTAAAGATCTTCGCACTCTCTGCTCCATCCTGGAATGTATTCTTTTCTAAAACCTCTTGGGATTGTCGCCTTAGCGGAAGACAGGACAAGGCGAGTGAACCGATCATAGTTTTTTATTATAGAGGGGATGAACCTGATGCCGCTATCAAGCCTTGATGAGAAGGCCTCCCACTCAGCTTTATTAAAGTTCCACCTAGGCCGAGGAAAAGATCTTACGAGAGGAATTTGCATTCCTACTGATATTATTACAGGCCTGTGCTGAGAGTGGGGGAATGCACCAAGGACCATCCTGGAAGTAGGCACGGGTGTTGCTGATGGTTCACGGGAGCAAAAGCACAAGTCTGGAGAGTACCCACGACGCCATCGGGCTGAATGGAAGGTGTGTGGGTCCTTGGCATTATATACCAGGAAAAGGTTGTTATTTTCAGCCCAGCTTGAAAGACAAGTGCCGTTGTCATCATCGGACGAGTATCCCCACTGGGTATGATGACTGTTGAAGTCACCTACATATACCACAGGATGTTCAAAAGTTGGGAGAACTGTGTCTGACCACTGGGTGTTTGGTGGTTTGTATACATTTACAATAGTAGTCGCAGACACCTTAACAGCAACAACAAATGTGTTGTTATCACAACTTTTGTGGGAGACTGATACGTCGTCTATGTCCTGTCTAACGTACGTCGCCACTCCGTAGACCCTGTGACCTATTTCCTCCACAAGCTTATATCCTGGGATGTTGCCCCTCGCACTGTTTTCTAAGTCTTCTGTATGTGTTTCTTGCAGTGCGAGGACATCGACCTCATTTTCCAGCAGCACCTTGCTGAGGCAGTCACTTTTAGATTTGCTCAGACCCTCTACGTTAAAATGACAAACATTTAAAACACAGCCTAAGTTTCTAAATTGGCCCTGGAAAGGGCCGTTTGGATTTTGTCTGGCAGCTGGCATAGCTGAGAGATCACTGTGTGTGACAGTTCAGCTGCCAAAGTTGTTGTTCGTTTAGCACCACCCGGGGAGTACGTGCAACTTTAATGGAATGCTGCGGACGCGAACAACATCACCCCCCATTTCTCGGTAAACATCTGATCTTATTTGAGATAACCAGGATCATAATTATTCATTAAGCTGAACTTCTTCTTGAGAAAAACTCCAAGATAAATTATAGTCATACATCGTCCATAGTTTCGTTAGCGAAAGGAATGAAAAATACCACCAGCGCTCAGTTATATATTTACGTAATTGTGTCAAAGAAAAATGAAAATAAATCAAGTTCTTGTGTACAGTATTTTCATTTTATTTAGGCTATTAAAAGTATGTGCTACTGTATTTAAAAATATAAAAAAATATAAAAAAAACTTAATACAAAACCAACTTTAACACCAATGGTTGAGATATTAAATCTTTCCTATATTATATAAAATGTATATGTTTTAAACTGTTAAAAGAAGTCTGACAGTCATATTTTAAAAAGGTCAAACACTTGTAAAAATACTTTATAACAAAGTATTCATGAGTGGAAATTCAGCCATTGGATTGAGTTGGTAATAAATAACTTTTGTAGATATTTAGAAAAGAATGTTTCTACGCACACAGGTGGTCAACCGGTAGTGGGCTCAAACAAAAAGCCCGTATACAACCCACTAAAAAACTCAGCTTTCACTTTCGGACACTAGCTTGGTATCGATTATTGAATTACATAAGAACTAGCCTACTTTGGTTTTTGCCCTTTAAAGCTCACTCCTTAATCAGGCGGTTATTTCCTGATGATTTAGGCGATTATTTAGACATCTGAATCCTGTCTGAATCCGTCTTCTTGGATCGGAGGACTATCTGAGCGAAATGCGAGAAGCAACCCTAGTTGTTCTAAAACTCCAGTATTTTCATGTCAACCGAGTCCACCGACAGCAATCCAATATGTCGTGTGACCTCCAGGCGTAGCCGTTCTCAGTGTGGACAGCGGAAGAATGTGTGTTCTGCGTCATTGGGAACGCCCGGGTAGTAAATACAGTCAGGTAACCCGATCTTGCAAATATTGGACAGGTACGATTGAAAATAGCCATGACCCGACAGGAGTTGAGGCAAGAAGTAGTCTACATCACCATGCCACCGTTCCACTAAGGGTTGGACCTGATTGATCAATCTCGCAGTTCATCGACCGCGACTTTCCAGCTAACAGCTCTCCTGCCATATCTGGTAGGTTCGTTGACGGTCCCGTGTTCTTGCCTAATCCTTGCCGACATCATCTGGTCTCTGATAAACTGCTTTTCTCTCCCGAGCCAAAATCTGGACAGGAATAACTCCAGCTATTACCAGGACAGCCAGCTCGCTCACTGTGCGATACACAGATGTGACCCTGAGTGTTGCTTGACGCTGGTCTCGAGCGATCCTCATTCGGTATACTTATTAGTGAGAGCATCTACTCACACTTGAGAGCCGCACAGGAACACATACTGGACTGTGGACATTATCAGTATCCTTTTACTCGACCGGGGATCTCCAACATTGGCCATAAGCTTGATGAGATGAACGACACTCCTAGCAGCCTTGTCTGAAGTGTAAGACCTGATCCCTCCAACTAAGTTTCAGGTCCATCATAAATAACCCCGAGGTATTTGACAGCTCGCGTGGTCTGTACAACTTCATTTCTCATGTTCAGGGGCAAAATTGTGTAAATCCACTTCTTCGTGAGGACAACATTCTCTGCCATGCTCAATTCAAGGGACAGCCCGTGGTCACTCATTAATTCGTTGACAAAGCGCATGACTTGATTCAGCTTCCGCTGGGCAACCTCAACATTTCGTGCAGTGATAATTGCCACAACGTCGTCGGTGAAATCAATAAAAACTGCCTCGTATGGCATCTCGGGTCTAAGGAACCTGTCGTAGGCGATATTCCAAAGGTCTGGGCTGAATATCGATCCTCGCGAGGCACCGGATGTAACATCCATCGTCCATTGCCCGTATTTCGTATAATTTTTAATGTTGTTGCCCTCAGGTAATCTTCAAGTCAAGTGGGAGCGTCAAGTGTCAAATTAATCACCGAATACCAATCGTAAAACAGCTGTTTACTGAGGAGCGAGCGATGGAGTCTATGAAAGTCTTTAACACTCACTAGCTGATTGCATCGCTACTCGCCGCGCTACTCCTCAATTCCGCTTCCGATGGAGCTCGACTTATAACCTCAAAGTGACGCATTCAATTACAACGGAAATGAGTAACTGCGATTGCATTATCGTTTGGTAAGTTACAACTGCAGTGTGGGAAAAATTTGTATGTATTTTGCGTGTAAAGCGCCTTTATTGCTTTTTAAAAAATGAGACGCTCCGCTGCGCGTTGCGTGGTAACTGTTTAGCTCAATCGAGAAAGATAGACTCTTAAAACACTATTATATAAGTGTATAATGTAACAACTGAGAATATCATCGATAAATGTGAAAGAACTCGTGTCTCCTTACTTTGATTTCAAAATAAAATGCCTTAAAGTAAGACTGTAGTAATGTTTAACATTATGTAATTAATGTAAAGTAAGTTCATTATATTCAATATTAATTGCGAGTATGAAAAGATAATAGTAAAAGATTTTTCAATTAAAATTTGTTTTATTGATTTTTAAGTACCTTGAGGCCGAAGATTTGCTCGATAAACTCAAAGAGTGATATTCTTTATAGGTATATCAGTTACAGAGAGTGCGCCAAGATAATCATTGCTTATTTCTTGTTCAAGATGAGCTCGTTTGCTCCTTTCACTTGCCTTCCTGACTATCTCGTTCGCTTCGCTCACTCGTCTTTCAGACTGTTTCAATGTAGGCTTACGGGTGCTTCACTCTGGTGTTTATTTGTTGAAACATCTGTTGAATGTGTACCATGTGGATTGTAATTATTTAGTTAACAGCTGTTTTCATAATTCTTATTGCTTTATTGCTTTATTTTTATTGCTTAAGACTACTATTGCTTTGTTTAAAAAAAATCAAATGCAATTTCTTGGTTAAGTTATACGTTTACACGACTTTAATTTATTTAAATATTCATAGTCAACTGCAGGAAATACGATAAAAATGGTATATTATTTTTACTATAAAAAATAGTACCGTAGTATAATTTATAAATTTATTGATTGGCTGCCATGCAAAACCACATGTTTACACTGGAACACGTGGTCTGTCTCAACACAACCTAGGTGTTGTCTGTCTGCACTTTGACAGTTGAGTTAGCTGTTTTCATAATTACCTTGTTTTGGTTTTTTAACCTCATAAGACCAATGTTAAAATTGTTTAGATTACAATTAAAGATTGTAAAGAAATAAGATTTTTCATGACATAGAGATATGTTTTTATATTTTTTTCTCAGAATTAAGTTATTTGTAAAGTTTGAAGAGAATCATTTGAGCCATTTTTCAAATCCGCGTGCAAACATGCATACAGTGCATACCTAAAAAATATACCTAACTCGTATTAGATTATAGGATTTTTAGGCCTATAGGCCTATTTACTTTAAAATGTGTTTATTACGTTCTTCAATACAGGACTTATAGTCAAGCTGTGAAGATTCCCAGTGCTAATTATATTTAGGCTAAACATATTTTAATGAAAATTGTTTACTTTATTATATTAGTCACTTTAAATGTTTTACGGATAAACATTATATTTACATGGCTAACTGCAATTAGTAAAGTGTGACTTTAGTTCCTCAAAATACATAACGATAAAATATGCAGGTTCCATTAGGATGAGTGTGAAACTATCAACACACATCTCACCTGAGCAAACGACAGCTGACGACATCAGCATGGCTGCGGCGTCACTCAAAACACTGAATGATGAATCTGTGAATATCGCAACTCGCAATATCGCTAATGTGAATCGTAATGAATTTGTGTGGAACGTTGCTGCTGTAAGGTAAAAATATCTTTGAATAAAAAACAAAGCAACTTGTTAGGGAGATTAAATATATGTTTATATTCAACACGTAAATGTAATTGAAATATTGTATTTAACAATTAATTTGTTTCATATTTTTTTAAATATCTAAAGAAGTCTTAAACTTTTAGTTGAAAGTGAAGTAAATGCGAAGCAAATAGTTGATAAAACTACAACGTTCTCAGTAGGATTATCAAATTTAGTTTTATAAATTGATTCTTTCATGCATAACAGCCATGTCGATACGGGATTAAAAGATGCTTTTAAAACAAGGGGTGCGGTAAAAAAAATACCTGGATTTGGTAATATGGTCAGTATTTATCATATTTATATTGAAGCAAACTGTACCGTTTGGCCGAGTCCCACAAAGTCTCGCCAGGATAAAGAAACCGAATACTATAAAAATAATTGATAGTTAAAGTCTTCTTCAGTTTTAACAAGTGACTTTCATAAGTTTTTAAAGCTATGCGCAAACTCAATAAATTTACTCATGATTGTCTCCGTCAGCCCGCGTGTCCTGTGGCCGGCAACCGCGACGTCCGCGACGGAGTTGTGAAGTAGTGGAAGCGAGTCCGTTTAACTGTAGGCCTACAAAGTTTTTAATCAGTATTTATTTGTTCGTGTCTGTCAAAATGTGTGTGTGCGTGTTTCGTGTGACTTTTTTGTACATTTTATCAATGACGACGTCTTCCCGACCGAAAGTGTGACTGCTTTCAACCTTGACGATCTACTTGAAAATGACGCAATGTTAGCGTCGAAACCTGGGTTGTAGCTTAACTCAACCACAAGAACTGGAGACGAATAAGGTAATTTAAAACCATAATCAATAAATTTCTATGTGTTCGTTTTGGGTTGGCTGTAAATCTTTTGGGTGGATGTTGAGTCGAAAATATTCAATACTTTAATATTTTTATAAGAGAGAGAGATAGAGGTAGATATTTGAGTAGATAGATATGGATACTGTAGTCTGTCTGGCTGACGAAGGAATTCCCTTCCTTTCTCTTTTTATCTTCTTTTATCTGAGCCAGACAGTATCGTTCAGTTTTTCCATTCTAGATCTGCTGCTCACTCAGTCAACACAGACTGTCCTGTTTATAATGTTATTTTCATGAATTCAAATAAATGACATATGTAGTGAAATTTGTTTTTTAATTGATTTAGTCTGAGTATACTACTTGAATGTTACTAAATACTCAGTAAGTGACCATGCCAGTGCAATAGTTCTTATTTTAACCTTGAAACTGTACCACACTCTGCAATGTCTTCACTCTGCTATTCAACTGTATGGTACGTAACAGTCACCAGCATTTAACGTGGGAGCCTCTTCTACGCCGCTACCCCTAGCCAATGGCAACTTCTTCGCGTTTCAGATAGTGAACCGCCTCTGCTCTTCACTTCAACCTATAGTCTGCACTGCGCCTCTTGTCCAAGATTCCCGCTCAAATTTCAAGAAAAGACTTTCCGCAAGTAGAGCATTTACATTTATTATTTCTCTGACTTATTTTTTAAATTTATTTAACTGCTATCATATCTAATAATGTTGTAGCAGTAAACTGTGTAAACTGAGCTTTTTAGTTATCATTTATGCTCTCCATATTATCAGAAATTCATAATATGGTTTTAAGCTCACCCGCTATCCCCAACCGTGACTTTTAGTTGTTATAAACAACCGTTTTTTAATATCTCCTGAGTAATGGACATCACTCCATACATAATTTTCTTAATAAGAGTTTCTAAATTGGGAACTGTGGTAGAATAAACCAATCTTTGAAAAAACCTCCACATAAATAATCCAGTGAGGTCTAGTGTGGCAAGAGGGTGGTGAAAGAGGTGAGGTGGCCATTTAGTCGAGCCATCACGATTTGTTTTTGTAGTTCATTATAAGTAAACTGCACTGTTGTAGAACAGCTGATTTAAGTGTTAAAAGGGACTAAAGGACCGCTCCCAAAACGTCATGAAGTGCTTCCACCCGCTTCAATTTTTCGCCTTTATTTTAAGTTCGATAAAATAGGGAGGGTTTTTATGAAAGATAGGATATTTGACCTAGTTTAGATTTTGTTTGTATTTTAAATAAATATCAATCTATAAAGGACCAAGGATGGATCAATTTTGATCTATTATAGCTCTACATGAATTGAAAATAAAAAAAGTAAAACTAGGTCAAATGTTAAAAGTCTTTATCTATCATTAAAAAACACTCCCACTTTTTCGGACTTAAGACAGCTTAAAAAAAAAAATGGAGCAGGAAAACACTGAATTTTGAATTTTTACCCGCGAGACCAACTATACCAACAGCCTCTGCCGGCAGCCACTGAAACTGCTGGGCTCGCAGGTTATGAACGTAATTTGAATGCCTAATTTCTTCTACCAAATTCTCCTCCCTCACCATCATCTATCTACCTGAGTCTTGGGTCTCACACGTGCTGAAGTTGAGCAGCGTTTTTTCGTTTTTTTTGCCACAGCAGTTCATACAGAATACTGGTAGTAAATGTTTCTCTCCCTCAGCATGCTTGTAAGAAAACAATGCAAAATGTATTCTGATTGTTTCACCAACGTCCACTAGGACTGACCCTTTAGCCCCCTCTTAACAAATAAAGAGCAAAAAACCAAAGCAAATTCCCTTAAATAAAGCGATGTAAGATTCGTGTGGATATAATTATTGCCTTACAGCAAAGCAATGCAATCAGTCAAGACTTTGTATGCACCTAGTATTTTGTATAAAATATAATTTAAGATCATTAAATACTATTTTTTCGAGATTATTAATATTTAACTTATAAATAATTACAACACTCATTAAAGAAGGAAATTAAAACTAAGTTTTACTATGGTAATTTAAACGGGAAAATTACACGATTAATAAAAAATACTTTGCTCATATTTATGGATTTTTTCAACAGGTTTATACGATCAAATCGGGTCTTTTTCAGTTTCTATGTTGGTTTTTTTTTTTTTTTTTTTTTTTTAACGTATGTATTCTTTTTATAGTCTTTTCTTCTCATACACAACTTTACTCTATGATGTATCTTAAAACAACTGCTATTTTTTACACTGAGAAGTAAAATTTATACAAACCTTTCATGGGAAACATGGCATACATTTCATGATGTTACATATATAAAATAATATTTATAACCACTTTTCCCTAATACCAGCTGTTAGAAAATGCTGTATCTTTTCTAGTTTGTTATTTTGTTAGCAAAAACTTTTTTTAAGTATATGACAGTCTTAAAATTCTATTTCATTTAACGGCATACGCCTGTAATTTAAAAGTGTACTTGGATATATATTTTTAAATATATATATATATATATATATATATATATATATATATATATATATATAAGTAATTTTATATTCAAGACATGATTTGTAATTTTAGAATGAGACTTTTTTATTTATTAAACATTTATTTGGATTTCTCTACCTCTACATTTTAAAGAATATGCCAGAAACAAACATTTCCTAATGAAAGATAAATGCGAACTGTATTTTCTTGATTGCTTCTTATTTGTATTCAAGTTAGATGAATTGACTTAAGAACATCTCAGGTGTTTGAGTAAGAGAACTTTGCATTTTCCATGGAAATTTTTTGTGGTTACAAACGATTTTTTTTTTTTTTTTTTTTTAGTAGTAGGCCTAAAGATGAACAAAAAGGCAAGCTACACAATATAATGAAATTTTTTGTACTTTTACATCGTATGTTTAGATTATTGTAATGTATATCATGGCTAAATAGGTACCTACATTATGGCCGAGTGATTCTCTTGTATCTTGTAAATTAGGCATTGTCGACGTAAAAAAGTGAGAGGCCTAGTGTCCAAAACTGAGAGGGGATTTTTAAGTGGTTAGTCTACTGATTTTTGTAGTAGTCACAAATAAAAACTAGCCATCTTTCTTCGTAAAGAAATTTATTCTCTCTCTCTCTCTCTCTCTCTCTCTCTCTCTCTCTCTCTCTCTCTCTCTCTCTCTCTCTCTCTCTCTCTCTCTCTCTCTCTCTCTCTCTCTCAATCTCTCTCTCTCCTCTCTCCTCTCTCTCACTCTCTCTCTCTCTCTCTCTCTCTCCGACTCTCTCACAAAAGAAAATATTGTTACGACAGTTCTGTATTGTAATAAATGATTGTTTGAAATCATTTAAAATTCTAAACAAAAGTTTAGGTAATGAAGAAATAATTTTATCATAACCAATAACGAATAAATCAAAATATACCAAAATTAAAAATATAAGAAAAATATTTCGACACATTTGCTATATATTACTTTTTTAATGTTTTGAATAAAGAGAATTGAAAAAATTAAACCATTGTCAAATGGTGGATTTTCACAAGAATCCAACAGATTAAAAATGCTGCAAAATTAATTCTAACCTATTTATGGACATCTTAGTGAGACATAGAGAAACCAAAAATTAAAATAAAACAAATTAAAATATTTTAAAGCATTTATCACAATGAACAAAATGACAGAATATAAGTTTTACCCAATGCTATGTATATCGTAAGCTAAATGGGCAAATTTATTATACATTAAACAGCTATACGTATGTGTTTTGGTGCTTTGATGATAATCGCACTGCAGTGAAAAGCAACTTAATTTATTGCAACCGAAACATCGATAAATATATCACACCGAAAAAATAAGAGAACTATGTTTATTAATATAATTTGATTTAACCATAAAATAATTTAGTTTGATTTTGCAATGCTTCCTTTTTAATTATTTCTGAATCTGTTATTAGTAATAAACACTATATTGAATCAACAAAAAATCCAACTCAGAACTTTGCTGTTACAAAGGAGAGTTTCAGTAACATGTACCTGTTCCTTGTTCTAACTATGGGATTTATAGATAGCTACTAATATCATTGTTGCATAGCAATATATTATTTTTATTAATAAAAGTACAGTGTGTTAAATGGCTATAAATACAATGTATAGTAACCTCAACCAAGCGAATAAACTGAAACATAGCAACACATCACGGCGTAATAGTGGGCCAGGAAGTGTATCAAATCAACTATCACATCTACTGTGATGATTGTAAATGATATTGAAATATCTGCACTTGTATGCAAAAAACAATAATAATATTCCACAGATGTCTCACATTGTTTCTTCATAAAATTAATGTATTGCACTGTCAAAATGCTCACTCCTAGTAACTTAATCTTTTTTTAGTTGATTATAAAATATATAATTACTAGTTAGTAGAATTTATACTAACCCCAGTATTTCTTATTTGTTGATAACCGAATATTCATTAAACTTTTTCCTTATACCGACAAACCCATGCACTAAATATTTATGTTCCTTCTAATATTATTAATTATTTTGTAAGATACCTTAACTTAAAATATTTGACATTAACCCTTTAATGTTTTAAATACCGGTTGTTTTAAAGTTGTTGAAAATTAAATATCTAGAAATCAATTAAATATTTTCCAAAGGATACAAAAAGCTGTGAAGTTTCATAATCACAGTGTCTAAAAAATCTAAGTTTTAAATATCATTTACAATTAAAACTAATTGTAAATTATGTGTTTTCTCTACAAAATATTAAAACAAAACAGTTAATACATTTTCAAGCTTAGTATGAGCGATCATCTGAACTGCATTACAATCGAATCAACTTGGTGTATAGCACACAGTTACCCATAGTAAAAATGGAACTCAAATGGTTGTAAAATAAATGAGTTAATATTCCCCAGATGGTAATTGTTATTATTGGATTTAATTTTGATAAAATTTATGACATAAAAATAGTCATTAGTGAATGGACCAGAAATAGAAGATTTAATAGATCAAAAGCCTGGATTATACATTGTGTTGGTCTTCAAAGGGATATATAATCGTGGTTAAATGGTTGAAATATTCCATATCTGTCAACTGCATGAATAGCAAAGAGCATGTAATAATTCCCAAAGGGAATACTAAATTTGGAATCAGTTTGACCTCTGTCTAAAAACTAATTTGATGCATTTTAGACTTCCTAATATGAGTATTAACTGTGTATTCTAATTAAAATATTAATAGTAAAAAAAGCAATAATCGAGGCAAATATTTGTAAAACATAAGCTTGCAACTAAAACTGTAAACGAAAGAGGTGCAGTTTAACTTGTCCTAAGAAGAGCGTTTAGTTAAAATTAAATTTTTACTAAACGCAATGTAACTCACTTTAAATTTTAGCAACTTGTTCCAACGGCTTGTTGCCAGTTTACAATATAACACAATCAGAGAAAAGAACAACAAATCATCCAATGAAACATGCCAATTTAACAACAAATAATGGTGTGCAATAAATAAAGTTTATGAGTTTCAATTTCACTGTGCAGTACTATATGCAGTAGATCTACAAAAACCACATTGGACAGTGACCTTCATTCAACTTAGAAACAAGCAAATTATAAATATAACTTGTTAAGACTAACTGATACATGCATATACAATAAAAGAGTTAGTAAATAGTGTTTGACTGTTTAGTAATGCATCTGATATTCTCAAACATAAAAGACAAATTCAATAAGCATTCACTAAAATACAATACAATAATAATGAATTTATACAGACTATTGATTTATGCAAATATAAATTAAGGATGTGGAGTGCAACAAAAACGTAACAATACAACGTTACATACAATTAAATCATAGTCTACTTCAGAACAAACATGCTATGAGAATGCCATTGATTGAGTTCGTTCAGGCATTTGTTGACGATTGGAACATCAGGGAAATTGGAGCTCCCCAGCCGAGGCCAATGAAATGAGAACCCTCTTGGTTTGTGGAAGGCTGTCATTGAAGAAGTTGACCGCTTCAGACACCAGGTTTTCAAATCTTTGAGTGCGGACCATTGTTCGGTTGTAGCTGTAGCTCCGTGCATGTTGAACTCTAGCAAACAACTCTTGAGACCTTGTGCCAGTGGGTACTCGTAAACACAACATTTCCAGCAGGTCTGGACAGCCAAGGTTTCCCTGCAGCAACTTAAACAGAAACATGCCATCTTGTATGCACCTCCTGGCTTGAAGAGAAAGCATGCCCAATTCGTCCGCAACCGTCTCTACCGGGACCTCACGATAGGGTATTCTCCGGCGAACCCCAACCACTGTGAGGAATATATTCTGCATTGATATTATATGCACCCGCTGATAAGGAGACCAAGCCACAATAGAGAACTCCAGAAGCTGCCTCACTAGCGCACAATAAACTGTCCTCAAAGCATGAGGATCATTAATCCCTTTCGTAAACCTTATCACAAAACCCAGCACGTGGGAGGCTCTGGAGCACACTTCCGTGATCTGTGGTCCCAGAGAAAGATCTGTAGTCATCATGGCGCCAAGGTCCTTTAACCATTGTAGAACGCTGAACAGGGGCTGCGCATAGATGATAGTCAAAGTTTATCCAGTTGACCTTCCTCCTAAAAGACGTTAAGATGGACTTTTTGGTGTTGATCATCATAGAATTTCATTCACACCAGGATTCCACTGCTGACAAGTCCTGTTGGGGGAAGTAACAACCTTCCATGGCAATTCGAATATTATGGATAATGCTCTACATAATAGACAGTCTTGGCCGCCATTTCATTTAGAGTCAATGGATAAAACTTTTTCATAATATTGCTGTTGCCATAGCAAGACCAATAAAATTTGGGGTTACTCTAAGGGTGTTTGCATTTGGAAATTTTGAATTGCTCGCCAAATTTGTTTGTGAAAAAGTAATTTCCTAAGTCAAACTCTCAGCATGATGACTTATGTGGGTCCGATTTACAGCAAATATTTTAACTGGTCTTATAACTAATTGGTTATTCGGCAGTATGTAATAAAATAAGTAACACATAAAACAAAAATTAGTAAAAATAAAATACCAAACTCTACATTTCCTTTGTCTAATGTAGACTTATGTTTCAGTTTAATCACATAGTTATTGTACGTATGTTTCATAAACATTTAAAGATAAACCTACTGCCTTTCAATCCAACTAACAATAGTATAACGGCAGTATATTAACAAATATTAAAAAAATCGATTGATAAGTTTATTAATATTTGAAATTGTAGCTGCACTTGGATGTATAAGACTAACCCTTTAAATTTTCGTACAATGGTTTTAAAAATAAAAATCCTTTAAGTTGTATTACAGCACTAAGCTATTCTACTCAATGAAATAATTTTCAGCAGTAAACAGTCCCCCCCCCCCACCACACCAGTCCAAAGGGATTTAATATCGTAAAAAATATTTGTGGGGTAAAAAAAAATTTGCATTCCATCAACCAATCTGTTACATTTTTCCACGTGTTTTATTTGTTGTAGGACAGATGGCCTTTTTGTTCAACGCCACCAAAAGAAATTGATAAATCGTTTGAGGTAGAATGTTTGAGGTGGAAACAAATTGCCTAAAAAAAGCATCCTGGATGTGGGAGAGCCCAAAATAAGGTAAAATAATTACTAAATAAAGCAATTCATACTTAAAATCTAAACAAAAAGCAAATACTTTTAGATTGCAGTAAAAATGTTCTGGATAGTATTAAATTAATTTTCTGATTGATTAATTGGCAGGATTACTGATTGTCAACATTTAGTTGGGTTATCGACTACATAAAGTTTAAATATTGTTTTCCCCTAGCCAGTATAATTCACAACAAGAATGCCACTACTGACATAATTTAATTAGATCTTTGTTCCAATTATTACTGTATATTCAAAGCTGTTGGATACTGGATGTTGCAATTTGCTCAATGATGTTCAATCAATTTAATTCAAATAAAAATTAATAATATTTTTTCATAGGGTTAAACTTTTTTAAATAGGCCCTAAATCTAATAAAGGCTTAGGAAATAACCTTATGTTGAGATTTACTTTTAGTTTCCGAACACAACCGTGTCAATTTACAGATTGAGTCAGCACAATCCGTCTGTACACACGTGATTGGCCTACAGAGGCCCAAAATTGTCGAGCTACTGGCAATTATGGTCCTGGAGCTATCTGAGTTGTCTATTGTTCTCAAGATTCAGACCCACTCTTCCCTTGATAATTAATGAATAAAAAAATATTTAAAATATTAAAAATGTAATCCACATAATAATTTCATAATTATTTTCATGTACTCCACATATTGCCAATTACATCAACAACGTAATAATAACATAAACACATGCAATTCTTTATTATAGCTACATTCAGTAAGTTTATAACTAATGATTTGAAAAACTTATTTTTTATAGATTTTTTTTTCAAAAGGCTCAAATATGCATTGAGGAAGGTTAAAAAAATATAATAATGGGACATAGTAACTCTTAAAGGTGGTTTATTTGTTTAAAGGTAAACAATGCATAAACTATTTATATATTTGGAGTTTGAGGTAACGTATGATCTAACCTTAAACATTAATAACTTAAGAGTTCCACCTAAAGTTTGTAAAGTAATGAAATTACAGTATGTAATAAACTTGAAGATTTGTATAGGTTTGGAAGTCAGCAAATGCCAATGTTGTTTGACCCTACCCAATGTCGCTTCAGCCCGCTTCCAGTCATGGTTCCAAGTCATGCTAGATCAAACTCTTTTGACACTAGGGGCATGATGAAACTAAAAATAAATCATAATGGAACAAGGATAACCTCCTATAACCATTTAAATTTAAGTTTGCAAGAGATAAAGGAAAGTATGTCACGATTATATTCAGTCTTTCAGCAACTCATGAAACTCATGATTATATGAGTCATGTAGAACTATCCATCTCACTCTATACCTTGATAGTCTTTAGTCCTTGGATCACAATAAATTACAGGCATGTATAAAATAGTATACCAATATCTGTTGAAATAAATTAAACAAGGCTTCTGCCTATGATTGGGGATCGAGTGAAATGGCATGCGTGTATATATTTCCTTGAAAAGGTACTGCACGACTACGTTTAAAGTATAAAGTATCAGCAAGAAAGCAACACCAGGGAATTTCCTAAAATACGTTGGCTTGAACGTACCATCTCAGCTAATAGCGTTTAGCGATCTGGCAGCTGGATAGGTGAGTCATCCCGCCAAAAGTTTTTTTTTTTTTTTTTTTATCAGGGTGATCATCTCGGCAATTAAAGAATGTTTATATAAATAAAGAATAAGTTTGCTAGACTTTGCATTAATCCAGCGAAAAATGAAATCTCTTCCATCATAAGTAATTCGCTATCATGATGTGGGCACTCTACCTCATTTTAATACGATCATGTTTGTTTATACAAGCAAGATTATGATTATATGATTAGGATATGCTGTATGATAATCATATTCATTCTTACCTGCGTTAAATATTTAATTAATCTATATATGTTGCTTTGTAATAGGAGTTTACAATAGTATTATTTTTTCATTTCTACTCCTTGTAATATTTTTAATGTTTTGTCGTTGAACGGTCAATACCCCAGCCTTGAAATAAACATCAATATATATGTCACTTAAGAAATAATTTGATTTATTGTCAATTACTAATCTTATTCAAACAAGTTAACATTAACATTAACATGAGACTTTTAATTAAAAATGTGTATTCAAAATTAAGTTCACATCACAAGTAAGTGATGTATTTAACTATAAAAAAGAACTATTTTTTAAAGCTAAACTGTATTAAATTAAATTCACTAATATTAGCATGTAGGCCTGTATATAAGGGAAATAAAAACATAACTTTAATATTGCATAATTTATACAATGAAATACTTGCAGAAAACACTCTTAGGTCGGCAAACCTACATACATATGCATGTAATAGTATTGTTAAGACGAAAAATTTAAAATTAAATTTAAAATTCACTGAGCATGGAGATCTGCTTAGACATTCCATTTCCATTTCGTTTTGTAGCTCCATCCACAAGGGTAAACCATGTGGTGGCTCCCTCCACCCTCACGGGCAGTCCGTACCCAGCGTTAGCCATACCGGACTAGTCTTACGACGAGGGGAGTTATGGAACAATTGCCCCAAATCACATTAAAGCGGATTAGACCCCCACAAAATCCGGAATTCACTAGGCCTGTGGTACTCAACCGGCGATGAACCCAAATCAACCATCCGCTGTGAGTGACAGTGGCAGCACTACTCATGCTACTTCTCAGCTTTCGTTTGTGAGCAACGCCCCCAGATGAGGCTGAAGGGCCCCCCACAGCCGAAGCTGTGTGCCGAGCATACCGACAACCTCTACCCCCTCGAGTCCAACCCAATATCCGGACTGGCCGAAGCCAGGGGCTTGAACCGGATCCCGAGGTCCCCATTTTAGGTTTTACTTGTGTCATGGGTGGTTCCCAAGCGGAATAACTAGGTCACTGGAAACCCGCACGCCAAAGGCGCCGGCTACACTGCAACCGCACCCGAAGGCACTCAAGCCCAGATCCCCGACATCCTGACTCATTACCTCCCTTTTGGGGGGAGTTGTTGTTGTTGTTAGTGGTGGATAAGGAGACCCCGGCCGAACAGTTGAGCACGTCTGCCTCTAATGGGCATTTTGCGCAAGCCCCCGGAAGGATGGGATATTGAAGGAAGAGAAAGGGTGAGGCACGGGACAGACTGTCCACTCATGTTCCAGCTGGGTTTCTATGCCTGTCGCACTCCTCTCCCCCTGCTGTCTTGAACATATGTTCCAGCTAGGGGTTTCCATGCTCATAGCATTTCTACTCACCCCCTGCCGTCTACATATATTCCAGCTAGGGATTAACCATGCAGTTGGCATTAACCCCACGCTGTCTTGAACATGAATGAGGTTTGAAGGAAGGGAAATTGTCATAGTGGACAGCCAAAAGACTTACCACAGTGTTATGACAACTTCGTTTGCTGTACCCAATGTCAACTTCGCAACAAGTATAAACCAGTTTTAAAGTTGTCCTGGGATTGTATTTTGGGGGGAGCTGGAGTGAGACACCCAGTAAGCGCGCGATTGACACAAGGCCACCTCCGCCAGGGCTCGGAACAGCCGAAGCTGCCCTACTTCAATTAATAAAGGGAGCCACGCCCGTTACCCAACTCGGTACTTTGAGCTGGGATTGGGTAGTGAACTTCCCAGTTCTAGGGGTGCAGGCCCTGAAGTACAACATGCACCCAAAATCCACCAAATTTAATAAAGATTAAATAGCTTAAATTGCTACCGTTTCTTTGTCAGGTATTATTTAGTAATTATTTTTATGCATATTTTCAATACTTTATAAACAATATATAATTCTAATTTCAAAAATAATGTGACATAGCCAGTAAGAGACAAAACTAGTACTTTAAAGTTTAGGGTGTTGCCAACCTTAAAGTTGTGACTGTAGATAAGTTATTATGAGCAATCTTACGAACACCTGCCAACTTAAAAACTAACGATAATATACGAAATCTATAGTAAATTTTACGCGTTTTCCATACATATATAGTGTTATTGCGAAACATGTGAAAACATTTTTAAATGTGAATTAATATTGAATAACAGAATCTTTTAAGTACAAAGATTTTGCCAATTTTCAAATAGATATAGTTTCATAATGGTTGGTCATAACAACAAACTTTATGTATGCATCGTGTTGGATTTTTTCTCTACTTTATTTTTATAAGGAACATAAATTTCGAAAAAAATGCATCGTTTCGAGTTATAAGCAAACTAATAAAAAAGTGCCAACATTTCCATGATTTTGGCAGATATCTCGAGAAGCACAAGGAATATCTTAGTGCAAAATTCAGCTTCGGATTCACCACCCCAAAAACATATAAAACAGCAGAAAAATTCCATACCATAATTTTTCCCACGAGGAGTATTTTTCAGTACGGTTTTACTGGGCTTATGTTAAATCTTGCCAAAACTGATGCAAAGTTGTGTTTTTGTCAAATATTATAAATATATAATTTACATCCACGCATTTGATAAATGCATCAACTAATTAAATCCAGGCATATCAAGAATTCCTGGAGTTTCCTTGACATTTTTGGACTTTAGCAATGGTCTACAGTACAAAAATATTAATTAGCTGTATCGTCAACTGTACAAAAGTCAACGCGGAGAACCCAATACAGCGTATCGCGGTCACTGATTGGACGTCGCAGTTGCGGCAGCGATTGTGATAGAACACAATTTATTGGGCCATCAGTCAACGCTCTTCCACTTTATTGTTAGCTGCACATTTCTTTATATAACATTCTGATATAAGTTCTGTTTCTAGGTAATCAGATGTCATCTTCACCTAAGCAGTTTTCCAGAGTTCATTTATTGTGTATCGAGTATTTATTATACGATTTGAGTTAAAGCCATAAAGTTTTGTCTTTAAATTAGTATTTTTTTTATTCTATTTAATGGCATTAATTCATAACATTACAAAAGAAGCATTATATATTACTATGGGTTTTTAAGACTTTATAAATCGTACTGGTTCAAAGAAAGTAATACATCTCCGTTTCATGATTGAAAAGAAAAAAATGTTACTGCATTCTCATAAGCTCTGCCTGCAATATAAATTGTACATAACGTCTATGTAGGTGGGTTGGGAGGCAAAGAGAACCTTTTTAGGATTATCCTTCCCGGCGATTTGAAAGTCAAAGAAACACAAGGTAAAGACTCATATTTATTGATGGTATACGAAGCAGTTACACCTACTTTGCATGGCTCTCCGTTGTGCTTTGATGAAACATCCTTCAGCTACTGTTTTACACATACACAAATTGAATTAATAAATAGCGCAATGAAAGACATTATTTATCAATAATTACTTCAATCCATAATATTATGTAGAAACCTTATGTGATGCTAGATTTCCCCAAAAACTTAAAAAATTACTAACACAATAGAAATAAGGGATGTTTGATACATCCCTTATTTCTATTATTATGGTATTAAATAGGCGAGACATATTGTTTATAGTCTCGCCTATCGTTTGCGAGTGTAATCAATTTAATATATTTTTAAAGTAAATAATTTTTGCCAGTAACTGTGTTAAGTACTTGCACATATGCATTTAATAACTGTTTTGACATTTAATTTGCAAGACTTTCAAAGCAAGAAATTATTGGTTTACATTGTCATTTAATTATCACTTATAATAATTTCATTGAATCGCAATAATCTATTCATTAGTTTTTTAGATGAATAAAGTAGCATGTTTTAAATATAATATTTTTCAAGTGTTCTCACAAACTAATTTTCCTTGGAAGTGCTAAAACAAATGACAACTAATTGCCTTGATGTTTCTTGGCTGCACGCGTAAGCAATTATCAGTAACGTAATTGAATCGCACAATATTCATTATGTAAGTGTTTAATTAAGATGCATCTCATGGACGTCATCACTTAGTGTCGTTCCACTAAACAAATATTTGGAATTTCGTAACTATCAATTTCATTTACTATACGTTTAATAATGAATATGGATTTCGTATAAGAGAGGTATTGGTTTTACATAATCAATTAAATATATATTGAAAGATTTTATTAAATGGTTGCTAATATTTTATATTTTATAATCAAAAGCCAAATAAATCTTTATTTTCTATGGGTAAGATTTTTGTTCAATAATTCGTCGGAATGGATTAATCAAGGATTATTTTTAAAGTAATATATTGGTTATGTAATGTAAGTTTACTGAAATTTATTTATTTAGGCCTACTTAAATACCACATTTTGGTTTTTGGATCATTGTATACTACTTTGCCATCGTTATTTTCTTCTCAATCCTATTATTAATTTCCTAAATAATAAAGAAAGTCTTAGCTACACCAGTTCTCTTGTATTGATAACCATATATGTTTTAACATAAATAGATAATTCTGACATTCATTATGTACTAATATGTTATACTTAATTTTTTTAGACAAAAGTCAAAACGAACAGTATTTATTTTCCCAGTGATTTATTTAGAGGCGTGATTCAGTTAGAATGGTAATGAGTCTTGCCCCTGTACGTTATTCAATAACGCGCCTCAATGTTCGAGCATGGCTAGACATGAAACATTGTGTGCTTCTTGTCATTATGGAAACCCCAACTCTTGTCCTGTTCAGTGTTTTGACCCCGCACTTATTAATAAAAAAAAAAAAAGAAAAACATGCAGTAACAAACGAAAAACACCCTGATTTAACCTGAATAACTCGGTGTTACGTTAACATAAAAACAAAATTTTTAATTAAGGGCTTTGGGTGTGACACTGTAACTACAAACTGTATACATTAAAAATTTAATACCATTATCAGGCATACTCAATAATCTAAAAAATTTTGAGTACGTTATATCGAATGTTTTTGATTGATAAAAATCCTCTATGATTTTAACTTAATAAAATTTACTAAATGATACTTCGCCTTAATATTAGATCGGGTATCAGTGATTATATTCAATTAGATTATTGTTTATATCTCATTAAAAACAGACTTTGTGAACATAATGCTGAAAAAAAATTAATATAAAAATTTATCTCAGTTATAGAAAACGTTTGTTCAATTTGAGTTTAAAAATTTTGCACTAAACAATCTTTTAATAATTTTTGAGCTTGTAACAAATTATAAGGAAAAAGTTGAAGACCTAAAAAATAGTTAATTATTTAATTTCATTATTGGTTGAATGTCCAGGTTTATATTAGAGTTTTGGGCTTCACTCACTTTATATGTCTCTTCGGGACTCGTCAAGTTGTTGAGATACACAAAATCACCTACACAGAAAACACGAATTACTAACAATCTTCTTAAAACTACAACCTAGAAATAAAACAAAAGAAACTCTTCAGGGATTCATTTGATTAAATAACTTTTCCCGAACGCTCTACAAACACCTAACTACGACTTTTGTATTTGTGTTTATGTGTGTATTGAAAATTTTAAGAGCCTTAAAGAGTCATATAATGTAATTGCAGCCAAACGAGATAATATAAATTGAAGAAACTTCACCTAAAATCATGTCTTTTAGAAGCAAAATGTGTATCATTAAAACGATTAAGAAAAAGGCAACAACAAAATTAGTAGTAGTGAAGAACAACTGTGTATTAATAAAAGTTGGATTTTTCAAATTAAAAATGAAATTTAAAAAATCTAAGACCCCGACTATGATTTGATGGCGTTGGCCATGCGTGTCATTGTTCACTAATAGCCACTGGTCACGATCAGAGGTTGTTATAAGATGGACTCTGAGTCACCTGCGATGTCACAAACGTCAGTATACCTGACACACACACACCACACACACACACACACACACACACACACACACACACACACACACACACACACACACACACACACACACACACACACACACACACACACACACACACACACACACACACACGCATTCAACAAATTGTGGTAAACACCCAACTGTGGCATCATCGAAACGGGCGATATTGGGACATGGTGGGTAACGTAGATGGTATGTAAAAGTCTCCTTTTTACAATACACACCGTTTATAGCCCATACTCTCGTCAAAATACTTGTGGCATCATGCCACAATTGGGTAAACTCAGACCGTGTGTATTTACGTTGCCACAACACTGCTTAGAGCCCGCAGTGTGTGTGGGCCTTTTCAGCGCTGCTTCCAATTCGTGCCTAGCGGCCAAGGAATCCTATTGACTGGCCGACGGGCGCAAATTTCAATTAGCTGCGTTTCATTAACACTAGGAAATAATATTGTTGTAGTCTAGAAAAAAATTTGAAATTTTAACATGATCAACAACACTACACTACGGTGCCTATGGTAATATTTTTATATAAAAAATATAATAATAACACCATTAGAAAAATTTAAAATCATAGCAAAGCGCTTTTGTTTGAAATTCTTAACATAAAAAAGTTAGTCTGCGAGGAATGAAACGGGATTATGTCGGTTAACTATGGATGATGGGTGTTCGGATAAGCTGATTGTGGACCTATGGTGGTATTGAACTAGTGAGTAGATATTGGCAAACTGAATTGATGGACTACTGGGCTCGAGCGACAACATGAATGGGGCTGACTGGTCATTTCTAGGTATTGGGTGATTAACTAAGGGTGACTATGGAGATGGTTGAGGATTGAGGTTTATGCCGTGGAATGATACACCTGGGAACTACATGACTTATTGACTGAACCTAAGAAACGTATCTGAAGGACATACTGTGGGTACTACCCAGAGACGGATCGCAGCCAAGCACAGACCAGAACGAGCCATTTTGATGAGATAATTTTAATCTACGTATACTAAATTAATTGCAAGGTGAATTAACTAATAATAATCTGTATCTAGAAAACTAACCCATCCTACACTTAATGCTCAATTCCTGAAATGACATGTTGAAGCTAGGTTCCAGACTAACCTCTACAGAACAAGTTATAACCTTAATTGTTGGTTTAATAATAAATTTACTTGAGATCAATTAATAATTATCATTCCCCCGCTCATCCCTAGCCTAACGGAAACCCCCACTTAGAGTAATACTTATCGCATCATTCCGTTGCTGTGCTGTGGTCGAGAAAAGTGAGTACGGCGAAATGGGGCGAGAGCGACCGTGTTTCGGAATATCTTTCGCTCCGCGGACCGATTCGAGAAGGTTCTAGAAAGAGGCTGTCGGATACCGGCGCTGTGGCCAGTGACTCGAAAATCGCTACTATATGGAGTGCTGGCGGCACGAGCCGTCACAGGAAAATTTTTATTTTTTGGTCAGGTAAATTTTGTCACTGAGAAATTTGTTCAAAAAGACCTAAATCAAAACTTTGGAATTTAAAACTTTTTGTGGAACGTTTAGTTTTGCTTTTTTTCTAATTCAAAGTTAATCGTTTAGTCAGCTGCCGGCCGGGTGCCGCGAGCCATGCCAACGCGTGATATGCGTGTAATGCATGTGTACAGCTTTGATCAAATTTATTACCTTTTTTACCACAGTATCATTTCTAGGGGTTATTACTATCACTTTAATTTTTATTTGACAATATGGTAATCATTCCAAATAATAAAACAAATAATTATAATGTCAATGTAAAGACATAAATCTTGATGAAAAACATTTGTTCCTGTTCCTCTGAAACTGTCAAAATCATCCATAAATTTTGAACAGAAACACCAAACACATTGGTTGTAAATTATCCCACGCAAAATTTTATTAAAATTAAATTATACTACAAAGTATAAGTAGCGATTACAAAAGTAAAGCGAATTAATTAGATAAACTTCTTGCATTATAAGTAGGCTACAAAAAACAACAGATTTGTAAAATTTCGGCAGAGGTTAATATTTTTATTAAGATGTTCAGAAATTAATAATTTTATGAATTATTAGTATGTTCTTGCCTTTGCTTTATTATAATTTAAATCTACATCAATTATATTTGTATTTGATTTCACATTTCAAACGTCTAATTTAATAAAGTGAAAGGAATTGAAATATTTCTTAATCAGAGTTAAAAAGGCTAGTCGATCATAGACCTCTCTGGTAATGACGTCTTAAAAAAGAGCAATTTAAAATTTAAGGTTAAAATGTAGGAAAAAGGAATAAAATCATCCTAAAAAACCATACATATTGAAAAATATCTATCGACTCACCAGTAAAGAATCAAGGAGTCTACGACTCCGAAAGACTTCAAAATCGCATCTCCCAGTCTACAGCAATAGTTGAGAATAAAGATCTGCATAATGAAGACGGTACGAACTCGTTGGTGTTCTATCTGGACCGGAAGGGTGATGTCATTGAATTTTCTACAGTTACGGACAACCCCCACATCTGTTCCAACATGTTGTTATATTCATTTGTTCTCCTTTTCCAAAGAAATAAGAAAAAAACAATGAAAGGGGTTAAAATAACGAAAAAGTCTGAAAAAGATGAATAAATAAAACTGAATTCAGTGAAAGAATGTTGACTTATAAATAACAGTAAAATTTGTAAAATTCCTTATGTGTCAGTTGATAGGCAATTCAGCTTCCTAAATTGCCCCACATTCAATATATGAAGGGTAAGTCTAGTTAAGATCTCTCGTTTTTGCTTTCTCGCAGCTTGGCCGGGTGCTTTCTGTGGATCACTGTAGAAATGCGTATGTGCAATCCTTGTTGCAGTACGGGGTCTCGGCGTGGGGGGGGGGGTGGTGCCTGCCTCTGTTCTTGAACCTTTCGCAGTCACACAAAGAACGATTGTCAAAAAAATTCTTAGAAAGGATTCTAGTTATCCTACGGCCCAACTTTTGCTTTATTTCCCAGTGATGAGTATCAGAAAACTATATCTGGAAAATGTAATAATTGTTATTAAATTAAACAAAGATCACATTTTTACTTCGATGCAACATCCGTATTCAACAATAAATAAGATAAATTCATTCATCAATACACCAAAATTAATCTGTAAAATTCAACAGTCGAATACATTCTATATCACACATACAGTTTAAAACAATCTTCCCTCTGATATAAAAGAATTGGGGGTTGGCAGCATCGAAGTTTTCAGGAGGGGAGTCGGGCAGTAGCTGCTGGGCCTCAGAGATGCTGCTGAGGCTCTGATTCAATCCCGGTATTGGACATGACATGACGACAAACATTCTGATAGTCTAGTAAAATTAGCTAAAATATAGCTGAACCGGGAAGCAATTGCAAACTAATATACTCGTATTTTGACGGATTCTTATGTAAAATTACCTGAAAAAACTATGGTGAAAAGTCTACCACTCTCCGACGCTGCGCTCGCCTGCTATGGAAAATTTTCCAAACTGGTGGCTGTAGTTTTATAAGTTTTGGCTGAGACAGCTAAATTTTGTAAATTAATTCAATTTAAATTCTACACATTTTGATATATAATATGTCTTGGTTTTAATATTTAATAAGGGCGATATTGGTCTTTAAAGC
This sequence comes from Neoaliturus tenellus, assembly GCA_030545055.2. Classification (NCBI taxonomy): domain Eukaryota; kingdom Metazoa; phylum Arthropoda; class Insecta; order Hemiptera; family Cicadellidae; genus Neoaliturus; species Neoaliturus tenellus. The sequence goes on from CM061536.1 coordinate 44,639,806, forward strand.
TACGTTCAATTGTGTGGTTTTAAGTGAATTTCTTTTGTTGGGAAAACCATATTACGGTAGTGCCAAAGATTAGATATGAGCCTTTAACCGTGATAACTTCTTACTACAGGATCCCCAGATACCAGAAACACCATTCATAAAAATTTTATACCTGATTATATATACTTACTGGTGGATTATAGGGGCAAAAGCCCCTAATCATGAAATAAAAATAGTATAGCGGATTACCAGTTTTTCACTAAGAAAGTTTACAAATGATTTAATCCATAATATTTTTATCCATAATATTTTAGCAATATTGTTTGCATAATACACCCGCTACCAAAGCACTCTTTTATCACAGTTCGTCCGGGGTATCCTCCTGGAAAAGAAACCCGATCTGGACCGCGAAGTGGCCCAGATCCCTTGATTGAGTGGCTGGATAAGGAGTGAGCCCCACGGGCGTAAGCCAAATTTAGGCCTAGCCTGACGTAATGTGATAAGCAATTCCAGGTTAGAATCCTAAAGAGTAGAGGACGTTTTTTAGTGGGTAAACCCGTTTTTAGGGAACTCCACGCTACAGCCACCTTTGTGTGTAATGCATTTTTCTCACCTCTCCCTAAAAAAATAAAAAATAAAAAAATAATAAAATGGGCATCTAATAACTCAAAAAGTGATTAGAAACTATCGTACGGGACGGACATTGGAGCATATTCCTAGTAGGCTATTCATTGATTTGATCAGCTGGCACTTATAGATTGTGTTACACAGAAAACTGTTTTACTTAAAATTGTATTTACTTTCGTCCAAGCCAATAAATTGATTTGAATTATCTGTATAACTGTATTGAAAATATGAAAAAATATTGTTATGTTTAGAACTGGAGAATTATAATTATTCACTTTGTTGTTCGAACAGTGTAATTTTTCTTTGGTTAAGCTACAACCCGAAAGTTAACAGCAAACTCAATAAAACACACAAAACTAAACCACCTAGCAAAACTTTATATTCAAAACACCGTTTTAAGAGAAATTTGTCTTTGTAAATATTGTAAACTCTGGAATGCATAAAAGAAACACATACATGAAGACATAAAATATTGATCCGAACCAATGAAGAAGTGACTATATGGTGCCAAATAAGATTGATTATCCTCCTCCACCTATACGTACGTGCATTAGCTGCTATGTTAACTTCTCAGAGACAACTGAACCGATCTTCAAGACTGATGTGTCAAAAAAGGAATGATGTTATATTTTATGATTCTTCATCAAATTAAAAGGCGTAATTTCTCATCGAGCTCTGCCCTATTACGCATTGCATGTTTGGTTTGGATCAACTCATTTATTGGGCAGGAAAAAAACCCGGTAGGCCGTCCTCCTTATTCCTAGGAGTCGTCATCGACCAAAAACTAAATTGGCACAACCATATTGACTTCCTCTGCAAGAAACTGTCAACATCACTATTTGTAATCCGAAGGATCAGAAACATCACCAGTGAAGATACGGCCCTGGTTGCATATCACGCCCTCTTTGCCTCACAACTAAGTTATGGAATCGTTGCATGGGGATCTACAGCTCAAAAGAATCTTGAAAGAGTCCTTATAATACAGAAGAAGGCAGTCAGAACAATATTCAGGAAAACTTCTATGGAACACTGTAAACCACTTTTTACCCGTCACAAAATCCTATCCGTCATTTCACTATATATCCTAGAATCCATAATCCTTGCAAAGAAATCCAGTCCAATCCTTAGATCAAATCAACATAACCATTATACCAGAAATAAAACAACATAGACCTCCCACAACACAGATTACAAAAATTCAGTAACACACCACAGTACTCTGGATCACTATTTTTTAACTTGCTACCAATTAACTTAAAATCAATCTCAAACAGTAACACTTTTTATCGCAAATTAAAACAATATTTAGTTGACATACCATACTACAATACAATAGAATACATTGAAGAACACTCTTTCACACATTTACATAACACTTAAAACAAACACCAGAGCTCACTTCGCGAAGACCCGGATCGACCGGAAGAAAAAGGATGACTCCCCGATCTACCGATTGTGGCGAGGACACCGGATGTAAGATGTAAGATGTAAGAAAACTGATAGCCTCATAGAAATGCTATTTTTTGGCAGTGTTGATGTACCAAGCTTTAATGCTAGAGATATTCAGAATTCGGCATGGTAAGCCTTCTTGTTGTACTCCCTGAAAACTTCTGCTAACGAAATGTTTGAACTAATTGCAATATTCAGTCGTTGCTGCTATGAGTAATTTAAAAAATCCCAATATGCTATCGGTTAAGTGTGGGTGGATACAAAGGACTCGCCTACGGCTCTTGGGGCTCCGCCCCCATGCCCCCTAGTTCGTTCCCCCTAATTCATTAACGTCGAATAATTTACGTCAAAAAAATACAGATAAAAAAATACAGATCAAAGCTCAAATTTTGTCTTAACGTAGGGTTTGGTCCTAAGGTTAACAAAATCCCTAAGGTTAATCTAGGGAGAATTATTGGCAGGATTCCTAGCTATAGGTGTAACAAATACGATAATTACTAAATTACGACAATGACTAAACTTGTATTAAAATTGACTTATGGTTTTTACTATAGTATGACCTATTTGAAGTTATAATATGTACTAAATTTCAAACATCTAAGTACCATAATAGTATATTTAAAGTTTTAGGATAGCACCATTTTCGGTGAAAGAACTTTACAATTTAGAAAGTACGCCCCTATAAACGGATGAAGGGGTGAGGTACAGCTAAATTTCATAAGACTAAATTTTCAGAGTGTCTAAAATAAAACGTAACACTGGCAAAAAATGTATCGATATTGCAGTATATTTAGCAGATTGACGTAAATTACTAACACTTTACATGAAAAAACTTCAAGTTTTTACGATGTTTTTGGACTTAACTTTGAATGAAATCGGAAAATAGCTGATACTATTGAAAGAACGGTTGAGGTCATAATATGTACTGAACTTCAAGCATGTATGTGCCAGTATGGTAAAAAAACTTATTAAATCAACAAGACTATTGTGAAAAGATTTCAAAATTTTGAAAGGACGCCCATTTTAATGGGTGAAGGGGGTGAGATACGGCAAAGTTTCATTGGACCAAACTTGTAGAGCGAATAGAATAGAAGGTAATTATGTCAAAACTCAAATTGATATTGCAGTATATTTGGCAGATTAAAGTAAATTACAAACACTATACATGAAAAATGTTAAGGATTTCGTGTTTTTTAAAACTTTTTTAGGCCTCAACTTTGATGGAAATTGCCCACTGGCTTTTACTATAGTTAGATTTAGTTAAGGTCATATGTACTAAAGTTCAGGCACATATCTGCCATAATAGTAAATAAACAATATTAAAAAAGCATATTTTTTGGAAATGAATTTAGAAACTTTGAAAGGACACCCCTTTTAAAGGTGAAGGGAGTGAGATATGGCAAAACTACACCGGAATAACTTATATAGAGCGTCTGATTTGTCCGCTCTGACGCCATGAATTTTCCCTCAGATTTTAGTTAGGACCTCTCGTTCAAAAGTTACGACCTGCAATGTCGTGGTTTTACAATTTTTTTGGACTGAAATTAGATTAAAACTGGCCAATGGCTGCTACTATAGTATGACCTAGTCAAGGTCATAATATGTACTCAATTTTAGACGTGAAATAGTGAAATAACTTAATTATTGTAAAAGAATTGTGAAATTTGAAAGTACACCCCTTGTAAGGGTGAAGGGGGTGTAATATGGAAAAATGTGTGAGGACCAAATGTGTAGACCACCTAAAATATAATACAATAATTGAAAACGTACATCGATATAGTACTATATTTACCAGATTTAAGTCAATTACAAACACACTATACGTTAAAAATGTTAAGGGTTTCGTGTTTTTACGAGTTTTTTGGTCTAAAATTAGGTTGAAATCGGCCTATGAATGCTATTATAGTTAAACCTATATGAGGTCATAATATTTACTAAATTTCAGACATCCATTTGCCTTAACAGTAAATAAAAAATATTAAAATAGCGCAATTTTCGTGGACAAATTTCAATATTTTGAAATTACGTCCACTTTCAAGGGTAAAGGGGATGAGATACGGGAAAATGTCAATGCACCAAACTTGTAGACCATCTAAAATACAGTACAATAATTGAAAAATATTTATCAATGTAGCACCATATTTACCAGATTGAAGTAAATTACAAACACTTTACATGGCAAAATGTTAAAGAATTCGTGTTTTTACGATTTTCTTTTAGCTAAACTTAGATTGAAATTGACCAATGAATGCTAAAATAGAAATTTTAACAATTGGGACATTGTATGTACTAAAGTTCAGATATCTATTTGCCATAATGGTAAATAAAAAAATAAAATAGCGCAATTTTTGTGAAGAAATTTTGAAATTTTGGAAGTACGCCCCTTTTTAAGGGTGAAGGGAGTGAGATACAGTAAAATGTCATATGACCTAATTTTTAGAGCATTTAATTCCCAACTAACGATTTTCCCTCAGATTTGAGGTAGGAACTCTCGTTCAAAAGTTACAGAGAAAATAGAAAACCCTTACATATTCAAATTTTTTATTTATACCCTTTAAATTTTTTGGAGGGGTTGAAATGGAAAATTGGTGGATTTTAGATTTTTCCCGATGGTTTCTGAACAATAGCCACCTACATGCCAAATTTCAAGTTTGTAGCATAATTGGAAGTGGTCAATAATTTTGATTCTTGTGAGTGAGTTACACATGCGGGTGTATAGTTATTTAGACTCGCCTACGGCTCGATGGGGGCTCCGCCCCCATGCCCCCTATAATGGTTACCCCGAAGTGTTAGTCGATAAAAAGAATCGATGCCGAAAGGAAATTGCCGTTAATAGTTTAGAGGAAGTTAAAAAATACGTGGAAATAACGAATAGTCAAGTAACAAATGTTGAAATAGAGCAATTGTTGTGAAAGAATTTCAATATCGTGAAAGTACGCTCCTTTACAAGGGTGAAGGGGGTGAGATACTGCCAAATCGCACAGGACCGAACTTGTAGAGCGTCTAAAATAGAACAAATTACTGGCGAAATATAAATCAATATGGCAGTAAATTTTTCAGTATAAAATAATTTACAAACACTTTACATGAAAAAATTTCAATCATTTCGTGTTTTGGTCTTAAATTTGATTGAAATTGATCAATGGCTGCTAAAATAGTAAGAACTAGTTCGGTCAATAATATTTACTAAGTTTGAGGCATCTGTGCGCCATAATAGTAAATAAAAATATTAAAATAGCGAATTGTTTGTGGAAGAATGTATAAAGTTTGAAATTACACCCCTTTTTAAGGGTGAAGGGGGTGAGATACGCCAAAATGTCATTGAACCAAACTTGTAGAGCGTATATAATAGAATATAGTAATGGCAAAACATATATCAAAATAGCAGTATATTTACCAAGTTGAAATTACGAACACTTTACATGAAAAATGTTAAGAATTTTGTGTTTTTACAATTTTTTTGGCTAAAATTTGATTGAAATTGACGAAAAGCTTCTTATATAGAAAGAACGTGTTGAGTTCATAATATAAATAGAAATTCATGCATACATATTACATAAGAGTAAATAATAAAATCAAAATAGCACAATTTTTTAGAAAAACTTTAGAAATTCTGAAAGTAAACACTCCTTTTTAAGGGTGAAGGGGGTGAGATACGGCAAAATTGCATACGATCGAACTTGTAGAGCGTCTAAAATAAAATATAATACTGGCAAAAAATATCAATTTTGCAGTACATTTGCTAGATTATATCAATTTACAAACAGTATACTTGACATTTTTTAAGAATTTTGTCTTTTACGACCATTTAGGACTAAACTTAGATTGAAATCGGCCAATGAATACTACTATAGTTAGACCTATATTAGGGCATAACATGTGCAAAATTTCACTCATCAATGTGCCATAATAGTAAATGAAAAATATTAAAATAGTGCAAATTTGTTTGCGAGTTTTGAAATTTTGGAAAAACGCCGCTTTTTAAAGGTGAAGGCGATGAGATAAGGTAAAATGTCACAAGACCAAACTTGTAGAGCATCTAAAATAGAATACATTACTGGAAAAACATAAATCGATATAGGAGTATATTTAACAGGTAAAAGTAAATTAATTACAAACTGTATAAATGAAATAATGTTAAGGATTTCGAGTTTTACGATTTTTGGACTAAACTTAGGTTGAAATTGGCTAATGAATGCTACCATAGTTAGACATATATTAGGGCATAATATGTACAAAATTTCACGCATCGATGTGCCATATAATAGTAAATTAAAAATATTAAAATAATGCAATATTTTGACGAGTTTTGAAATTTTGGAAATACGCCGCTTTTTAAGGGTGAAGGGGATGAAATACGGTAAAATGTCATAGGACCAATCTTGTAGAGCATCTAAAATAGAATACAATATTCCTAAAACATGTATCGATATAGCAGTATATTTACCAGGTAAAGGTAAATTACAAACACTATACATGAAAAAATGTTAAGGATTTCGTTTGTTTACGATTTTTTTGGACTAAACTTAGGTTGAAATTGACCAATGAATGCTACTATAGTTAGACCTATATTAGTGCATAAGATGTACAAAATTTCACTCATCGATGTGCCATAATACTAAACGAAAAATATTAAAATAGTCCAATTTTTGTTGACGAATTTTGAAATTTTGGAAGTACACCCCTTTTTAAGGGTGAAGGGGATGAGATTCGGTAAAATGTCATAGGACCTAACTTGTAGAGCGTTTAATTCCCAACTAACGATTTTCCCTCAGATTCGAGATAGGACCTCTCGTTCAAAAGTTACAGCGAAAATAGTAAAACCTTACATTTTCGGGTTACCGGTTTCCACCCTTCGTTATTTTTTTGGGGGGGTTGAAATGAAAAATTGTCAGATTTCAGACTTTTCCCGGGGGTACCAGATCTTACGCCACCGGCATGCCAAAAATCACGGTTCCAGCTCACCCGGAAGTGGTCTAGAATTTGTATAGATGAGTCAGTGAGTGAGTCAGTTCCACATGGGGCTGTATATATTATTGACTCGCCTACGGCTCGATGGGGGCTTCGCCCCCATGCCCCCTTAGGGGTTGCCCCTTAGAAGTTAAAGCCCAAACTAGAGTTGTCGTTTAGTCATAGTCGTAACGTCATATATCTTATGACGTTATAATTTGAATGCCAGAGCTCAAAGTTCACGATTTCATAACACCTTAGTGTTAATTTGGGGGGATACATAGAACTAATCCCCTGAGTAGTTAAAGCCCAAATTAGAGTTGTCGTTTAGTCATAGATATATCTAATGACGTTATAATTTGAATGCCAGAGCTCAAAGTTCAAGATTTCATAACACCTTAGTGTTAATCTGGGGGGATACATAGTACTAATAAGAAAATATCCTTGGAGATTGAAAGTAAAAAAACAATAATAAAAAAAATTAGTCGGCCAAAGTTTTAGTTAATAAAAAGTCAAGTTTGAAATAGTTTAGTTCCACATAAGATCTGGACAGCCAAGACAGTAACAAAACCATCTAATACTCTAAATTCACAATCAATAGTAAAAAAAGCTTTAATAATCTCCTATTAGTAGGTTTTAATACCCCTCCTTAGTAAATAGTTTTAAAAAATTGAGCTGTGAAATAAATATTATTTATGTAAATATTCTAGGTGTTATGCTTGATAAAGGGTCCAACCCAATAATTGGTTGCCCCAATTCCGTAAATTACTGTCAAAACCTCATACAATGAGGGCTCAACTCCAACGACAGTAACAGAAGCCGCCAATACACACTCCTCACAATAAATAATACAGTAATATATTAGTTCAGAAAATTAATAAATATAGAGCCCTAGTAGTATGTAATAGATCACAGGGCATTAGGTACTATAATCATGAAGTCTTAAAGTCTTTATATAGTCTTAAAATGAAGAAAGTTGCAACTTAAGAACCAAAAAATCGGCGTACATTATGCATTTTCAACCTGCCCCCTAGTTTGAATTAATAAAAAGTCAAGTTTGAAATAGTTTAGTTCCACACAAGATCTGGACAGCCAAGCCAGGAACAAAACTATCTAATACTCTAAATTCACAATCAATAGTAAAAAAATGCTTTAATAATCTCCTATTAGTAGGTTTTAATACTCCTCCTTAGAAAATAGTTTTAAAAAATTGAGCTGTGAGATAAATATTATTTATGTAAATATTCTAGGTGTTATGCTTGATGGAGGGTCCAACCCAATAATTGGTTGCCCCAATTCCGTAAATTACTGTCAAAACCTCATACAATGAACAGGCTAGTTGAGGGCTCAACTCCAACGGCAGTAACAGAAGCCGCCAATACACACTACTCACAATAAATAATAATAAGCTTTGAAATTTGCTCACGGCTCATGGTATAATAATGTCTCCCCCATTTTCCACTCCCCCTTAATTCGTAAAAAAATATAATGGAGTTGTGAAATATTAATGAACTATGTAAATAGTCATGCTCAAAAGTTGTTGTGTAAAAATTTGGAGATACGATTATGATTGCTCATGATTGAGGTAATAATGGCTGTATTCTGAAAAGATAAAAGTGGAATAAAATTATAAGTTTATATAGAGGATCGTTGTATGTAATAGAAGAAAAACGGGACAAAATCAAGATAGTTGAAATTTTAAAAAATTGGTATAGGCTAAGATGCTTTAGTTCTGCCACGGGGTGGCCAAGAAACGCAGGAATCATATATATATACCATATAGAGAAACTATAACAATTTTATCATTCAAAATCAGCAATTAGTTTAACAATTTTAAATGTTATGTATATTAGTTCAGAAAATTAATAAAAATAGAGCACTAGTAGTATGTAATAGATCACAGGGTATTAGGTACTATAATCATGAAGTCTTAAAGTCTTTATATAGTCTTAAAATGAAGAAAGTTGCAACTTAAGAACCATAAAATCGGCGTACATTATGCATTTTCAACCAATGGTAGTAAAAAAACCAATTGTAAAATAATAGCCAAAAAAGGATTATCGGTTAAATTAAAATATACTGAAAGAGTTACAATAATTGATAAGTATAGAATAGTTTAAAATTACAACAATAATAGGGTTAATCGAGACTTAAGGTGAGAGCACTGCATTGAGGAAGTTTGACGGGCAAAGTGGCAGCGAGAAAAATTACTATTGAGTTTAATTCAATTGGTTATTATAATATTTCTCAGCCTGATGGGTCATCAGATATGTAGATGGTTTAAAAAAACGTCGGAAGTAGGTAAACGTTAGCCAAGGTAAGAATGGAAAGTTCAATCGTTCTATAACTTGATATGTTCATTCGTTTACTAAACTAAAATCTAAGTCTGATTGGACGGCAGCAAATAGGTCAAAGACCGGATGCCAAACGTGTTGGGACACGTTCAACCTTCAAAGTAAAACTGCACCAGAACTATCAACTGAAGCGCTATATTCAATCTGGGGATTCATATAGAGAGACAGCATACAAATAGTAGAAAATTAAGAATAATTACTGTATTAGGTTTTTTTTTGTGCGAAAACCTACAAGAAATTTTCCAGCATGAGAAGACTAAAGTCTAGAAAATGTAGTAAGACCTAAAATATTTTTAGCAATTAATTATTTACTTTACGGGCGTTACTGCAGCAAAAAGTATGCAGTACTAAAATAATATGTTTAAAGTATTCGCACAAGCTTCGTAGAGCTCACCATAGTAATGATAAAATTAATAATATAATATTGTAACAAAAACAAAGTATTCCAGCACTACGCTCAATCGTCTCTCAAAAGACAAGAGTAATAGCAATAGCCAATATGAACAAATGAATTTAAATAAAACGAAACGAAAACCTCACATTTCAATCAACATTTTCGTATTACTTTGGAGTACGTGCATTAAATTTATTTCACCATCCTTAAAACAAATGTTATATTACAGTTACAGCTATATTACAATATACTGTAAACTGAAATTTGCACTAACATAGTTTATGTAACGTTTAAGATTACTGCTCTGCAAAACTGTCACGAACAGGTGTGGTTAAAAGACATAATTTAAATACAACCGAGAATTAAGCGACCTTACCTTAAAGTTACGATAGAAATTAAAGCGGACACCACCTAAATGTAAAAATACGCTTTCGATTCAGTAAACTTCATTTTCAATAATAACACAGCAATCAGAAGGAAAACCATACGCAAAAAACAACTATGCACCCAATTGAGACTAATTATCAGGAAGAGGTGTAGTTAAAAGACATAATTTAAATACAAGCGAGAACTAAGCGACTATAATAGCGCTCCAAGCGACATCTTAAAAACCTACGTACTTCCTTACTGACACCTCGTCTTTTTGGAATTTTTTTTATAATTGAAAGTTGAAAATTTGTAGTTTTTGGGCATTGATACTGTATAAATCAAAGCGAGGTTTACCCTGGTGAGATAGCCCGCTCTCAATGCATCGTAACACCGTCGTCTACATATAGATGTTCATGTTTACTTGAAATACAATATTTGTATCAAACACGGGTGTAGTTGAAAGAGATCAATTAAACACGAGCGAGAACTAAACGTGTAAAGTGATCTACGTTACCCAAACGGTGATTTACGCTCACACGGCTGAACTACGTTACCGACAAATCTATATTTTTTTAACTTTTTTATAGTTTAAAAGTAAAAAAATCGTAGTTTTATGATTTTCCTTAAATTGAAACATCTCAAAGAATATACATGCCAAATTTCAAGTCTCTATCTTAAACGGTCGCTTCAGGACATTACTATCATCAGTGAGTCAGTTACACATGCGGCTGTATATATTATGGACTCGCCTACGGCTCGATGGGGGCTCCGCCCCCATGCCCCCTAGTTCGTTCCCCCTAATTCATTAACGTCTAATAATTTACGTCAAAAAAATACAGATAAAAAATACAGATCAAAGGTCAAATTTTGTCTTAACGTAGGGTTTGGTCCTAAAGTTAACAAAATCCCTAAGGTTAATCTAGGGAGAATTATTGGCAGGATTCCTAGCTATAGGTGTAACAAATAATACGATAATTACTAAATTATGACAATGACTAAACTTGTATTAAAATTGACTTATGGCTTTTACTATAGTATGACCTATTTGAAGTTATAATATGTACTAAATTTCAAACATCTAAGTACCTTAATAGTAAATTTAAAGTTTTAGGATAGCACCATTTTCGGTGAAAGAACCTTACAATTTAGAAAGTACGCCCCTATAAACGGGTGAAGGGGTGAGGTACAGTTTAATTTCACAAGACTAAATTTTCAGAGCGTCTAAAATAAAACGTAACACTTTCAAAACATGTATCGATATTGCAGTATATTTATAGTGTAGTAAAATTAAGCCAAAATATGGCTGGAAAATGAAATAATTTTTGGATAGCGAGTTTTTGCTGAAATGTGTTCTATACCATCCCCTGACCTCCCTCAGAAAAGTCCCCTGAAATCCCCAGAGGGCAACATGCCTAAAAATGATGGGATGGCCCGCGTGGAGTCAGAAATAAATCTTTCTTCGACCAATGGGTTTATGTACATCAAATTAAAGCTCTTAAGTAGTAGAATTTAATGCCGCAAACCTATGTCAAAAGGTTGCCTGAGTCGAAAACGGCAGCCTGTCAAACTTTGAATAATAATCAAATTTTAACCTAAACGCTTAAAAATGTAATAATTTTCAAAATACTTCACCTTTCGAGGTGCGGTTTGCGGCAAACGTTTGCTTTTACAATCACCTTTGAAAATGCGTATAGCTAGTCATATGCTTATCATACTACCCTTGAACCACCCTCCATATGGACGTCCCAAAGAGGAAGTTTAAAAAAAAATTCTTAGACCATAGCCATCCTATACATAATTTTAAAGGTCTTAGTAAGGAGAGTACATAGCAGAAAACCAGACCTCAAAAGGTAAAATATGTCGGAAGTTATTGTATTTCAAAGTTTTGATAGTATTATTTTATTCCAAACTTTGAACGCCTGCCATTTCACTCCCGACAGTTACATTGAGGTCGGGTTTACGGCATTGTATTCTACATTTGAAGACCTTTAATTTGATATATATAAACCTTCTGGAATGTATTTAAGCTTAGTATGCTTTATATCAAATTTTAATGTAACTCCTTATGGGCCAACCCCTCATTTTTAAGCGTGATCCCCATATGGGATTTCTGGGGACTTTTTGGAGGAAGGTCAAGGGACGCCATAGAACACATTTCAAAAGAAATTGGCTTTCCAAAAATTATTTCATTTTTCCCGACTAATTTTACTACACTATTAGCAGATTGACGTTAATTACTAACACTTTACATGAAAAAAACTTCAAGTTTTTACGATGTTTTTGGACTTAACTTTGAATGAAATCGGAAAATAGCTGATACTATTGAAAGAACTGTTGAGGTCATAATATGTACTGAACTTCAAGCATCTATGTGCCAGTATGGTAAAAAAACTTATTAAATCAACAAGACTTTTGTGAAAAGATTTCAAAATTTTGAAAGTACGCCCAATTTAAAGGGTGAAGGGGGTGAGATACGGCAAAGTTTCATTGGACCAAACTTGTAGAGCGAATAGAATAGAAGGTAATTATGTCAAAACTCAAACTGATATTGCAGTATATTTGGCAGATTAAAGTAAATTACAAACACTATACATAAAAAATGTTAAGGATTTCGTGTTTTTTAAGACCTTTTTAGGCCTCAACTTTGATGGAAATTGCCCACTGGCTTTTACTATAGTTAGATTTAGTTTAGGTCATATGTACTAAAGTTCAGGCACATATCTTCCATAATAGTAAATAAACAATACTGTATTAAAAAAGCATATTTTTTTGGAAATGAATTTAGAAATTTTGAAAGGACACCCCTTTTAAAGGTGAAGGGAGTGAGATATGGCAAAACTACACCGGAATAACTTATATAGAGCGTCTGATTTGTTCGCTCTGACGCCATGAATTTTCCCTCAGATTTTAGGTAAGACCTCTCGTTCAAAAGTTACGACCATGCAATGTCGTGGTTTTACAATTATTTTGGACTGAAAATTAGATTAAAACTATCCAATGGCTGCTACTATAGTATGACCTAGTCAAGGTCATAATATGTACTAAATTTTAGACGTCCATGTGCCACAATACTGAATAAAAATATTGAAATAACTTAATTATTGTGAAAGAATTGTGAAATTTGAAAGTACACCCCTTGTAAGGGTGAAGGGGGTGTAATATGGAAAAATGTGTGAGGAACCAAATGTGTAGACCGTATAAAACATAATACAATAATTGAAAACGTACATCGATATAGTATATTTACCAGATTTAAGTCAATTACAAACACACTATACGTTAAAAATGTTAAGAATTTCATGTTTTTACGAGTTTTTTTGGTCTAAAATTATGTTAAAAATCGGCCTATGAATGCTATTATAGTTATAGTCCGGGGCATTTAGCCAAAATCTGGCC